>JAUIMM010000122.1:600000-950000 GCA_031769625.1 Taudactylus pleione
GCGTGTATATATACATTACAGCGTGTACCTGAGTCTCTGCTCCATCTCCCCTGACGCTATCACTCAGGAACGTGTACACTGCAGCGTGTATATATAAATTACAGCGTGTACCTGAGTCTGTCTGCTCCATCTCCCCTGACGCTATCACTCAGGAACGTGTACACTGCAGCGTGTATATATAAATTACAGCGTGTACCTGAGTCTCTGCTCCATCTCCCCTGACGCTATCACTAAGGAACGTGTACACTGCAGCGTGTATATATACATTACAGCGTGTACCTGAGTCTCTCTGCTCCATCTCCCCTGACGCTATCACTCAGGAACGTGTACACTGCAGCGTGTATATATACATTACAGCGTGTACCTGAGTCTCTGCTCCATCTCCCCTGACGCTATCACTCAGGAACGTGTACACTGCAGCGTGTATATATACATTACAGCGTGTACCTGAGTCTCTGCTCCATCTCCCCTGACGCTATCACTCAGGAACGTGTACACTGCAGCGTGTATATATAAATTACAGCGTGTACCTGAGTCTGTCTGCTCCATCTCCCCTGACGCTATCACTCAGGAACGTGTACACTGCAGCGTGTATATATACATTACAGCGTGTACCTGAGTCTCTGCTCCATCTCCCCTGACGCTATCACTCAGGAACGTGTACACTGCAGCGTGTATATATACATTACAGCGTGTACCTGAGTCTCTCTGTTCCATCTCCCCTGACACCATCACTCAGGAACGTGTACACTGCAGCGTGTATATATACATTACAGCGTGTACCTGAGTCTCTCTGCTCCATCTCCCCTGAGGCTATCACTCAGGAACGTGTACACTGCAGCGTGTATATATACATTACAGCGTGTACCTGAGTCTCTCTGCTCCATCTCCCCTGACGCTATCACTCAGGAACGTGTACACTGCAGCGTGTATATATACATTACAGCGTGTACCTGAGTCTGTCAGCTCCATCTCCCCTGACACTATCACTCAGGAACGTGTACACTGCAGCGTGTATATATACATTACAGCGTGTACCTGAGTCTCTGCTCCATCTCCCCTGACGCTATCACTCAGGAACGTGTACACTGCAGCGTGTATATATACATTACAGCGTGTACCTGAGTCTCTGCTCCATCTCCCCTGACACTATCACTCAGGAACGTGTACACTGCAGCGTGTATATATACATTACAGCGTGTACCTGAGTCTCTCTGCTCCATCTCCCCTGACGCTATCACTCAGGAACGTGTACACTGCAGCGTGTATATATACATTACAGCGTGTACCTGAGTCTCTCTGCTCCATCTCCCCTGACGCTATCACTCAGGAACGTGAACACTGCAGCGTGTATATATACATTACAGCGTGTACCTGAGTCTCTCTGCTCCATCTCCCCTGACGCTATCACTCAGGAACGTGTACACTGCAGCGTGTATATATACATTACAGCGTGTACCTGAGTCTCTGCTCCATCTCCCCTGACGCTATCACTCAGGAACGTGAACACTGCAGCGTGTATATATACATTACAGCGTGTACCTGAGTCTCTGCTCCATCTCCCCTGACACCATCACTCAGGAACGTGTACACTGCAGCGTGTATATATACATTACGGCGTGTACCTGAGTCTCTCTGCTCCATCTACCCTGACGCTATCACTCAGGAACGTGTACACTGCAGCATGTATATATACATTACAGCGTGTACCTGAGTCTCTGCTCCATCTCCCCTGACGCTATCACTCAGGAACGTGTACACTGCAGCATGTATATATACATTACAGCGTGTACCTGAGTCTCTGCTCCATCTCCCCTGACGCTATCACTCAGGAACGTGTACACTGCAGCGTGTACCTGAGTCTCTGCTCCATCTCCCCTGACGCTATCACTCAGGAACGTGTACACTGCAGCGTGTATATATACATTACAGCGTGTACCTGAGTCTCTGCTCCATCTCCCCTGACGCTATCACTCAGGAACGTGTACACTGCAGCGTGTATATATAAATTACAGCGTGTACCTGAGTCTGTCTGCTCCATCTCCCCTGACGCTATCACTCAGGAACGTGTACACTGCAGCGTGTATATATACATTACAGCGTGTACCTGAGTCTCTGCTCCATCTCCCCTGACGCTATCACTCAGGAACGTGTACACTGCAGCGTGTATATATACATTACAGCGTGTACCTGAGTCTCTCTGTTCCATCTCCCCTGACACCATCACTCAGGAACGTGTACACTGCAGCGTGTATATATACATTACAGCGTGTACCTGAGTCTCTCTGCTCCATCTCCCCTGAGGCTATCACTCAGGAACGTGTACACTGCAGCGTGTATATATACATTACAGCGTGTACCTGAGTCTCTCTGCTCCATCTCCCCTGACGCTATCACTCAGGAACGTGTACACTGCAGCGTGTATATATACATTACAGCGTGTACCTGAGTCTGTCAGCTCCATCTCCCCTGACGCTATCACTCAGGAACGTGTACACTGCAGCGTGTATATATACATTACAGCGTGTACCTGAGTCTCTGCTCCATCTCCCCTGACACTATCACTCAGGAACGTGTACACTGCAGCGTGTATATATACATTACAGCGTGTACCTGAGTCTCTGCTCCATCTCCCCTGACGCTATCACTCAGGAACGTGTACACTGCAGCGTGTATATATACATTACAGCGTGTACCTGAGTCTCTGCTCCATCTCCCCTGACACTATCACTCAGGAACGTGTACACTGCAGCGTGTATATATACATTACAGCGTGTACCTGAGTCTCTCTGCTCCATCTCCCCTGACGCTATCACTCAGGAACGTGTACACTGCAGCGTGTATATATACATTACAGCGTGTACCTGAGTCTCTCTGCTCCATCTCCCCTGACGCTATCACTCAGGAACGTGAACACTGCAGCGTGTATATATACATTACAGCGTGTACCTGAGTCTCTCTGCTCCATCTCCCCTGACGCTATCACTCAGGAACGTGTACACTGCAGCGTGTATATATACATTACAGCGTGTACCTGAGTCTCTGCTCCATCTCCCCTGACGCTATCACTCAGGAACGTGAACACTGCAGCGTGTATATATACATTACAGCGTGTACCTGAGTCTCTGCTCCATCTCCCCTGACACCATCACTCAGGAACGTGTACACTGCAGCGTGTATATATACATTACGGCGTGTACCTGAGTCTCTCTGCTCCATCTACCCTGACGCTATCACTCAGGAACGTGTACACTGCAGCATGTATATATACATTACAGCGTGTACCTGAGTCTCTGCTCCATCTCCCCTGACGCTATCACTCAGGAACGTGTACACTGCAGCATGTATATATACATTACAGCGTGTACCTGAGTCTCTGCTCCATCTCCCCTGACGCTATCACTCAGGAACGTGTACACTGCAGCGTGTACCTGAGTCTCTGCTCCATCTCCCCTGACGCTATCACTCAGGAACGTGAACACTGCAGCGTGTATATATACATTACAGCGTATACCTGAGTCTCTCTGCTCCATCTCCCCTGACGCTATCACTCAGGAACGTGTACACTGCAGCGTGTATATATACATTACAGCGTGTACCTGAGTCTCTGCTCCATCTCCCCTGACGCTATCACTCAGGAACGTGAACACTGCAGCGTGTATATATACATTACAGCGTGTACCTGAGTCTCTGCTCCATCTCCCCTGACACCATCACTCAGGAACGTGTACACTGCAGCGTGTATATATACATTACGGCGTGTACCTGAGTCTCTCTGCTCCATCTACCCTGACGCTATCACTCAGGAACGTGTACACTGCAGCATGTATATATACATTACAGCGTGTACCTGAGTCTCTGCTCCATCTCCCCTGACGCTATCACTCAGGAACGTGTACACTGCAGCATGTATATATACATTACAGCGTGTACCTGAGTCTCTGCTCCATCTCCCCTGACGCTATCACTCAGGAACGTGTACACTGCAGCGTGTACCTGAGTCTCTGCTCCATCTCCCCTGACGCTATCACTCAGGAACGTGAACACTGCAGCGTGTATATATACATTACAGCGTATACCTGAGTCTCTCTGCTCCATCTCCCCTGACGCTATCACTCAGGAACGTGAACACTGCAGCGTGTATATATACATTACAGCGTATACCTGAGTCTCTCTGCTCCATCTCCCCTGACGCTATCACTCAGGAACGTGTACACTGCAGCGTGTATATATACATTACAGCGTGTACCTGAGTCTCTGCTCCATCTCCCCTGACGCTATCACTCAGGAACGTGTACACTGCAGCGTGTATATATACATTACAGTGTGTAGCGGAGCCTGTGTGACATCGGGAATGGGAAGGAGACATACATACTATTGGGAATACTAGTGCTGGTGCCATCATACCGTGCCAGGAACATGCACTCCTCCTCTCTGTACAATCGGTGGCTGATGATTTGGTAATGTGTCCCCAACTTGCGGCTAATAACATTTTTCATTAGATCCCGAGAGATTCCAGAACTAAACGGTGCCAGGTCCTGCTGCATAACCCTAGTGGATGAAAAGTGCCATGTCATGGCAAAGAGGTGAGGTCACAGGGGAGTGGGGGGGCGGGCACACTGGGCTGTCAGCAGAGGGGGCGGGCACACAGGGCTGTCAGCAGAGGGGGGGGCGGGCACACTGGGCTGTCAGCAGAGGGGGGGAGGCGGGCACACTGGGCTGTCAGCAGAGGGGGGGGCAGGCACACTGGGCTGTCAGCAGAGGGAGGGGCAGGCACACTGGGCTGTCAGCAGAGAGAGGGGCAGGCACACTGGGCTGTCAGCAGAGGGGGGGGGCGGGCACACTGGGCTGTCAGCAGAGGGGGGGGCGGGCACACTGGGCTGTCAGCAGAGGGGGGGGCGGGCACACTGGACTGTCAGCAGAGGAGGGAGGGCAGGCACACTGGGCTGTCAGCAGAGGGGGGAGGGCGGGCACACAGGGCTGTCAGCAGAGGGGGGAGGGTGGGCACACAGGGCTGTCAGCAGAGGGGGGGCGGGCACACTGGGCTGTCAGCAGAGGGGGGGGCGGGCACACTGGGCTGTCAGCAGAGGGGGGGGCGGGCACACCGGGCTCTCAGCAGAGGGGGGGGCGGGCACACTGGGCTGTCAGCAGAGGGTGGGCACACTGGGCTGTCAGCAAAGGGGGGGGCACACTGGGCTGTCAGCAGAGGGTGGGCACACTGGGCTGTCAGCAGAGGGTGGGCACACTGGGCTGTCAGCAGAGGGTGGGCACACTGGGCTGTCAGCAAAGGGGGGGGCGGGCACACTGGGCTGTCAGCAAAGGGGGGGGCGGGCACACTGGGCTGTCAGCAAAGGGGGGGGCGGGCACACTGGGCTCTCAGCAGAGGGGGGGGGGCGGCACACCGGGCTCTCAGCAGAGGGGGGGGGCCGGCACACCGGGCTCTCAGCAGAGGGGGGGGGCGGGCACACTGGGCTGTCAGCAGAGGGTGGACACACTGGGCTGTCAGTAGAGGGTGGCGGGCACACTGGGCTGTCAGCAGAGGATGGCGGGCACACTGGGCTGTCAGCAAAGGGGGGGGCGGGCACACTGGGCTGTCAGCAGAGGGGGCGGTAACACGATATTAGAAGAAAGGAGGGGTCCGGGACCCTCATACCAGTGGTAGCAGGTGTCATTGTGACATGGCGTGTGACTTTGGACTCTCCTGTGTATACGATGCAGATATTGGTGCCAGCGTGGGTCTGACGTGGAGAGAATAGATTATACACAGTTATACAGAAGTAGTCTCTGGCTATCACTTATCATTACTATGGATACAGAACTTTGCACCTAGATTCCTACAACATGCTCCCCATAACCAAAACTATCCGCGCGTACCAAGACTCCAGCGCCGTCCCGGCAAACCCCATAGCGCTCATCAGAGCACCACACACAGCACAAACACAAACAGAAGTTGTGGTCAGAACATGTGGACGTAGTTGGTGTAACATATAGGAAATATCACTTACTTGAAAAATCTTTATTCAAATACAAAGCAGCCCAATCTGACTAGTATTCAACACAGACTATTCTAGTGACCTGACTACAATACAGAGAGCATCCTAGTGAGCTACATACTGTACATTGTATAGGTATAACCATCGACCACCCATGGATTATGACCAATGTTAAGTGCTTTTGCTATCGATGACTAGGCACAGTTGCATCCCAGTGACTACCACACAATACAGGGGGCATTCTAGTGACCACATACAGTACAGGGGTGGGGGGTGATACTAGTGACCACATAGAGTACAGGGTGCATAATAGAGACCACCAAACAGTACAGGGGGGATAGTTATTCCCATATAGTATGGGGGGGGCATACTAGTGACCACATACAGTATGGAGGGGGGTACTAGTGACCACATACAGTACAGGGGGGAGGATACTAGTGAGTCCCATACAGTACGGGGGGGGATACTAGTGACTGATACTAGTGACTCATAAACAGTACGGGGGGGGGGATATACTAGGGACTCCCATACAGTACGGGGGGGGGGATATACTAGTGACTCCCATACAGTACGGGGGGGGGGGATATACTAGTGACTCCCATACAGTACGGGGGGGGGGGGGGGATATACTAGTGACTCCCGTACAGTACGGGGGGGGGGGATATACTAGTGACTCCCATACAGCATACAGTACGGGGGGGGGGGATATACTAGTGACTCCCATACAGTACGGGGGGGGGGGGGGGAATATACTAGTGACTCCCATACAAGTACGGGGGGGGGGGATATACTAGTGACTCCCATACAGTATGGGGGGGGGGGGGATATACTAGTGACTCCCATACAGTACGGGGGGGGGGATATACTAGTGACTCCCATACAGTACAGGGGGGGGGGGGATATACTAGTGACTCCCATACAGTACGGGGGGGGGGGGGATATACTAGTGACTCCCATACAGTACGGGGGGGGGGGAATATACTAGTGACTCCCCATACAGTACGGGGGGGGGGATATACTAGTGACTCCCATACAGTACGGGGGGGGGGGATATACTAGTGACTCCCATACAGTACGGGGGAAGGGGGCAATATTAGTGACCACATACAGTACAGAGTGCATCCTAGGGGCTCACATAAGGTACACGGGACATACAAGTGACCTCCTGCTCCATAGCTCACCCCCGCATTTACCCTGCCCGCTGCCCCGCACTTACCCCCCCTCCTGCTCCCCCCGCACTTACCCCATGCTTCCCCCCGCACTTACCCCCCCCTGCTCCCCCACACTTACCCCTCCTGCTACCCCGCACTTACCCCCCCTGCTGCCTCGCACTTACCCCCCCTGCTGCCCCGCACTTACCCCCCCTGCTCCCCAGCACTTACCCCTCCTGCTCCCCCGCACTTACCCCACTGCTCCCCCGCACTTACCCCCCTCCTGCTCCCCCGCACTTACCCCATGCTTCCCCCGCACTTACCCCCCCTGCTCCCCCACACTTACCCCTCCTGCTACCCCGCACTTACCCCCCCTTCTGCCCCGCACTTACCCCCCCTGCTGCCCCGTACTTACCCCCCTGCTCCCCAGCACTTACCCCCACTGCTCCCCCGCACTCAGGACCCAACTGCTCCCCCGCACTTAGGACCCCCCGCACTCACCCCCACTGCTCCCCCGCACTTACCCCCTTGCTCCCCCGCACTTACCCTCCTGCTCCCCCGCACTCAGGACCCCCCTGCTCCCCCGCACTTACCCCCCTGCTCCCCCGCACTCAGGACCCCCCTGCTCCCCCGCACTTACCCCCCTGCTCCCCCGCACTCAGGACCCCCCTGCTCCCCCGCACTTACCCTCCTGCTCCCCTGCACTCAGGACCCCCCGCACTTACCCCCCTGCTCCCCCGCACTCAGGACCCCCCTGCTCCCCCGCACTTACCCCCCTGCTCCCCCGCACTCAGGACCCCCCTGCTCCCCCGCACTCAGGACCCCCCTGCTCCCCCCGCACTCAGGACCCCCCTGCTCCCCCGCACTTACCCTCCTGCTCCCCCGCACTCAGGACCCCCCTGCTCCCCCGCACTTACCCCCCAGCTCCCCCGCACTCAGGACCCCCCTGCTCCCCCGCACTTACCCTCCTGCTCCCCCGCACTCAGGACCCCCCTGCTCCCCCGCACTTACCCCCCTGCTCCCCCGCACTCAGGACCCCCCTGCTCCCCCGCACTTACCCCCCTGCTCCCCCGCACTCAGGACCCCCCTGCTCCCCCGCACTTACCCCCCAGCTCCCCCGCACTCAGGACCCCCCTGCTCCCCCGCACTTACCCTCCTGCTCCCCCGCACTTACCCCCCAGCTCCCCCGCACTCAGGACCCCCCTGCTCCCCCGCACTTACCCTCCTGCTCCCCCGCACTCAGGACCCCCCTGCTCCCCCGCACTTACCCCCCTGCTCCCCCGCACTCAGGACCCCCCTGCTCCCCCGCACTTACCCCCCTGCTCCCCCGCACTCAGGACCCCCCTGCTCCCCCGCACTTACCCCCCAGCTCCCCCGCACTCAGGACCCCCCTGCTCCCCCGCACTTACCCTCCTGCTCCCCCGCACTCAGGACCCCCCTGCTCCCCCGCACTTACCCTCCTGCTCCCCCGCACTTACCCCCCCGCTCCCCCGCACTCAGGACCCCCCTGCTCCCCCGCACTTACCCTCCTGCTCCCCCGCACTCAGGACCCCCCTGCTCCCCCGCACTTACCCCCCTGCTCCCCCGCACTCAGGACCCCCCTGCTCCCCCGCACTTACCCCCCTGCTCCCCCGCACTCAGGACCCCCCTGCTCCCCCGCACTTACCCCCCAGCTCCCCCGCACTCAGGACCCCCCTGCTCCCCCGCACTTACCCCCCTGCTCCCCCGCACTCAGGACCCCCCTGCTCCCCCGCACTTACCCCCCTGCTCCCCCGCACTCAGGACCCCCCTGCTCCCCCGCACTTACCCCCCAGCTCCCCCGCACTCAGGACCCCCCTGCTCCCCCGCACTTACCCTCCTGCTCCCCCGCACTCAGGACCCCCCTGCTCCCCCGCACTTACCCCCCAGCTCCCCCGCACTCAGGACCCCCCTGCTCCCCCGCACTTACCCCCCTGCTCCCCCGCACTCAGGACCCCCCTGCTCCCCCGCACTTACCCCCCTGCTCCCCCGCACTCAGGACCCCCCTGCTCCCCCGCACTTACCCCCCAGCTCCCCCGCACTCAGGACCCCCCTGCTCCCCCGCACTTACCCCCCAGCTCCCCCGCACTCAGGACCCCCCTGCTCCCCCGCACTTACCCTCCTGCTCCCCCGCACTCAGGACCCCCCTGCTCCCCCGCACTTACCCCCCTGCTCCCCCGCACTCAGGACCCCCCTGCTCCCCCGCACTTACCCCCCAGCTCCCCCGCACTCAGGACCCCCCTGCTCCCCCGCACTTACCCTCCTGCTCCCCCGCACTCAGGACCCCCCTGCTCCCCCGCACTTACCCCCCAGCTCCCCCGCACTCAGGACCCCCCTGCTCCCCCGCACTTACCCTCCTGCTCCCCCGCACTCAGGACCCCCCTGCTCCCCCGCACTTACCCTCCTGCTCCCCCGCACTCAGGACCCCCCTGCTCCCCCGCACTTACCCTCCTGCTCCCCCGCACTCAGGACCCCCCTGCTCCCCCGCACTCAGGACCCCCCTGCTCCCCCGCACTTACCCTCCTGCTCCCCCGCACTCAGGACCCCCCTGCTCCCCCGCACTTACCCCCCTGCTCCCCCGCACTCAGGACCCCCCTGCTCCCCCGCACTTACCCCCCAGCTCCCCCGCACTCAGGACCCCCCTGCTCCCCCGCACTTACCCCCCAGCTCCCCCGCACTCAGGACCCCCCTGCTCCCCCGCACTTACCCTCCTGCTCCCCCGCACTCAGGACCCCCCTGCTCCCCCGCACTTACCCCCCTGCTCCCCCGCACTCAGGACCCCCCTGCTCCCCCGCACTTACCCCCCAGCTCCCCCGCACTCAGGACCCCCCTGCTCCCCCGCACTTACCCTCCTGCTCCCCCGCACTCAGGACCCCCCTGCTCCCCCGCACTTACCCCCCAGCTCCCCCGCACTCAGGACCCCCCTGCTCCCCCGCACTTACCCTCCTGCTCCCCCGCACTCAGGACCCCCCTGCTCCCCCGCACTTACCCTCCTGCTCCCCCGCACTCAGGACCCCCCTGCTCCCCCGCACTTACCCTCCTGCTCCCCCGCACTCAGGACCCCAGGATACAGAGCCCCGAGAAGCAATAACAGCAACATCTCTCAGACATCCATTAGTCGCGTCTAACCGCCAGGCCCGATCCGTCTGATCGTCAATCTCTTCTCTAGGCCACAACCAACATGGCAGCCGCTACTCCGGCATGGCATGCCGGGAGTTGTAGTTCTTTATTTTTGACAACGCAGGAAAGGGGAGGAGTCAAGTTCAGACAGATGAGTAATGTATAACAACATTCCCATATAATATACAGACGTGTAATAATGTACCAGCATACAATATATACAGATGTGTAATAATGTACCACCATATAATATACAGATGTGTAATAATGTACCACCATTTAATATATACAGATGTGTAATAATGTACCACCATTTAATATATACAGATGTGTAATAATGTACCAGCATACAATATATACAGATTTGTAAAAATGTACCACCATTTAATATATGGAGATGTGTAATAATGTACCAGCATACAATATATACAGATGTGTAATAATGTACCACCATATAATATATACAGATGTGTAATAATGTACCAGCATACAATATATACAGATGTGTAATAATGTACCACCATTTAATATATACAGATGTGTAATAATGTACCACCATTTAATATATACAGATGTGTAATAATGTACCAGCATACAATATATACAGATTTGTAAAAATGTACCAGCATATAATATATACAGATGTGTAATAATGTACCACCATTTAATATATGGAGATGTGTAATAATGTACCAGCATACAATATATACAGATGTGTAATAATATACCACCATACAATATATACAGATGTGTAATGGTACAAGGTCTACACCACAAAACATACCAGGAAAGACTAAAAGATCTTAATATGTATAGTTTGGAGCAGAGAAGGGAAAGGGGGGACATGATAGAAACGTTCAAATATATAAAGGGTTTTAACAGGGTAAAGGAAGGAGACGCTCTTCAAAGAAAGAGAAGTATTAGAACAAGAGGACATGATCTGACACTGGAGGGTGGTAGGTTCAGGGGAAATCTGAGGAAAAATTACTTCACAGAAAGGGTAGTGGACAAGTGGAATAGCCTCCCATCAGACCATCAGAGGTGGAATAGCCTCCCATCAGACCATCAGAGGTGGAATAGCCTCCCATCAGACCATCAGAGGTGGAATAGTCTCCCATCAGAGGTGGAATAGTCTCCCATCAGAGGTGGATTAGCCTCCCATCAGAGGTGGAATAGCCTCCCATCAGAGGTGGACTAGCCTCCCATCAGAGGTGGATTAGCCTCCCATCAGAGGTGGAATAGCCTCCCATCAGAGGTGGACTAGCCTCCCATCAGAGGTGGAGTAGCCTCCCATCAGAGGTGGAGTAGCCTTCCATCAGAGGTGGAGTAGCCTCCCATCAGGGGTGGAATAGCCGCCCATCAGAGGTGGACTAGCCTCCCATCAGAGGTGGACTAGCCTCCCATCAGAGGTGGACTAGCCTCCCATCAGAGGTGGAATAGCCTCCCATCAGAGGTGGAGTAGCCTCCCATCAGAGGTGGAATAGCCTCCCATCAGAGGTAGAGTAGCCTCCCATCAGAGGTGGACTGGCCTCATACATGGGATATCCTTCAGAAGAAGTAAGGATCAATAAGTGTTGAGGTAACAATATGTTTAAAAATTGGGCAGATTAGATGGGCCAAGAGGTTCTTATCTGCCGTCAAATTCTATTTCTATGTAATAATATACCACCATAAAATATATACAGATGTGTAATAATGTACCATCATATAATATACAGATGTGTAATACAACACCATAAAATATATACAGATGTGTACCATCATATAATATACAGATGTGTAATAATGTACCATCATATAATATACAGATGTGTAATAATGTACCACCATTTGATATATACAGATGTGTAATAATGTACCACCATACAATATATTCAGATGTGTAATAATGTACCACCATATAATATACAGATGTGTAATAATGTACCACCATACAGTATATTCAGATGTGTAATAATGTACCACCATACAATATATTCAGATGTGTAATAATGTACCAGCATATAATATATACAGATGTATAATAATGTACCACCATACAAAATATACCGATGTGTAATAATATACCACCATACAATATATACTGATGTGTAAATATATAACGCCATATAATCCTATACAGTTGTGTAATACACCACCATATAATATACAGATGTGTAATACACCACCTTATAATATACAGATGTGTAATAATGTACCACCATATAATTTACAGATGGGTAATAATGTTCCACCATGTAATATACAGATGTGTAATAATGTACCACCATACAATATGTTCACATGTGTAATAATGTACCAGCATATAATATATACAGATGTGTAATACTATACCACCATATGATATATACAGATGTGTAATAATGTTCCACCATATAATATATACAGATGTGTAATAATGTACCACCATATAATATACAGATGTGTAATAATGTACCACCATACAATATATTCACATTTGTAATAATGTACCACCATATAATATATACAAATGTGTAAATATATAACACCATATAATCCTATACAGATGTGTAATACACCACCGTATAATATACTGATGTGTAATAATATACCACCATAAAATATATACAGATGTGTAATAATGTACCACCATACAATATATTAAGATGTGTAATAATGTACCACCATATAATATACAGATGTGTAATAATGTACCACCATATAATATACAGATGTGTAATAATGTACCACCATACAGTATATTCAGATGTGCAATAATGTACCACCACACAATATATACCGATGTGTAATAATATACCACCATACAATATATACCGATGTGTAAATATATAACACCATATAATCCTATACAGATGTGTAATACCCCACCATATAATATACAGATGTGTAATAATGTACCACCATATAATATACAGATGGGTAATAATGTACCACCATGTAATATACAGATGGGTAATAATGTACCAGCATATAATATATACAGATGTGTAATACTGTACCACCATATAATATACAGATGTGTAATAATGTACCACCATACAATATATTCACATGTGTAATAATGTACCATCATACAATATATACCGATGTGTAATAATATACCACCATACAATAAATACTGATGTGTAAATATATAACACCATATAATCCTATACAGTTGTGTAATACACCACCATATAATATACAGATGTGTAATACACCACCTTATAATATACAGTTGTGTAATAATGTACCACCATATAATTTACTGATGGGTAATAATGTTCCACCATGTAATATACAGATGTGTAATAATGTACCACCATACAATATGTTCACATGTGTAATAATGTACCAGCATATAATATATACAGATGTGTAATACTATACCACCATATGATATATACAGATGTGTAATAATGTACCACCATATAATATACAGATGTGTAATAATGTACCACCATACAATATATTCACATTTGTAATAATGTACCACCATATAATATATACAAATGTGTAAATATATAACACCATATAATCCTATAAAGATGTGTAATACACCACCATATAATATACAGATGTGTAATAATATACCACCATAAAATATATACAGATGTGTAATAATGTACCACCATACAATATATTCAGATGTGTAATAATGTACCACCATATAATATACAGATGTGTAATAATGTACCACCATATAATATACAGATGTGTAATAATGTACCACCATACAGTATATTCAGATGTGCAATAATGTACCACCACACAATATATACCAATGTGTAATAATATACCACCATACAATATATACCGATGTGTAAATATATAACACCATATAATCTTATACAGATGTGTAATACCCCACCATATAATATACAGATGTGTAATAATGTACCACAATATAATATACAGATGGGTAATAATGTACCACCATGTAATATACAGATGGATAATAATGTACCACCATATAATATATACAGATGTGTAATACTGTACCACCATATAATATACAGATGTGTAATAATGTACCACCATACAATATATTCACATGTGTAATAATGTACCACCATATAATATATACCGATGTGTAATAATATACCAACATACAATATATACCGATGTGTAAAGATATAACACCATATAATCCTATACATATGTGTAATACACCGCCATATAATATACAGATGTGTAATACACCATTATACAGATGTGTAATAATGTACCGCCATATAATATATACCGATGTGTAATAATATACCAACATACAATATATACCGATGTGTAAAGATATAACACCATATAATCCTATACATATGTGTAATACACCACCATATAATATACAGATGTGTAATACACCACCTTATAATATACAGATGTGTAATAATGTACTACCATATAATTTACAGATGGGTATTAATGTTCCACCATGTAATATACAGATGTGTAATAATGTACCACCATACAATATGTTCACATGTGTAATAATGTACCAGCATATAATATATACAGATGTGTAATACTATACCACCATATGATATATACAGATGTGTAATAATGTTCCACCATATAATATATACAGATGTGTAATAATGTACCACCATATAATATACAGATGTGTAAATAATGTACCACCATAAAATATATTCACATTTGTAATAATGTACCACCATATAATATATACAAATGTGTAAATATATAACACCATATAATCCTATACAGATGTGTAATACACCACCGTATAATATACTGATGTGTAATAATATACCACCATAAAATATATACAGATGTGTAATAATGTACCACCATACAATATATTCAGATGTGTAATAATGTACCACCATATAATATACAGATGTGTAATAATGTACCACCATATAATATACAGATGTGTAATAATGTACCACCATACACTATATTCAGATGTGCAATAATGTACCACCACACAATATATACCGATGTGTAATAATATACCACCATACAATATATACCGATGTGTAAATATATAACACCATATAATCCTATACAGTTGTGTAATACACCACCATATAATATACAGATGTGTAATACACCACCTTATAATATACAGATGTGTAATAATGTACCACCATATAATTTACTGATGGGTAATAATGTTCCACCATGTAATATACAGATGTGTAATAATGTACCATCATACAATATGTTCACATGTGTAATAATGTACCAGCATATAATATATACAGATGTGTAATACTATACCACCATATGATATATACAGATGTGTAATAATGTACCACCATATAATATACAGATGTGTAATAATGTACCACCATACAATATATTCACATTTGTAATAATGTACCACCATATAATATATACAAATGTGTAAATATATAACACCATATAATCCTATACAGATGTGTAATACACCACCATATAATATACAGATGTGTAATAATATACCACCATAAAATATATACAGATGTGTAATAATGTACCACCATACAATATATTCAGATGTGTAATAATGTACCACCATATAATATACAGATGTGTAATAATGTACCACCATATAATATACAGATGTGTAATAATGTACCACCATACAGTATATTCAGATGTGCAATAATGTACCACCACACAATATATACCGATGTGTAATAATATACCACCATACAATATATACCGATGTGTAAATATATAACACCATATAATCTTATACAGATGTGTAATACCCCACCATATAATATACAGATGTGTAATAATGTACCACTATATAATATACAGATGGGTAATAATGTACCACCATGTAATATACAGATGGGTAATAATGTACCACCATATAATATATACAGATGTGTAATACTGTACCACCATATAATATACAGATGTGTAATAATGTACCACCATACAATATATTCACATGTGTAATAATGTACCACCATATAATATATACCGATGTGTAATAATATACCAACATACAATATATACCGATGTGTAAAGATATAACACCATATAATCCTATACATATGTGTAATACACCGCCATATAATATACAGATGTGTAATACACCATTATACAGATGTGTAATAATGTACCGCCATATAATATACAGATGGGTAATAATGTACTACCATGTAATATACAGATGTGTAATAATGTAAACCCATATAATATATACAGATGTGTAATACTGTACCACCGTATAATATACACAGATGTGTAATAATAATGTACACCATATAATGTATACAGATGTGTAATAATGTACCACTAAATATACAGATGTGTAACAATATACCACCATGTATTATACAGATGTGTAATAATATACCACCATATAATACACAAATGTGTAATAATATGCCACCATATAATATATTATCTAAGAGACCAGACCAGCGGAAACACCAAATGACTACCTCCCATACACCAGCCCAGCAGAAGGAAGCTGAGAGCAGCACCTCCTGCAGACTAGGTACAGCTTACAGCAGCTGCTCCGTCCTCCCCTCTGGGTCCGTGTCTGGTGCCTAGCCCTTCCCCTGCATCGGTGCTGTGTTACATGCATTGGACCGAGCGAGCAAGTTATATTTCTACTCTTTAAATGAGTAAGCGATGTTGGGAAATATCACTGGCCCCAGAGCCTCAATGATGAAGATGAAGATTATCCTGTTCTAGTTGGAGGAACTGCCATTTGGGATGAGGAATGCCCCAGTCACCCTCCAGCGTGTGGTCAATGACAGACTGGAAGGGTTTGGAGACATCTGGGAAGACTATATAAAGAACATACAGTAGGTCTGGTGCTATACTGTGCCAGATGGGGATGTCAGAGGTGCGGTACCTGGGGCTTCATATGTGGTGGTGGGGGGGTATTCCAAAAGCATGAAGGCCGAGGCAATCCCAGACTGGCCCTACCGCACTCGCCTGTGCCAGCTGCTGGCATTCCTGGGGACCGCTGGGTGCTGCAGACAATTTGCCCCTTACTAAGAAACCACTCCCCAAGACTGTGGCTGGGCTTCTGCATGGGAGTAGGCTATTCCGTCACTGAAATATGCCCCAAAGGCAGCTGCTCTGCTACTGGCACCAAATCACCACAGGGCATGGTTTGTGTCAGACAGATACACTCCTCACATTCATAATGTCCACTGAAGAATGCCGGTGCCGGAGTAATGTTATGTAAGCATTGTAACCATGTCGTCATTAAAACTTTACATACGATGGTAGAACATAATGTTTAAAGTTATAATGCCGACACGGTTAAAATGCTTTAGCTAACATTACTTCTGCGTCGGCATTCTGCTGTCAATATTGCAATATCAATATTTTGGATGTCACCAGCATAAGTGTTGACGATCTAATGACCTCCCCCACCACACACGGGAATAAGTGACATCCTATTGCTGTTATTTCGTGTAAGTGCGGCGAGTGTAATTATTAGAGACTATTGTGTGACAATCTGATGGCAGAAATTTCCATGTACATTAAGCAGCAAATTTAGGGCCTGATTCAGACCCGGTCGCTATCTGAGTACGCTCGCTAGATGCGTATGCAAATTTGTCAAAGTGACGCCATGGGAAGCGATTGCTCGCCAACGCATAAGCACGCCCACCATGTCTTAGAGAAACGGCCACTTTGTGTATGCGTACGCCCAATCGCACAGGCAGAGCCGCCCACTAGCGCACGTCATCTCCAGGAAGTGTATTAAAACATTGGTACATCGAGCACCATCGGATGCAATCGCAGCGCTTGTGGTTGCCTTACCCTACCGCAAGCATTGCGAGGAAATCAGTGTAAAAAAAAGGCAAGTGATGTGTACTATGACGCTGCCTGTTAATTATGCATGCCTCTATAATGGCGTTGAAACACTCTGGCACGCCTGCGTTCTCATCTCCAACCCCCCTTTATTAGTGCCCTGCCCCTGTTACCACCCACAAACGGCCTCTCCTGTCACTCATTACCCTGGGCTGCCTTTGCTGGGTGAGCGAGAGGGATGCGATCGCAGTGTGTAGTTCGCGCACGCACAGAACGAAACGTGCGCATACGCAGAACATCGGGCCACTTGCGAACGCACAGCGCGAGCGGCTCTGAATCAGGCCCTTAAATTTATTTCTTCATGTTGGAGATTACTCAGATTTTCTGTTCCCTCTTGTTGCAGACATAGAAAATATATTATTAACAAAATGTATCGTTAGATCATAGCAGGAGCACTCTGACATCCCCAAATGCCATCACATACCCCAACCCCACTCTGACATCCTCAAATGCCATCACATACCCCACCCCCACTCTGACATCCCCAAATGCCACCACGTACCCCACCCCCACCCTGACATCCCCAAATGCCACCACGTGCTCCACCCCCACTCTGACATCCCCAAATGCCATCACATACCCCACCCCCACTCTGACATCCCCAAATCCCATCACATACCCCACCCCCACTCTGACATCCCCTAATGCCACCCGTACCCCACCCCCACTCTGACATCACCAAATGCCATCACATACCCCACCCCCACTCTGACATCACCAAATGCCATCACATACCCCACCCCCACTCTGACATCCCCAAATGCCATCACGTACCCCACCCCCACTCTGACATCCCCAAATGCCACCACGTACCCCACCCCCACTCTGAGATCCCCAAATGCCACCACGTACCCCACCCCCACTCTGACATCCCCAAATGCCACCAAGTACCCCACCCCCACTCTGACATGCCCAAATGCCATCACATACCCCACCCCCACTCTGACATCTCCAAATG
The DNA here is from genome assembly GCA_031769625.1 of Taudactylus pleione. Lineage (NCBI taxonomy): Eukaryota > Metazoa > Chordata > Amphibia > Anura > Myobatrachidae > Taudactylus > Taudactylus pleione. The sequence continues at coordinate 618,999 of JAUIMM010000122.1, forward strand.
CCATCACGTACCCCTCCACCACTCTGACATCCCCAAATGCCACCACGTACCCCACCCCCACTCTGACATCCCCAAATGCCACCACGTACCCCACCCCCACTCTGATATCCCCAAATGCCATCACATACCCCACCCCCACCCTGACATTCCCAAATGCCATCACATACCCCACCCCCACTCTGACATCCACAAATGTCACCACATACCCCACCCCCACTCTGACATCCCCAAATGCCACCACGTACCCCACCCCCACTCTGACATCCCCAAAATACCACCATGTACCCCAACCCCACTCTGACATCCCCAAATGCCACCACACACCCCACACCCACTCTGACATCCCCAAATGCCACCACATACACCACCCCCACTCTGACATCCCCAAATGCCACCATGTACCCCACCCCCACTCTGACATCCCAAAATGCCACCACGTACCCACCCCCACTCTGACATCCCCAAATGCCACCACATACCCCACCCCCACTCTGACATCCCCAAATGCCACCACATACACCACCCCCACTCTGACATGCCCAAATGCCATCACATACCCCATCCCCACTCTGACATCCCCAAATGTCATCACGTACCCTACCCCCACTCTGACATCCCCAAATGCCAGCACGTACCCCACCCCCACTCTGACATCCCCAAATGCCACCACGTACCCCACCCCCACTCTGACATCCACAAAATACCACCACGTACCCCAACCCCACTCTGACATCCCCAAATGCCACCACACACCCCACCCCCACTCTGACATCCCCAAATGCCACCACATAACCCACCCCCACTCTGACATCCCCAAATGCCACCACGTACCCCACCCCCACTCTGACATCCCCAAATACCACCACGTACCCCACCCCCACTCTGACATCCCCAAATGTCACCACATACCCCACCCCCACTCTGACATCCCCAAATGCCACCACGTACCCCACCCCCACTCTGACATCCCCAAAATACCACCACGTACCCCAACCCCACTCTGACATCCCCAAATGCCACCACACACCCCACACCCACTCTGACATCCCCAAATGCCACCACATACACCACCCCCACTCTGACATCCCCAAATGCCACCACGTACCCCACCCCCACTCTGACATCCCAAAATGCCACCACGTACCCACCCCCACTCTGACATCCCCAAATGCCACCACATAACCCACCCCCACTCTGACATCCCCAAATTGCCACCATATACACCACCCCCACTCTGACATCCCCAAATGCCATCACATACCCCACCCCCACTCTGACATCCCCAAATGCCATCACATACCCCACCCCCACTCTGACATCCTCAAATGCCACCACATACCCCACCCCCACTCTGACATCCCCAATTGCCACCACACACCCCACCCCCACTCTGACATCCCCCAAACGCCACCACACACCCCACCCCCACTCTGACATCCCCAAATGCCACCACATACACCAACCCCACTCTGACATCCCCAAATGCCACCACATACCCCACCCCCACTCTGACATCCCCAAATGCCACCACATACCCCACCCCCACTCTGACATCCCCAAATGCCACCACATACACCCCCCCCACTCTGACATCCTCAAATGCCACCACATACCCCACCCCCACTCTGACATCCCCAAATGCCACCACATACCTCACCCCCACTCTGACATCCCCAAATGCCTCCACGTACCCCACCCCCACTCTGACATCCCCAAATACCACCTCATACCCCACCCCCACTCTGACATCCCCAAATGCCATCACATACCCCACCCCCACTCTGACATCCCCAAATGCCATCACATACCCCACCCACACTCTGACATCCCCAAATGCCACCACATACCCCACCCCAACTCTGACATCCCCAAATGCCACCACATACCCCACCCCCACTCTGACATCCCCAAATGCAACCACATACCCCACCCTCACTCTGACATCCTCAATGTCACCACATGCCTCCACGTACAACCCTAATCTGACATCCTCACATGCCTCCACGTACCACCCTACTCTGAACATCCCCACATGCCTCTACGTACCACCCTACTATGACATCCCACATGCTTCCACGTACCACCCTACTATGACATCCCCACATGCCTCCACGTACCACCCTACTCTGACATCCCCACATGCCTCTACGTACCACCTTACTCTGACATCCCCACATGCTTCCACGTACCACCCTACTCTGACATCCCCACATGCTTCCACGTACCACCCTACTATGACATCCCCACATGCCTCCATGTACCACCCTACTATGACATCCCCACACGCCTCCATGTACCACCCCACTGTGACATCCCCACATGCCTCTATGTACCACCCTACTGTGACATCCCCACATGCCTCTATGTACCACCCTACTGTGACATCCCCACATGCCTCCTCGTACCACCGTACAGTGACATCCCCACATGCCTCCACGTACCACCCCACTATGACATCCCCACATGCCTCCACGTACCACCCCACTCTGACATCCCCACATGCCTCTACGTACCACCCCACTCTGACATCCCCACATGCCTCTATGTACCACCCTACTATGACATCCCCACATGCTTCCACGTACCACCCTACTCTGACATCCCCACATGAACCACATACCACCTTACTATGACATCCCCACATGCTCCACATACCACCCTACTATGACATCCCCACATGCCTCCACATACCCTACTATGACATCCCCACATGCTCCACATACCACCCTACTATGACATCCCCACATGCTCCACATACCACCCTACTATGACATCCCCACATGCATGCCTCCACGTACCACCATACTATGACATCCCCACATGCCTCCACATACCACCCTACTATGACATCCCCACATGCCTCTACGTACCACCCTACTATGACATCCCCACATGCCTCCACGTACCACCCTACTCTGACATCCCCACATGCTCCACATACCACGCTACTATGACATCCCCACATGCTCCATGTACCACCCTACTATGACATCCCCACATGCCTCCATGTACCACCCTACTATGACATCTCCACATGCCTCCACGTACCACCCTACTATAACATCCCCACATGCCTCCATGTACCACCCTACTATGACATCCCCACATGCCTCCATGTACCACCCTACTCTGACATCCCCAAATGCCTCCACGTTCCACCCTATTTTGACATTCCCCACATGCCTCCATGTACCACCCAACTATGACATCCCCATATGCCTCCACGTACCACCCAACTATGAAATCCCCACATGCCTCCACGTACCACCCAACTATGACATCCCAACATGCCTCCACGTACCACCCAACTATGACATCCCAACATGCATCCACGTACCACCCTACTATGACATCCCCACATGCCTCCACGTTCCACCCTACTATGACATCCCCACATGCTTCCACGTAACACCCAACTATGACATCACAACATGCCTCCATGTACCTCCCTACTCTGACATCCCCACATGCCTCTACGTACCACCCAACTGTGACATCCCAACATGCCTCCACGTACCACCCAACTATGACATCCCAACATGCCTCCACATACCACCCAACTATGACATCCCAACATGCCTCCACGTACCACCCTACTCTGACATCCCCACATGCCTCTACGTACCACCCTACTATGACATCCCCACATGCCTCCATGTACCACCCTACTATGACATCTCCACATGCCTCCACGTACCACACTACTATGACATCCCCACATGCCTCCACGTACCACACAACTATGACATCCCAACATGCCTCCATGTACCACCCTACTCTGACATCCCCATATGCCTCCACGTACCACCCTATTTTGTCATCCCCACATGCCTCCATGTACCACCCAACTATGACATCCCCACATGCCTCCACGTACCACCCAACTATGACATCCCCACATGCCTCCACGTACCACCCAACTATGACATCCCAACATGCCTCCACGTACCACTCAACTATGACATCCCACATGCCTCCATGTAACACCCAACTATGACATCCCAACATGCATCCATGTACCACCCTACTATGACATCCCCACATGCCTCCACGTACCACCCAACTCTGACATCCCCACATGCTCCACTTTCCACCCTACTATAACATCCCCACATGCTCCATGTTCCACCCTACTATGACATCCCCACATGCCTCCATGTACCACCCTACTATGACATCTCCACATGCCTCCAAGTACCACCGTACTATGACATCCCCACATGCCTCCACGTACCACCCTACTATGACATCCCCACATGTCTCCATGTACCACCCTACTCTGACATCCCCACATGCCTCCACGTACCACCCTATTTTGTCATTCCCCACATGCCTCCATGTACCACCCAACTATGACATCCCCATATGCCTCCACGTACCACCCAACTATGAAATCCCCACATGCCTCCACGTACCACCCAACTATGACATCCCAACATGCATCCACGTACCACCCAACTATGACATCCCAACATGCCTCCACGTAACACCCAACTATGACATCCCAACATGCATCCACGTACCACCCTACTATGACATCCCCACATGCCTCCACGTTCCACCCTACTATGACATCCCCACATGCCTCCACGTAACACCCAACTATGACATCCCAACATGCCTCCACGTACCACCCTACTCTGACATCCCCACATGCCTCTACGTACCACCCAACTGTGACATCCCAACATGCCTCCACGTACCACCCAACTATGACATCCCAACATGCCTCCACATACCACCCAACTATGACATCCCAACATGCCTCCACGTACCACCCTACTCTGACATCCCCACATGCCTCTACGTACCACCCTACTATGACATCCCCACATGCCTCCATGTACCACCCTACTATGACATCTCCACATGCCTCCACATACCACCCTACTATGACATCCCCACATGCCTCCACGTACCACCCAACTATGACATCCCAACATGCCTCCATGTACCACCCTACTCTGACATCCCCATATGCCTCCACGTACCACCCTATTTTGTCATCCCCACATGCCTCCATGTACCACCCAACTATGACATCCCCACATGCCTCCACGTATCACCCAACTATGACATCCCCACATGCCTCCACGTACCACCCAACTGTGACATCCCAACATGCCTCCACATACCACCCAACTATGACATCCCACATGCCTCCATGTAACACCCAACTATGACATCCCAACATGCCTCCACGTACCACCCTACTCTGACATCCCCACATGCCTCTACGTACCACCCAACTATGACATCCCAACATGCCTCCACGTACCACCCAACTATGACATCCCAACATGCCTCCACGTACCACCCTACTATGACATCCCAACATGCCTCCACGTACCACCCTACTCTGACATCACCACATGCCTCTACGTACCACCCTACTATGACATCCCCAAATGCCTCCACGTACAACCCTACTGTGACATCCCTACATGCTCCATGTACCACCCAACTATGACATCCCCACATGCCTCCATGTACCACCCTACTATGACATCTCCACATGCCTCCACGTACCACCCTACTATGACATCCCCACATGCCTCCACATACCACCCAACTATGACATCCCAACATGCCTCCATGTACCACCCTACTCTGACATCCCCATATGCCTCCACGTACCACCCTATTTTGTCATCCCCACATGCGTCCATGTACCACCCAACTATGACATCCCCACATGCCGCCACGTACCACCCAACTATGACATCCCCACATGCCTCCACGTACCACCCAACTATGACTTCCCACATGCCTCCATGTAACACCCAACTATGACATCCCAACATGCATCCACGTACCACCATACTATGACATCCCCACATGCCTCCACGTACCACCCTACTATGACATCCCCACATGCCTCCACGTAACACCCAACTATGACATTCCATCATGCCTCCACGTACCACCCTACTCTGACATCCCCACATGCCTCTACGTACCACCCAACTATGACATCCCAACATGCCTCCACGTACCACCCAACTATGACATCCCAACATGCCTCCACGTACCACCCAACTATGACATCAAAACATGCCTCCACGTACCACCCTACTCTGACATCCCCACATGCCTCTACGTACCACCCTACTATGACATCCCCTCATGCCTCCATGTACCACCCTACTCTGACATCCCCACATGCCTCTACTTACCACCCTACTATGTCATCCCAACATGCCTCCACGTACCACCCTACTCTGACATCCCCACATGCCTCTACGTACCACCCTACTCTGACATCCCCACATGCTTCCACGTACCACCCTACTCTGACATCCCCACATGCTTCCATGTACAACCCTACTATGACTCCCCACATGCCTCCATGTACCACCCTACTATGGCATCCCCACATGCCTCCATGTACCACCCTACTATGACATCCCCACATGCCTCCACGTACCACCCAACTATGACTTCCCACATGCCTCCATGTAACACCCAACTATGACATCCCAACATGCATCCACGTACCACCATACTATGACATCCCCACATGCCGCCACGTACCACCCAACTATGACATCCCCACATGCCTCCACGTACCACCCAACTATGACTTCCCACATGCCTCCATGTAACACCCAACTATGACATCCCAACATGCATCCACGTACCACCATACTATGACATCCCCACATGCCTCCACGTACCACCCTACTATGACATCCCCACATGCCTCCACGTAACACCCAACTATGACATTCCATCATGCCTCCACGTACCACCCTACTCTGACATCCCCACATGCCTCTACGTACCACCCTACTATGACATCCCCACATGCCTCCACGTACAACCCTACTGTGACATCCCTACATGCTCCATGTACCACCCAACTATGACATCCCCACATGCCTCCATGTACCACCCTACTATGACATCTCCACATGCCTCCACGTACCACCCTACTATGACATCCTCACATGCCTCCACGTACCACCCAACTATGACATCCCAACATGCCTCCATGTACCACCCTACTCTGACATCCCCATATGCCTCCACGTACCACCCTATTTTGTCATCCCCACATGCGTCCATGTACCACCCAACTATGACATCCCCACATGCCGCCATGTACCACCCAACTATGACATCCCCACATGCCTCCACGTTCCACCCAACTATGACATCCCACATGCCTCCATGTAACACCCAACTATGACATCCCAACATGCATCCACGTACCACCATACTATGACATCCCCACATGCCTCCACGTACCACCCTACTATGACATCCCCACATGACTCCACGTAACACCCAACTATGACATTCCAACATGCCTCCACGTTCCACCCTACTCTGACATCCCCACATGCCTCTACGTACCACCCAACTATGACATCCCAACATGCCTCCACGTACCACCCAACTATGACATCCCAACATGCCTCCACGTACCACCCAACTATGACATCCCAACATGCCTCCACGTACCACCCTACTCTGACATCCCCACATGCCTCTACGTTCCACCCTACTATGACATCCCCTCATGCCTCCATGTACCACCCTACTCTGACATCCCCACATGCCTCTACGTACCACCCTACTATGTCATCCCAACATGCCTCCACGTACCACCCTACTCTGACATCCCCACATGCCTCTACGTACCACCCTACTCTGACATCCCCACATGCTTCCACGTACCACCCTACTCTGACATCCCCACATGCTTCCACGTACCACCCTACTATGACATCCCCACATGCCTCCATGTACCACCCTACTATGACATCCCCACATGCCTCCATGTACCACCCTACTCTGACATCCCCACCAGCCTCCACGTACCAACCTACTATGACATCCCCACATGCCTCTACGTACCACCCTATTGTGACATCCCCACTTGCCTCCACGTACCACCCTAATCTGACATCCCCACATGCCTCCTCGTACCACCCTACAATGACATCCACACCTGCCTCCACATACCACCCTACTATGACATCCCCACATGCCTCCACGTACCACCATAATCTGACATCCCAACATGCCTCCACGTACCACCCTACTCTGACATCCCCACATGCCTCTACGTACCACCCTGCTATGACATCCCCACATGCTTCCACGTACCACCCTACTCTGACATCCCCACATGCTTCCACGTACCACCCTACTCTGACATCCCCACATGCTTCCATGTACCACCCTACTATGACATCCCCACATGCCTCCACGTACCACCCTACTCTGACATCCCCACATGCCTCCATGTACCACCCTACTATGACATCCCCACATGCCTCCATGTACCACCCTACTATGACATCCCCACATGCCTCCACATACACCACCCCCACTCTGACATCCCCACATGCCTCCACGTACCACCCTACTATGACATCCCCACATGCCTCCACGTACCACCCTAATCTGACATCCCCACATGCCTCCACGTACCACCCTACTATGACATCCCCACATGCCTCCACATACCACCCTAATCTGACATCCCAACATGCCTCCACGTACCACCCTACTATGACATCCCCACATGTCTCCATGTACCACCCTACACTGACATCCCCACATGCCTCCACGTACCACCCTATTTTGTCATCCCAACATGCCTCCATGTACCACCCAACTATGACATCCCCACATGCCTCCACGTACCACCCAACTATGAAATCCCCACATGCCTCCATGTACCACCCAACTATGTCATCCCAACATGCCTCCACGTACCACCCAACTATGACATCCCAACATGCCTCCACGTAACACCCAACTATGACATCCCAACATGCATCCACGTACCACCCTACTATGACATCCCCACATGCCTCCATGTACCACCCTACTATGACATCCCCACATGCCTCCACGTAACACCCAACTATGACATCCCAACATGCCTCCACGTACCATCCTACTCTGACATCCCCACATGCCTCTACGTACCACCCAACTATGACATCCCAACATGCCTCCACGTACCACCCAACTATGACATCCCAACATGCCTCCACATACCACCCAACTATGACATCCCCACATGCCTCCACGTACCACCCTACTCTGACATCCCCACATGCCTCTACGTACCACCCTACTATGACATCCCAACATGCCTCCATGTACCACCCTACTCTGACATCCCCATATGCCTACACGTACAACCCTATTTTGTCATCCCCACATGCCTCCATGTACCACCCAACTATGACATCCCCACATGCCTCCACATACCACCCAATTATGACATCCCAACATGCCTCCACGTACCACCTAACTATGACATCCCACATGCCTCCATGTAACACCCAACTATGACTTCCCCACATGCCTCCACGTACCACCCTACTATGACATCCCCACATGTCTCCACGTAACACCCAACTATGACATCCCAACATGCCTCCACGTACCACCCTACTCTGACATCCCCACATGCCTCTACGTACCACCCAACTATGACATCCCAACATGCCTCCACGTACCACCCAACTATGACATCCCAACATGCCTCCACGTACCACCCAACTATGACATCCCAACATGCCTCCACGTAGCACCCTACTCTGACATCCCCACATGCCTCTACGTACCACCCTACTATGACATCCCCACATTCCTCCATGTACCACCCTACTATGACATCCCCACATGCCTCTACGTACCACCCTACTATGACATCCCAACATGCCTCCACGTACCACCCTACTCTGACATCCCCACATGCCTCTACATACCTCCCTACTCTGACATCCCCACATGCTTCCACGTACCAACCTTCTCTGACATCCCCACATGCTTCCACGTACCACCCTACTATGACATCCCCACATGCCTCCATGTACCACCCTACTATGACATCCCCACATGCCTCCATGTACCACCCCACTCTGACATCCCCACAAGCCTCCACGTACCAACCTACTATGACATCCCCACATGCCTCTACGTACCACCCTACTGTGACATCCCCACTTGCCTCCACGTACCACCCTAATCTGACATCCCCACATGCCTCCTCGTACCACCCTACAATGACATCCACACATGCCTACACATACCACCCTACTATGACATCCCCACATGCCTCCACGTACCACCATAATCTGACATCCCCACATGCCTCTACGTACCACCCTGCTATGACATCCCCACATGCTTCCACGTACCACCCTACTCTGACATCCCCACATGCTTCCACGTACCACCCTACTCTGACATCCCAACATGCCTCCACGTACCACCCTACTGTGACATCCCCACATGCCTCCACGTACCACCCTACTCTGACATCCCCACATGCCTCCGTGTACCACCCTACTATGACATCCCCACATGCCTCCATGTACCACCCTACTATGACATCCCCACATGCCTCCACATACACAACCCTCACTCTGACATCCCCACATGCCTCCACGTACCTCCCTACTATGACATCCCCACATGCCTCCACGTACCACCCTAATCTGACATCCCAACATGCCTCCATGTACCACCCTACTATGACATCCCCACATGCCTCTACGTACCACTCTACTATGACATCCCCACATGCTTCCACGTACCACCCTACTCTGACATCCCCACATGCTTCCACGTACCACCCTACTCTGACATCATCACATGCTTCCACGTACCACCCTATTCTGATGTCCCCACATGCCTCCACGTACCACCCTACTATGACATCCCCACATGCCTCCACGTACCACCCTACTCTGACATCCCCACATGCTTCCACGTACCACCCTACTCTGACATCCCCACAAGCTTCCACGTACCACCCTACTCTGACATCCCCACATGCCTCCACGTACCACCCTACTATGACATCCCCACATGCTTCCACGTACCACCCTACTCTGACATCCCCACATGCCTCCACGTACCACCCTACTATGACATCCCCACATGCCTCCACGTACCACTCTACTATGACATCCCCACATGCCTCCCCGTACCACCAAACTATGACATCCCCACTTGCCTCCACGTACCACCCTACTCTGACATCCCCACATGCCTCTACGTACCACCTTACTCTGACATCCCCACATGCTTCCACGTACCACCCTACTCTGACATCCCCACATGCTTCCACGTACCACCCTACTATGACATCCCCACATGCCTCCATGTACCACCCTACTATGACATCCCCACATGCCTCCATGTACCACCCCACTGTGACATCCCCACATGCCTCTACGTACCACCCTACTGTGACATCCCCACATGCCTCTACGTACCACCCTACTGTGACATCGCCACATGCCTCCTCGTACCACCGTACAGTGACATCCCCAAATGCCTCCACGTACAACCCCACTATGACATCCCCACATGCCTCCATGTACCACCCCACTCTGACATCCCCACATGCCTCTACGTACCACCCCACTCTGACATCCCCACATGCCTCTACGTACCACCCTACTATGACATCCCCACATGCTTCCACGTACCACCCTACTCTGACATCCCCACATGCTTCCACGTACCACCCTACTCTGACATCCCCACATGCTTCAACGTACCACCCTACTCTGACATCCCCACATGCTTCCACGTACCACCCTACTCTGACATCCCCACATGCCTCCACGTACCACCCTACTATGACATCCCCACATGCCTCCACGTACCACCCTACTATGAAATCCCCACATCCTTCCACGTACCACCCTACTCTGACATCCCCACATGCCTCCACGTACCACCCAACTCTGACATCCCCACATGCTTCCATGTACCACCCTACTCTGACATCCCCACATGCCTCTTCGTACCACCCTACTCTGACATCCCCACATGCCTCCATGTATCACCCTACTATGACATCCCCACATGCCTCCATGTACCACCCTACTATGACATCCCCACATGCCTCCACGTACCACCCTACTCTGACATCCCCACATGCCTCCACGTACCACCCTACTATGACATCCCCACATGCCTCTACGTACCACCCTACTATGACATCCCCACATGCTTCCACGTACCACCCTACTCTGACATCCCCACATGCTTCCACGTACCACCCTACTCTGACATCCCCACATGCTTCCACGTACCACCCTATTCTGACATCCCCACATGCTTCCACGTACCACCCTACTCTGACATCCCCACATGCTTCCACGTACCACCCTACTCTGACATCCCCACATGCCTCCAAGTACCACCCTACTATGACATCCCCACATGCTTCCACGTACCACCCTACTCTGACATCCCCACATGCCTCCACGTACCACCCTACTATGACATCCCCACATGCCTCCACGTACCACCCTACTATGACATCCCCACATGCCTCCACGTACCACCCTACTCTGACATCCCCACATGCCTCTACGTACCACCTTACTCTGACATCCCCACATGATTCCACGTACCACCCTACTCTGACATCCCCACATGCCTCTACGTACCACCCTACTGTGACATCCCCACATGCCTCCTCGTACCACCATACTGTGACATCCCCACATGCCTCCACGTACCACCCCACTATGACATCCCCACATGCCTCCACGTACCACCCCACTCTGACATCCCCACATGCCTCTACGTACCACCCCACTCTGGCATCCCCACATGCCTCTACGTACCACCCTACTATGACATCCCCACATGCTTCCACGTACCACCCTACTCTGACATCCCCACATGCTTCCACGTACCACCCTACTCTGACATCCCCACATGCTTCCACGTACCACCCTACTCTGACATCCCCACATGCCTCCACGTACCACCCTACTATGACATCCCCACATGCCTCCACGTACCACCCTACTATGAAATCCCCACATCCTTCCACGTACCACCCTACTCTGACATCCCCACATGCTTCCACGTACCACCCTACTCTGACATCCCCACATGCCTCCACGTACCACCCAACTGTGACATCCCCACATGCTTCCACGTACCACCCTACTCTGACATCCCCACATGCCTCCACGTACCACCCTACTCTGACATCCCCACATGCCTCCATGTATCACCCTACTATGACATCCCCACATGCCTCCATGTACCACCCTACTATGACATCCCCACATGCCTCCACGTACCACCCTACTCTGACATCCCCACATGCCTCCACGTACCACCCTACTATGACATCCCCACATGCTTCCACGTACCACCCTACTCTGACATCCCCACATGCCTCCACGTACCACCCTACTCTGACATCCCCACATGCCTCCACATACCACCCTACTCTGACATCCCACATGCCTCCACGTACCACCCTACTATGACATCCCCACATGCTTCTACGTACCACCCTACTATGACATTCCCACATGCCTCCACGTACCACCCTACTATGACATCCCCACATGCCTCCACGTACCACCCTACTATGACATCCCCACATGCCTCCACGTACCACCCTACTCTGACATCCCCACATGCCTCCACATACCACCCTACTATGACATACCCACAGGCCTCCACGTACCACCCTACTATGACATCCCCACATGCCTCCACGTACCACCCTACTCTGACATCCCCACATGCCTCCACGTACCACCCTACTCTGACATCCCCACATGCCTCCACATACCACCCTACTATGACATCCCCACATGCCTCCACGTACCACCCTACTCTGACATCCCCACATGCCTCCACGTACCACCCTACTATGACATCCCCACCTGCCTCCACGTACCACCCTACTCTGACATCCCCACATGCCTCCATGTACCACCCTACTATGACATACCCACATGCTTCTACGTACCACCCAACTATGACATCCCCACATGCTTCTACGTACCACCCTACTATGACATCCCCACATGCCTCCATGTACCACCCTACTCTGACATCCCCACATGCTTCTACGTACCACCCTACTATGACATCCCCACATGCTTCTACTTACCACCCTACTCTGACATCCCCAGATGCTTCAACGTACCACCCTCCTATGACATCCACCATGCTTCTACTTACCACCCTACTATGACATCCCCACATGCCTCCACGTACCACCCTACTATGACATCCCCACATGCCTCCATGTACCACCCTACTCTGACATCCCCACATGCTTCTACGTACCACCCTACTATGACATCCCCACATGCTTCTACGTACCACCCTACTATGACATCCCCACATGCCTCCACGTACCACCCTACTATGACATCCCCACATGCCTCCATGTACCACCCTACTATGACATCCCCACATGCTTCTACTTACCACCCTACTATGACATCCCCACATGCCTCCATGTACCACCCTACTCTGACATCCCCACATGCTTCAACGTACCACCCTACTATGACATCCACCATGCTTCTACGTATCACCCTACTATGACATCCCCACATGCTTCTACGTACCACCCTACTATGACATCCCCACATGCCTCCCTACTCTGACATCCCCACATGCTTCTACGTACCACCCTACTATGACATCCCCACATGCTTCTACTTACCACCCTACTATGACATCCCCACATGCCTCCATGTACCACCCTACTCTGACATCCCCACATGCTTCAACGTACCACCCTACTATGACATCCACCATTCTTCTACTTACCACCCTACTATGACATCCCCACATGCCTCCACGTACCACCCTACTATGACATCCCCACATGCCTCCATGTACCACCCTACTCTGACATCCCCACATGCTTCTACGTACCACCCTACTATGACATTCCCACATGCTTCTACTTACCACCCTATTATGACATCCCCACATGCCTCCACGTACCACCCTACTATGACATCCCCACATGCCTCCATGTACCACCCTACTATGACATCCCCACATGCTTCTACTTACCACCCTACTATGACATCCCCACATGCCTCCATGTACCACCCTACTCTGACATCCCCACATGCTTCAACGTACCACCCTACTATGACATCCACCATGCTTCTACGTACCACCCTACTATGACATCCCCACATGCTTCTATGTACCACCCTACTATGACATCCCCACATGCCTCCATGTACCACCCTACTCTGACATCCCCACACGCTTCTACGTGCCACCCTACTATGACATCCCCACATGCTTCTACTTACCACCCTACTATGACATCCCCACATGCCTCCATGTACCACCCTACTCTGACATCCCCACATGCTTCAACGTACCACCCTACTATGACATCCACCATGCTTCTACTTACCACCCTACTATGACATCCCCACATGCCTCCACGTACCACCCTACTATGACATCCCCACATGCCTCCATGTACCACCCTACTCTGACATCCCCACATGCTTCTACGTACCACCCTACTATGACATCCCCATATGCCTCCACGTACCACCCTACTATGACATCCCCACATGCCTCCATGTACCACCCTACTATGACATCCCCACATACCTCCACGTACCACCCTACTATGACATCCCCACATGCTTCTACTTACCACCCTACTATGACATCCCCACATGCCTCCACGTACCACCCTACTATGACATCCCCACATGCCTCCATGTACCACCCTACTATGACATCCCCACATACCTCCACGTACCACCCTACTATGACATCCCCACATGCTTCTACTTACCACCCTACTATGACATCCCCACATGCCTCCACGTACCACCCTACTATGACATCCCCACATACCTCCACGTACCACCCTACTATGACATCCCCACATGCTTCTACTTACCACATATGTGCTATTTATGCTAATGCTGAAGCCAATGGTCTTCCTATGGAGATGCCCACTGACTGTGGCTATAATCCGACTTTGTGGACAAATAGTCGCCCTGTCAATCGGACATCGGATCAGGATCTGTGATTTGTTCTGGGGCTCTGAGACAGGGACCTAAGTATTATTATGATTGAAGGGTGAGTGGAGAAAACAAGAAGTTCTCAGCAGCTTTCTCTTCATTCAGTGAGATCATAAATAAAAGCACAGGAAACTGATAGTACTACAGGATGCAGCATGGGATGAGTGGAGAGCTCCATGGTAGAATGCTCAGGGGCAAAGTATTTTTATAACAAAGTGACTTGCAGGTAATGAAAAGGAGCCCTTGCTGAGAAATAGACATATTGGTGCTATGAGCAGTATGAACTGCTGGAGGCGCCGTTGAGCACTTGCTGAGAAGAGATGGAAATATTGGTGCTATGAGCTGTATGAACTGCTGGAGGCGCCGTTGAGCACTTGCTGAGAAGAGATGGAAATATTGGCGCTATGAGCTGTATGAACTGCAGGAGGCGCCGTTGAGCACTTTCTGAGAAGAGATGGAAATATTGGTGCTATGAGCTGTATGTACTGCAGGAGGCGCCGTTGAGCACTTTCTGAGAAGAGATGGAAATATTGGCGCTATGAGCTGTATGTACAGCAGGAGGCGCCGTTGAGCACTTGCTGAGAAGAGATGGAAATATTGGTGCTATGAGCTGTATGTACTTCAGGAGGCGCCGTTGAGCACTTGCAGAGAAGAGATGGAAATATTGGTGCTTTGAGCTGTATGTACTGCAGGAGGCGCTGTTGAGCACTTGCTGAGAAGAGATGGAAATATTGGTGCTATGAGCTGTATGTACTGCAGGAGGCGCCGTTGAGCACTTGCAGAGAAGAGATGGAAATATTGGTGCTATGAGCTGTATAAACTGCAGGAGGCGCCGTTGAGCACTTGCTGAGTAGAGATGGAAATATTGGTGCTATGAGCTGTATAAACTGCAGGAGGCGCCGTTGAGCACTTGCTGAGTAGAGATGGAAATATTGGTGCTATGAGCTGTATGTACTGCAGGAGGCGCCGTTGAGCACTTGCTGAGAAGAGATGGAAATATTGCTGCTATGAGCTGTATGTACTGCCGGAGGCGCCGTTGAGCACTTGCTGAGTAGAGATGGAAATATTGGTGCTATGAGCTGTATGAACTGCAGGAGGCGCCGTTGAGCACTTGCTGAGAAGAGATGGAAATATTGGCGCTATAAGCTGTATAAACTGCAGGAGGCGCCGTTGAGCACTTGCTTAGAAGAGATGGAAATATTGGTGCTATGAGCTGTATAAACTGCAGGAGGCGCCGTTGAGCACTTGCTGAGTAGAGATGGAAATATTGGTGCTATGAGCTGTATGAACTGCAGGAGGCGCCGTTGAGCACTTGCTGAGAAGAGATGGAAATATTGGTGCTATGAGCTGTATGAACTGCAGGAGGCGCCGTTGAGCACTTGCTGAGAAGAGATGGAAATATTGGTGCTATGAGCTGTATGAACTGCAGGAGGCGCCGTTGAGCACTTGCTGAGAAGAGATGGAAATTTTGGTGCTATGAGCTGTATAAACTGCAGGAGGCGCCGTTGAGCACTTGCTGAGAAGAGATGGAAATATTGGTGCTATGAGCTGTATGTACTGCAGGAGGCGCCGTTGAGCACTTGCTGAGAAGAGATGGAAATATTGGCGCTATGAGCTGTATGTACTGCAGGAGGCGCCGTTGAGTACTTGCTGAGAAGAGATGGAAATATTGGTGCTATGAGCTGTGTGTACTGCAGGAGGCGCCGTTGAGCACTTGCTGAGAAGAGATGGAAATATTGGCGCTATGAGCTGTATGTACTGCAGGAGGCGCCGTTGAGCACTTGCTGAGAAGAGATGGAAATATTGGTGCTATGAGCTGTATGAACTGCAGGAGGCGCCATTGAGCACTTGCTGAGAAGAGATGGAAATATTGGCGCTATGAGCTGTATGTACTGCAGGAGGCGCCGTTGAGCACTTGCTGAGAAGAGATGGAAATATTGGTGCTATGAGCTGTATGTACTGCAGGAGGCGCCGTTGAGCACTTGCTGAGAAGAGATGGAAATATTGGTGCTATGAGCTGTATGTACTGCAGGAGGCGCCGTTGAGCACTTGCTGAGAAGAGATGGAAATATTGGTGCTATGAGCTGTATGTACTGCAGGAGGCGCCGTT
The DNA here is from genome assembly GCA_031769625.1 of Taudactylus pleione. Lineage (NCBI taxonomy): Eukaryota > Metazoa > Chordata > Amphibia > Anura > Myobatrachidae > Taudactylus > Taudactylus pleione. The sequence continues at coordinate 636,933 of JAUIMM010000122.1, forward strand.
GAGCACTTGCTGAGTAGAGATGGAAATATTGGTGCTATGAGCTGTATAAACTGCAGGAGGCGCCGTTGAGCACTTGCTGAGTAGAGATGGAAATATTGGTGCTATGAGCTGTATGTACTGCAGGAGGCGCCGTTGAGCACTTGCTGAGAAGAGATGGAAATATTGCTGCTATGAGCTGTATGTACTGCCGGAGGCGCCGTTGAGCACTTGCTGAGTAGAGATGGAAATATTGGTGCTATGAGCTGTATGAACTGCAGGAGGCGCCGTTGAGCACTTGCTGAGAAGAGATGGAAATATTGGCGCTATGAGCTGTATAAACTGCAGGAGGCGCCGTTGAGCACTTGCTGAGTAGAGATGGAAATATTGGTGCTATGAGCTGTATAAACTGCAGGAGGCGCCGTTGAGCACTTGCTGAGTAGAGATGGAAATATTGGTGCTATGAGCTGTATGTACTGCAGGAGGCGCCGTTGAGCACTTGCTGAGAAGAGATGGAAATATTGCTGCTATGAGCTGTATGTACTGCCGGAGGCGCCGTTGAGCACTTGCTGAGTAGAGATGGAAATATTGGTGCTATGAGCTGTATGAACTGCAGGAGGCGCCGTTGAGCACTTGCTGAGAAGAGATGGAAATATTGGCGCTATGAGCTGTATAAACTGCAGGAGGCGCCGTTGAGCACTTGCTGAGTAGAGATGGAAATATTGGTGCTATGAGCTGTATGAACTGCAGGAGGCGCCGTTGAGCACTTGCTGAGAAGAGATGGAAATATTGGTGCTATGAGCTGTATGAACTGCAGGAGGCGCCGTTGAGCACTTGCTGAGAAGAGATGGAAATATTGGTGCTATGAGCTGTATGAACTGCAGGAGGCGCCGTTGAGCACTTGCTGAGAAGAGATGGAAATTTTGGTGCTATGAGCTGTATAAACTGCAGGAGGCGCCGTTGAGCACTTGCTGAGAAGAGATGGAAATATTGGTGCTATGAGCTGTATGTACTGCAGGAGGCGCCGTTGAGCACTTGCTGAGAAGAGATGGAAATATTGGCGCTATGAGCTGTATGTACTGCAGGAGGCGCCGTTGAGTACTTGCTGAGAAGAGATGGAAATATTGGTGCTATGAGCTGTGTGTACTGCAGGAGGCGCCGTTGAGCACTTGCTGAGAAGAGATGGAAATATTGGCGCTATGAGCTGTATGTACTGCAGGAGGCGCCGTTGAGCACTTGCTGAGAAGAGATGGAAATATTGGTGCTATGAGCTGTATGAACTGCAGGAGGCGCCATTGAGCACTTGCTGAGAAGAGATGGAAATATTGGCGCTATGAGCTGTATGTACTGCAGGAGGCGCCGTTGAGCACTTGCTGAGAAGAGATGGAAATATTGGTGCTATGAGCTGTATGTACTGCAGGAGGCGCCGTTGAGCACTTGCTGAGAAGAGATGGAAATATTGGTGCTATGAGCTGTATGTACTGCAGGAGGCGCCGTTGAGCACTTGCTGAGAAGAGATGGAAATATTGGTGCTATGAGCTGTATGTACTGCAGGAGGCGCCGTTGAGCACTTGCTGAGAAGAGATGGAAATATTGGTGCTATGAGCTGTATGTACTGCAGGAGGCGCCGTTGAACCCTTCCTGGAACAGAACTGTGCTATAGTGGAGTAGATAGCTTCGGAAATACAGGAATATAATAGCAGTGGATGGAAGATATACTACGCCAAGAAGCCAAACTCTATAAACTGCAGTCAGGAACAACAGGGAGGAGTTTTCAGATGTTGTACTGGCAATGAGTCATGGGCAGGGAGCAACTTATATAGGGAGTCCTGACTGTGGATTGGATAAAGGATTCATGTGCTGGAGACCCGGGCCCAGATTGGATTAATCATGATCAGCTGACTCTGAGTAAGATGGCAGCCCCCATGTCCCAGTAGACGTAGCGGCTCTAAATGAAAGTAATGAACCATCTATGTAGTCCTTGTAGTTGTAGACATGTCTTGGTGAGTGATGTACTGCTATAACGTGGCACCACGTGGTGTATGAATGGATTTATAGCCCGGTTTGTGACATATTGGCCTCACTCATTCCTCCCATTTTTTTGGGACTGTTCAGTTGTCCCACCCGAGGGCCACAGTGTCCCATGGTCGGGGGGAAGTTGTGGGAAGGAGTGAGCAGAGAGAGAATAGATGCTGTGCACGGCATCTATTCACAGTGCGGGGAGGAATCCTGTGGGCAGCCCAGCATCTCGGAGTTGTTGGGCACGCTCATTTGTGATGTAAAAGGGGCCTCTTTTTCGGGAAGTCCCAACCTTGGAGACTCAAATGTTGGGAGGTATGGCCTCACTATTGGACATTAGAGCAAACCTAGAATGGCACTCTGTGGCAAGTAGTGCTGCTGGGAGCATCTGGGGGCCTCAACAGTGTTTCCAGCCAGTGGTCTCGCCCACTGACATGATGTCACACGTGTTTGGGGGTGAGGCTGGCACAGGGTGCCAGAGAGCCCTGCTCTTGTGCTGTCTAGCCCTAACCTCCGCCCCGTAGCCTAACTCTAGTGACCAAACCTAGCCTCCCCTTCCCATAGCCTAACCCTAACCCTCTGCTGCCGGTCCCTGCAGAGTTGGCATACAGTTGGCGTTAGCTGCCGGTCCCTCCAGAGTTGGCGAACAGATGACGTTAACTGTCGGTCCTCGCAGAGTTGGCATACAGTTGGCGTTAGCTGCCGGTCCCTCCAGAGTTGGCGAACAGATGGCGTTAGCTGCCGGTCCCCGCAGAGTTGGCATACAGTTGGCGTTAGCTGCCGGTCCCGGCAGAGTTGGCATACAGTTGGCGTTAGCTGCCGGTCCCTCCAGAGTTGGCGAACAGATGGCGTTAGCTGCCGGTCCCCACAGAGTTGGCATACAGATGGCGTGAGCTGCCGGTCCCCGCAGAGCTGGCATACAGATGGCGTTAGCTGCCGATCCCTCCAGAGTTGGCATACAGATGGCGTAGCCTCCGGGGCCATATAGTCCAAGGCTCGGTAAATCAGACAGCCTAGCAGCCCCCAGAGATGCCTATGTGAGCTGGTTTTGCTGTGGGAGATGGAAGGACCTCTGGGGATTCCATAACATTTGCGGGAACCCCAAAACACAAATTATTATTTGAGAAATAGGCCTCATAATAAGACTGATGTAATCACAGCTGCACACACACCTCCCAAAGGGTGGGACAGGACTGTTTTGGATGGGGGATGTAGTTATAATGTTGACGCTACAATGTTGACATTGATGTAACGTTGACATTGAACGTGTCGGCATCTGCAGAATGTTGTAATGTTCACAATGTCGACATGTGACCGGTGGCGGAGGGATAGAGTCAAGCCGGGGACACAGTGAACAACCTGTGTACCCAGCCGAGGACAGATGCGACGGACGACATATTGTGTGGTCCATACACACCACGTGATTTGGTGAACGATTGCACAATATGAAAGGGGTCGTCAGTCACATCCTCAGATTGAGCAATATGTACAGCAGATCCGAGAATGCGATGGATGACTCTGCGGCATTTAGAGAGAGCAGTATAATGACCACATGAGAGCATATAATAACACAGAGAGCAGTATAATAACCACATGAGGGAATATAATAACACAGAGAGCAGTATAATGACCAAGTGAGGGCATATAATAACAAAGAGAACAGTATAATGACCACAAGGGCATATAACACAGAGAGCAGTATAATGACAACGTGAGGGCATATAATAACACAGAGAGCAGTATAATGACCAAATGAGGGCATATAATAACACAGAGAACAGTATAATGACCACAAGGGCATATAATAACACAGAGAGCAGTATAATGACCACATGAGGGCATATAATAAAACAGAGAGCAGTACAATGACCACATGCGGGCATATAATAACACAGAGAACAGTATAATCACCACGAGGGCATATAATAACACAGAGAGCAGTATAATGACCACATGAGGGCATATAATAACACAGAGAGCAGTATAATGACCACATGAGGGCATATAATAACACAGAGAACAGTATAATGACCACAAGGGCATATGATAACACAGAGAGCAGTATAATGACCACATGAGGGCATAAAATAAAACAGAGAGCAGTATAATGACCACATGAGGGCATATAATAACACAGAGATCAGTACAATAACATGAGGACATATAATAACACAGAGCAGTATAATGACCACATGAGGGCATATAATAACACAGAGAGCAGTATAATGACCACGTGAGGGCATATAATAACACAGAGAGCAGTATAATGACCACATGAGGGCATATAATAACACAAAGAGCAGTATAATGACCACATGAGGGCATATAATAACACAGAGAGCAGTATAAAGAGGACATGAGGGCATATAATAACACAGAGAGCAGTATAATGACCACATGAGGGCATATAATAACACAGAAAGCAGTACAATGACATGAGGGCATATAATAACACAGAGAGCAGTATAATGACCACATGAGGGCATATAATAACACAGAGAGCAGTACAATGACATGAGGGCATATAATAACACAGAGAGCAGTATAATGACCACATGAGGGCATATAATAACACAGAGAGCAGTATAATGACCACGTGAGGGAATATAATAACACAGAGAGCAGTATAATGATGACGTGTGGGCATATAATAACACAGAGAGCAGTATAATGACGACGTGATGGCATATAATAGCACAGAGAGCACATGACCACATGAGGGCATTTAATAACACAGAGAGCAGTATAATAAGCACATGAGGGCATATAATAACACAGAGAGCAGTACAATGACATGAAGGCATATAATAACACAGAGAGCAGTTTAATGACCACATGAGGGCATATAATAACACAGAGAGCAGTATAATGACCACACAAGGGCATATAATAAGTAACACAGAGAGCAGTATAATGACATGAGGGCATATAATAACACAGAGAGCAGTATAATAACCACATGAGGGCATATAATAACACAGAGAGCAGTATAAAGACATGAGGGCATATAATAACACAGAGAGCATTATAATGACGACGTGATGGCACATAATAACACAGAGAGCAGTATAATGAGATGAGGGCATATAATAACACAGAGAGCAGTATAATAACCACATGAGGGCATATAATAACACAGAGAGCAGTATAATGACATGAGGGCACATAATAATACAGAGAGCAGTATAATGATGACGTGAGGGCACATAATAACACAGAGAGCAGTATAATGACATAATGATATATAATAACACAGAGCAGAATAATAACCACATGAGGGCATAGAATAACACAGAGAGCAGTACAATGACATGAGGGCATATAATAAAACAGAGAACAGTATAATGACCACATGAGGGCATATAATAACACAGAGAGCAGTATAATGACCATGTGAGGGCATATAATAACACAGAGAGCATTATAATGAGCACATGCGGGCATATAATAACACAGAGAGCAGTACAATAACACAGAGAGCAGTATAATGACCACATGAGGGCATATAATTACACAGAGAGTAGTATAATGATATTAGGGCACATAATAACACAGAGAGCAGAATAATGATGACGTGAGGGCACATAATAACACAGAGAGTAGTATAATGATGACATGAGGGCACATAGTAACACAGAGAGCTGTATAATGATGACGTGAGGGCATATAATAGCAGAGAGCTGTATAATGACGTGAGGGCACATAATAACATAGAGAGATATGAGGCTATATAATAACACAGAGGGCAGTATAAGGACCACATGAGGGCATATAATAACACGGAGAGCAGTATAATGATGACGTGAGGGCATATAATAACATAGAGAGCAGTATAATGACCACATAAGGGCACATAATATCACAGAGAGTAGTATATTAATATGAGGGCATAGAATAACACAGAGAGCAGTATAACAACATGAGGCCATATAATAACACAGAGAGCAGTATAATGACGTGGGGGCATATAATAACACAAAGAGCAGTATAATGACGTGAGGGCATATAATAACACAGAGAGCAGTATAGTAACCACATGAGGGCATATAATAACACAGAGAGCAGTATAATGACATGAGGGCATATAATAACACAGAGAGCAGTATAATAACCACATGAGGGCATATAATAACACAGAGAGCAGTATAATGACATGAGGGCACATAATAATACAGAGAGCAGTATAATGATGACGTGAGGGCACATAATAACACAGAGAGCAGTATAATGACATAAGGATATATAATAACACAGAGCAGAATAATAACCACATGAGGGCATAGAATAACACAGAGAGCAGTACAATGACATGAGGCCATATAATAAAACAGAGAACAGTATAATGACCACATGAGGGCATATAATAACACAGAGAGCAGTATAATGACCACGTGAGGGCAGATAATAACACAGAGAGCAGTATAATGACCACGTGAGGGCATATAATAACACAGAGAGCATTATAATGAGCACATGCGGGCATATAATAACACAGAGAGCAGTACAATAACACAGAGAGCAGTATAATGACCACATGAGGGCATATAATAACACAGAGAGTAGTATAATGACCACACGAGGGCATATAATAAGTATCACAGAGAGCAGTATAATGACCACATGAGGGCATATAATAACACAGAGAGCAGTATAATGACCACACGAGGGCATATAATAAGTAACACTGAGAGCAGTATAATGACATCAGGGCATATAATAACACAGAGAGCAGTATAATAACCACATGAGGGCATATAATAACACAGAGATCAGTATAAAGACATGAGGGCATATAATAACACAGAGAGCATTATAATGACGACGTGATGGCATATAATAACACAGAGAGCAGGTAAATGACATGAGGGCATATAATTACACAGAGAGTAGTATAATGATGATATGAGGGCACATAATAACACAGAGAGCAGTATAATGATGACATGAGGGCACATAATAACACAGAGAGTAGTGTAATGATGACGTGAGGGCACATAGTAACATAGAGAGCAGTATAATGACGTGAGGGCACATAATAACATAGAGAGACATGAGGCTATATAATAACACAGAGGGCAGTATAATGACCACATGAGGGCATATAATAACACGGAGAGCAGTATAATGATGATGTGAGGGCATATAATAACATAGAGAGCAGTATAATGACCACATAAGGGCACATAATATAACAGAGAGTATTATAATAATATGAGGGCATATAATAACACAGAGAGCAGTATAATAACATGAGGCCATATAATAATACAGAGAGCAGTATAATGACGTGGGGGCATATAATAACACAAAGAGCAGTATAATGGAGTGAGGGCATATAATAACACAGAGAGCAGTATAATAACCACATGAGGGCATATAATAACACAGAGAGCAGTATAATGACATGAGGGCATATAATAACACAGAGAGCAGAATAATAACCACATGAGGGCATATAATAACACAGAGAGCAGTATAATGATTTGAGGGCACATAATAATACAGAGAGCAGTATAATGATGACGTGAGGGCACATAATAACACAGAGAGCAGTATAATGACCTAAGGATATATAATAACACAGAGCAGTTTAATAACCACATGAGGGCATATAATAACACAGAGAGCAGTACAATGACATGAGGGCATATAATAAAACAGAGAACAGTATAATGACCACATGAGGGCATATAATAGCACAGAGAGCAGTATAATGACCACGTGAGGGCAGATAATAACACAGAGAGCAGTATAATGACCACGTGAGGGCATATAATAACACAGAGAGCATTATAATGAGCACATGAGGGCATATAATAACACAGAGAGCAGTACAATAACACAGAGAGCAGTATAATGACCATATGAGGGCATATAATTACACAGAGAGCAGTATAATGACCACACGAGGGCATATAATAAGTAACACAGAGAGCAGTATAATGACATCAGGGCATATAATAACACAGAGAGCATTATAATAACCACATGAGGGCATATAATAACACAGAGAGCAGTATAAAGACATGAGGGCATATAATAACACAGAGAGCATTATAATGACAACGTGATGGCACATAATACACAGAGAGCAGTATAATGACATGAGGGCATATAATTACACAGAGAGTAGTATAATGATGATATGAGGGCACATAATAACACAGAGAGCAGTATAATGATGACGTGAGGGCACATAATAACACAGAGAGTAGTTTAATGATGACATGAGGGCACATAGTAACACAGAGAGCTGTATAATGATGACGTGAGGGCATATAATAGCAGAGAGCTGTATAATGACGTGAGGGCACATAATAACATAGAGAGATATGAGGCTATATAATAACACAGAGGGCAGTATAATAACCACATGAGGGCATATAATAACACGGAGAGCAGTATAATGATGACGTGAGGGCATATAATAACATAGAGAGCAGTATAATGACCACATAAGGGCACATAATATCACAGAGAGTAGTATATTAATATGAGGGCATATAATAACACAGAGAGCAGTATAATAACATGAGGCCATATAATAACACAGAGAGCAGTATAATGACGTGGGGGCATATAATAACACAAAGAGCAGTATAATGACGTGAGGGCATATAATAACAGAGAGTAGTATAATGATGACGTGAGGGCACATAATAACACAGAGAGCAGTATAATGACCACATGCCACATGAGCGCATATAATAACACAGAGAGCAGTATATTGACCACTTGAGGGCATATAATAACACAGAGAACAGTATAATGACCTCAAGGGCATATAACACAGAGAGCAGTATAATGACCACGTGAGAGCATATAATAACACAGAGAGCAGTATAATGACCAAATGAGGGCATATAATAACACATAGAACAGTATAATGACCACAAGGGCATATAATAACACAGAGAGCAGTATAATGACCACATGAGGGCATATAATAAAACAGAGAGCAGTATAATGACCACATGCGGGCATATAATAACACAGAGAACAGTATAATGACCACGAGGGCATATAATAAAACAGAGAGCAGTATAATGACCACAAGGGCATATGATAACACAGAGAGCAGTATAATGACCACATGAGGGCATAAAATAAAACAGAGAGCAGTATAATGACCAAATGAGGGCATATAATAACACAGAGATCAGTACAATAACATGAGGACATATAATAACACAGAGAGCAGTATAATGACCACGTGAGGGCATATAATAACACTGAGAGCAGTATAATGACCACATGAGGGCATATAATAACACAGAGAGCAGTACAATGACATGAGGGCATATAATAAAACAGAAAACAGCATAATGACCACATGAGGGCATATAATAACACAGAGAGCAGTATAATGACCACGTGAGGGCAGATAATAACAGAGAGAGCAGTATAATGACCACGTGAGGGCATATAATAACACAGAGAGCATTATAATGAGCACATGAGGGCATATAATAACACAGAGAGCAGTACAATAACACAGAGAGCAGTATAATGACCACATGAGGGCATATAATAACACAGAGAGCAGTATAATGACCACACGAGGGCATATAATAAGTAACACAGAGAGCAGTATAATGACATCAGGGCATATAATAACACAGATAGCAGTATAATAACCACATGAGGGCATATAATAACACAGAGAGCAGTATAAAGACATGAGGGCATATAATAACACAGAGAGCATTATAATGACGACGTGATGGCACATAATAACAAGAGAGCAGTATAATGACATGAGGGCATATAATTACACAGAGAGTAGTATAATGATGATATTAGGGCACATAATAACACAGAGAGCAGAATAATGATGACGTGAGGGCACATAATAACACAGAGAGTAGTATAATGATGACATGAGGGCACATAGTAACACAGAGAGCTGTATAATGATGACGTGAGGGCATATAATAGCAGAGAGCTGTATAATGACGTGAGGGCACATAATAACATAGAGAGATATGAGGCTATATAATAACACAGAGGGCAGTATAATGACCACATGAGGGCATATAATAACACGGAGAGCAGTATAATGATGACGTGAGGGCATATAATAACATAGAGAGCAGTATAATGACCACATAAGGGCACATAATATCACAGAGAGTAGTATATTAATATGAGGGCATATAATAACACAGAGAGCAGTATAATAACATGAGGCCATATAATAACACAGAGAGCAGTATAATGACGTGGGGGCATATAATAACACAAAGAGCAGTATAATGACGTGAGGGCATATAATAACACAGAGAGCAGTATAGTAACCACATGAGGGCATATAATAACACAGAGAGCAGTATAATGACATGAGGGCATATAATAACACAGAGAGCAGTATAATAACCACATGAGGGCATATAATAACACAGAGAGCAGTATAATGACATGAGGGCACATAATAATACAGAGAGCAGTATAATGATGACGTGAGGGCACATAATAACACAGAGAGCAGTATAATGACCACGTGAGGGCAGATAATAACACAGAGAGCAGTATAATGACCACGTGAGGGCATATAATAACACAGAGAGCATTATAATGAGCACATGCGGGCATATAATAACACAGAGAGCAGTACAATAACACAGAGAGCAGTATAATGACCACATGAGGGCATATAATAACACAGAGAGCAGTATAATGACCACACGAGGGCATATAATAAGTAACACAGAGAGCAGTATAATGACCACATGAGGGCATATAATAACACAGAGAGCAGTATAATGACCACACGAGGGCATATAATAAGTAACACTGAGAGCAGTATAATGACATCAGGGCATATAATAACACAGAGAGCAGTATAATAACCACATGAGGGCATATAATAACACAGAGAGCAGTATAAAGACATGAGGGCATATAATAACACAGAGAGCATTATCATGATGACGTGATGGCATATAATAACACAGAGAGCAGTATAATGACATGAGGGCATATAATTACACAGAGAGTAGTATAATGATGATATGAGGGCACATAATAACACAGAGAGCAGTATAATGATGACGTGAGGGCACATAATAACACAGAGAGTAGTGTAATGATGACGTGAGGGCACATAGTAACATAGAGAGCAGAATAATGACGTGAGGGCACATAATAACATAGAGAGACATGAGGCTATATAATAACACAGAGGGCAGTATAATGACCACATGAGGGCATATAATAACATAGAGAGCAGTATAATGACCACATAAGGGCACATAATATAACAGAGAGTAGTATAATAATATGAGGGCATATAATAACACAGAGAGCAGTATAATAACATGAGGCCATATAATAATACAGAGAGCAGTATAATGACGTGGGGGCATATAATAACACAAAGAGCAGTATAATGGAGTGAGGGCATATAATAACACAGAGAGCAGTATAATAACCACATGAGGGCATATAATAACACAGAGAGCAGTACAATGATATGAGGGCATATAATAAAACAGAGAACAGTATAATGACCACATGAGGGTATATAATAACACAGAGAGCAGTATAATGATCACGTGAGGGCAGATAATAACACAGAGAGCAGTATAATGACCACGTGAGGGCATATAATAACACAGAGAGCATTATAATGAGCAAATGAGGGCATATAATAACAGAGAGCAGTACAATAACACAGAGAGCAGTATAATGACCATATGAGGGCATATAATAACACAGAGAGCAGTATAATGACCACACGAGGGCATATAATAACACAGAGAGCAGTATATTGACCACTTGAGGGCATATAATAACACAGAGAACAGTATAATGACCACAAGGGCATATAACACAGAGAGCAGTATAATGACCACGTGAGAGCATAAAATAACACAGAGAGCAGTATAATGACCAAATGAGGGCATATAATAACACATAGAACAGTATAATGGCCACAAGGGCATATAATAACACAGAGAGCAGTATAATGACCACATGAGGGCATAAAATAAAACAGAGAGCAGTATAATGACCAAGCGAGGGCATATAATAACACAGAGATCAGTACAATAACATGAGGACATATAATAACACAGAGAGCAGTATAATGACCACGTGAGGGCATATAATAACACAGAGAGCAGTATAATGACCACATGAGGGCTTATAATAACACAGAGAGCAGTATAATGACCACATGAGGGCATATAATAACACAGAGAGCAGTATAATGACGACGTGATGGCATATGATAGCACAGAGAGCAGTATAATGACCACATGAGGGCATATAATAACACAGAAAGCAGTATAATGAGCACATGAGGGCAGATAATAACACAGAGAGCAGTACAATGACATGAGGGCGTATAATAACACAGAGAGCAGTATAATGACCACATGAGGGCATATAGTAACACAGAGAGCAGTATAATGACCACGTGAGGGCATATAAAAACACAGAGAGCAGTATAATGATGACTTGTGGGCATATAATAACACAGAGAGCAGTATAATGATGACGTGATGGCATATAATAGCACAGAGAGCAGTATAATGACCACATGAGGGCATTTAATAACACAGAGAGCAGTATAATAAGCACATGAGGGCATATAATAACACAGAGAGCAGTACAATGACATGAGGGCATATAATAACACAGAGAGCAGTATAATGACCACATGTGGGCATATAATAACACAGAGAGCAGTATAATGACCACACAAGGGCATATAATAAGTAACAAAGACAGCAGTATAATGACATGAGGGCACAATAACACAGAGAGTAGTGTAATGATGACGTGAGGGCACATAGTAACATAGAGAGCAGTATAATGATGACGTGAGGGCATATAATAGCAGAGAGCAGTATAATGACGTGAGGGCACATAATAACATAGAGAGACATGAGGCTATATAATAACACAGAGGGCAGTATAATGACCACATGAGGGCATATAATAACACGGAGAGCAGTATAATGATGACGTGAGGGCATATAATAGCAGAGAGCAGTATAATGACGTGAGGGCACATAATAACATAGAGAGACATGAGGCTATATAATAACACAGAGGGCAGTATAATAACCACATGAGGGCATATAATAACACAGAGAGCAGTACAATGACATGAGGGCATATAATAAAACAGAGAACAGTATAATGACCACATGAGGGCATATAATAACACAGAGAGCAGTATAATGACCATGTGAGGGCAGATAATAACACAGAGAGCAGTATAATGACCACGTGAGGGCATATAATAACACAGAGAGCATTATAATGAGCACATGAGGGCATATAATAACACAGAGAGCAGTACAATAACACAGAGAGCAGTATATTGACCACATGAGGGCATATAATAACACAGAGAGCAGTATAATGACCACACGAGGACATATAGTAAGTAACACAGAGAGCAGTATAATGACATCAGGGCATATAATAACACAGAGAGCAGTATAATAACCACATGAGGGCATATAATAACACAGAGAGCAGTATAAAGACATGAGGGCATATAATAACACAGAGAGCATTATAATGACGACGTGATGGCACATAATAACACAGAGAGCAGTATAATGACATGAGGGCATATAATTACACAGAGAGTAGTATAATGATGATATGAGGGCACATAATAACCCAGAGAGCAGTATAATGATGACGTGAGGGCACATAATAACACAGAGAGTAGTATAATGATGACATGAGGGCACATAGTAACACAGAGATAAGTATAATGATGACGTGAGGGCATTTAATAGTAGAGAGCTGTATAATGACGTGAGGGCACATAATAACATAGAGAGACATGAGGCTATATAATAACACAGAGGGCAGTATAATGACCACATGAGGGCATATAATAACACGGAGATCAGTATAATGATGACGTGAGGGCATATAATAACATAGAGAGCAGTATAATGACCACATAAGGGCACATAATATCACAGAGAGTAGTATATTAATATGAGGGCATATAATAACACAGAGAGCAGTATAATAATATGAGGCCATATAATACCACAGAGAGCAGTATAATGACGTGGGGGCATATAATAACACAAAGAGCAGTATATTGACGTGAGGGCATATAATAACACAGAGAGTAGTATAATGATGACGTGAGGGCACATAATAACACAGAGAGCAGTATAATGACATAAGGATATATAATAACACAGAGCAGTATAATAACCACATGAGGGCATATAATAACACAGAGAGCAGTACAATGACATGAGGGCATATAATAAAACAGAGAGCAGTATAATGACCACATGAGGGCATATAATAACACAGAGAGCAGCATAATGACCACGTGAGGGCAGATAATAACACAGAGAGCAGTATAATGACAACGTGAGGGCATAAAATAACACAGAGAGCAGTATAATGAGCACATGAGGGCATATAATAACACAGAGAGCAGTACAATGACATGGGGTATATAATAACACAGAGAGCAGTATAATGACCACGTGAGGGAATATAATAACACAGAGAGCAGTATAATGACCACGTGAGGGCATATAATAACACAGAGAGCACTATAATGACCACATGAGGGCATATAATAACACAGAGAGCAGAATAATGACCACATGAGGGCATATAATAACACAGAGAGCAGTATAATGACCACATGAGGGCATATAATAACACAGAGAGCAGTATAATGACCACATGAGGGCATATAATAGCACAGAGAGCAGTATAATGACCACATGAGGGCATATGATAACACAGACAGCAGTATAATGACCACATGAGGGCATATAATAACACAGAGAGCAGTATAATGACCACATGAGGGCATATAATAGCACAGAGAGCAGTACAATGACATGAGGGCATATAATAAAACAGAGAGCAGTTTTATGACCTCAAGAGGGCATATAATAACACAGAGCGTAGTATAATGACTATATGAGGGCATATAATAACACTGAGAGCAGTATAATGACCACATGAGGGCATATAATAACACAGAGAGCAGTATAATGACCACGTGAGGGCATATAATAACACAGAGAGCAGAATAATGACCACGTGAGGGCTTATAATAACACAGAGAGCAGTATAATGAACACGTGAGGGCATATAATAACACAGAGAGCAGTATAATGACCACATGAGGGCATATAATAACACAGAGAGCAGTATAATAACCACATGAGGGCATATAATAACACAGAGAGCAGTATAATGACCACGTGAGGGCATATAATAACACAGAGAGCAGAATAATGACCACGTGAGGGCTTATAATAACACAGAGAGCAGTATAATGAACACGTAAGGGCATATAATAACACAGAGAGCAGTATGATGACCACGTGAGGGCATATAATAACACAGAGAGCAGTATAATGATGACTAGAGGGCTTATAATAACACAGAGAGCAGTATAATGACAACGTGTGGGCATATAATAACACAGAGAGCAGTATAATGAAGATGTGATGGCATATAATAGCACAGAGAGCAGTATAATGACCACATGAGGGCATTTAATAACACAGAGAGCAGTATAATAAGCACATGAGGGCATATAATAACACAGAGAGCAGTACAATGACATGAGGGCATATAATAACACAGAGAGCAGTATAATGACCACATGAGGGCATATAATAACACAGAGTGCAGTATAATGACCATACAAGGGCATATAATAAGTAACACAGAGAGCAGTATAATGACATGAGGGCATATAATAACACAGAGAGCAGTATAATAACCACATTGAGGGCATATAATAACACAGAGAGCAGTATAAAGTCATGAGGGCATATAATAACACAGAGAGTAGTATAATGATGATATGAGGGTACATAATAACACAGAGAGCAGTATAATGATGACGTGAGGGCACATAATAACACAGAGAGTAGTATAATGATGACGTGAGGGCACATAGTAACATAGAGAGCAGTATAATGATGACGTGAGGGCATATAATAGCAGAGAACAGTATAATGATGACGTGAGGGCACTTAATAACATAGAGAGACATGAGGCTAAATAATAACACAGAGGGCAGTATAATGACCACATGAGGGCATATAATAACATGGAGAGCAGTATAATGACGTGAGGGCATATAATAACATAGAGAGCAGTATAATGATCACATAAGGGCACATAATATAACAGAGAGTAGTATAATAATATGAGGGCATAGAATAACACAGAGAGCAGTATAATAACATGAGGCCATATAATAACACAGAGAGCAGTATAATGACGTGGGGGCATATAATAACACAAAGAGCAGTATAATGACATGAGGGCATGTAATAAC
Source organism: Taudactylus pleione (assembly GCA_031769625.1). Lineage (NCBI taxonomy): Eukaryota > Metazoa > Chordata > Amphibia > Anura > Myobatrachidae > Taudactylus > Taudactylus pleione. The sequence continues at coordinate 653,236 of JAUIMM010000122.1, forward strand.
ACAGAGAGCAGTATAATAACCACATGAGGGCATATAATAACACAGAGAGCAGTATAATGACATGAGGGCATATAATAACACAGAGAGCAGTATAATAACCACATGAGGGCATATAATAACACAGAGAGCAGTATAATGACATGAGGGCACATAATAATACAGAGAGCAGTATAATGATGACGTGAGGGCACATAATAACACAGAGAGCAGTATAATGACATAAGGATATATAATAACACAGAGCAGAATAATAACCACATGAGGGCATAGAATAACACAGAGAGCAGTACAATGACATGAGGGCATATAATAAAACAGAGAACAGTATAATGACCACATGAGGGCATATAATAACACAGAGAGCAGTATAATGACCACGTGAGGGCAGATAATAACACAGAGAGCAGTATAATGACCACGTGATGGCATATAATAACACAGAGAGCATTATAATGAGCACATGCGGGCGAATAATAACACAGAGAGCAGTACAATAACACAGAGAGCAGTATAGTGACCACATGAGGGCATATAATAACACAGAGAGCAGTATAATGGCCACACGAGGGCATATAATAAGTAACACAGAGAGCAGTATAATGACATCAGGGCATATAATAACACAGAGAGCAGTATAATAACCACATGAGGGCATATAATAACACAGAGAGCAGTAGAAAGACATGAGGGCATATAATAACACAGAGAGCATTATAATGATGACGTGAGGGCACATAATAACATAGAGAGCAGTATACTGACCACATAAGGGCACATAATATCACAGAGAGTAGTATATTAATATGAGGGCATATAATAACACAGAGAGCAGTATAATAACATGAGGCCATATAATAACACAGAGAGCAGTATAATGACGTGGGGGCATATAATAACACAGAGAGCAGTATAATAACATGAGGCTATATAATAACACAGAGGGCAGTATAATGACCACATGAGGGCATATAATAACACAGAGAGCAGTATAATGATGACATGAGGGCATATAATAACATAGAGAGCAGTATACTGACCACATAAGGGCACATAATATCACAGAGAGTAGTATATTAATATGAGGGCATATAATAACACAGAGAGCAGTATAATAACATGAGGCCATATAATAACACAGAGAGCAGTATATGACGTGGGGGCATATAATAACACAAAGAGCAGTATAATGACGTGAGGGCATATAATAACACAGAGAGTAGTATAATGATGACGTGAGGGAACATAATAACACAGAGAGCAGTATAATGACATAAGGATATATAATAACACAGAGCAGTATAATAACCACATGAGGGCATATAATAACACAGAGAGCAGTACAATGACATGAGGGGATATAATAAAACAGAGAGCAGTATATTGACCACGTGAGGGCAGATTATAACACAGAGAGCAGTATAATGACCACGTGAGGGCATATAATAACACAGAGAGCAGTATAATGACCACGTGAGGGCAGATAATAACACAGAGAGCAGTATAATGACCACACGAGGGCATATAATAACACAGAGAGCAGTATAATGAGCACATGAGGGCATATAATAACACAGAGAGCAGTACAATGACATGAGGGCATATAATAACACAGAGAGCAGTATAATGACCACATGAGGGCATATAATAACACAGAGAGCAGTATAATAACCACACGAGGGCATATAATAAGTAACACAGAGAGCAGTATAATGACCACATGAGGGCATATAATAACACAGAGGGCAGTATAATAACCACATGAGGGCACATAATAACACAGAGAGCAGTATAAAGACATGAGGGCATATAATAACACAGAGAGCATTATAATGACGATGTGAGGGCACATAATAACACAGAGAGCAGTATAATGACATGAGGTCATATAATTACACAGAGAGTAGTATAATGATGATATGAGGGCACATAACACAGAGAGCAGTAAAATGATGAAGTGAGGGCACATAACAACACAGAGAGCAGTATAATGATGACGTGAGGGCACATAATAACACAGAGAGCAGTATAATGATGACGTGAGGGCATATAATAACAGAGAGCAGTATAATGACGTGAGGGCACATAATAACATAGAGAGACATGAGGATATATAATAACACAGAGGGCAGTATAATGACCATATGAGCGCATATAATAACACGGAGAGCAGTATAATGATGACATAAGGGCATATAATAACAGAGAGCAGTATAATGACGTGAGGGCACATAATAACATAGAGAGCAGTATAATGACCACATGAGAGCACATAATATCACAGAGAGCAGTATAATAATGTGAGGGTATATAATAACACAGAGAGCAGTATAATAACATGAGGCCATATAATAACACAGAGAGCTGTATAATGACGTGGGGGCATATAATAACACAGAGCAGTATAATGACGTGAGGGCATATAATAAAAAAAAGATGTGAGGGCATACAATAACACAGAGAGCAGTATAATAACCACATGAGGGCATATAATAACACAGAGAGCAGTGTAAAGACATGAGGGCATATAATAACACAGAGAGTAGTATACTGATGACGTGAGGGCACATAGTAACACAGAGAGCAGTATAATGATGACGTGAGGGCATATAATAGCAGAGAGCATTATAATGACGTGAGGGCACATAATAACATAGAGAGACATGAGGCTATATAATAACACAGAGGGCAGTATAATGATGATGAGGGCATATAATAACATAGAGAGCAGTATTATGACCACATGAGGGCACATAATATCACAGAGAGCAGTATAATAATGTGAGGGCATATAATAACACAGAGAGCAGTATAATAACATGAGGCCATATAATAACACCGAGAGCAGTATAATGACTTGGGGGTAAATAATAACACAGAGAGCAGTATAATGACATGAGGGCATATAATAAAACAGAGAGCAGTATAATGACCTTATTAGGGCATATAATAACACAGAGAATAGTATAATGACTATATGAGGGCATATAATAACACAGAGAGCAGTATAATGACCACATGAGGGCATATAATAACACAGAGAGCAGAAAAATGACCACATGAGGGCATATAATAACACAGAGAGCAGTATAATGACCACGTGAGGGCATATAACAACACAGAGAGCAGTATAATGACCACATGAGGGCATATAATAACACAGAGAGTAGTATAATGACCACGTGAGGGGATATAATAACACAGAGAGCAGTGTAATGACCACATGAGGGCATATAAAAGCACAGAGAGCAGTATAATGACCACATGAGGGCATATAATAACACAGAGAGCAGTATAATGACCACATGAGGGCATATAATAACACAGAGAGCAGTACAATGACATGAGGGCATATAATAAAACAGAGAGCAATATTATGACCTCAAGAGGGCATATAATAACACAGAGAGCAGTATAATGAGCACATGAGAGCATATAACAACACAGAGACCAGTATAATGACCACATGAGGGCATATAATAACAGAGAGTAGTATAATGACCACGTGAGGGGATATAACACAGAGAGCAGTATAATGACCACGTGAGGGCATATAATAACACAGAGAGCAGTATGATGACCACGTGAGGGCATATAATAACACAGAGAGCAGTATAATGATGACTAGAGGGAATATAATAACACAGAGAGCAGTATAATGACCACATGAGGGTATATAATAACACAGAGAGCAGTATAATGACCACAGGAGGGCATATAATAACACAGAGAGCAGTATAATGACCACATGCTACATGAGGGCATATAATAACACAGAGAGCAGTATAATGACCACGTGAGGGCATATAATAACACAGAGAGCAGTATAATGACCATGTGAGGGCATATAATAACACAGAGAACAGTATATCGACCACAAGGGCATATAATAACACAGAGAGCAGTATAATGACCACGTGAGGGCATATAATAACACAGAGAGCAGTATAATGACCACATGAGGGCATATAATAATAGAGAACAGTATAATGACAACAAGGGCATATAATAACACAGAGAGCAGTATAATGACCACATGAGGGTATATAATAAAACAGAGAGCAGTATAATGACCACGTGAGGGCATATAATAACACAGAGAACAGTATAATGACCAAGAGGGCATATAATAACACAGAGAGCAGTATAATGACCACATGAGGGCATATAATAAAACAGAGAGCAGTATAATGACCACATGAGGGCATATAATAACACAGAGAGCAGTACAATAACATGAGGGCATATAATAACACAGAGAGCAGTACAGTGACCACATGAGGGCATATAATAACACAGAGAGCAGTATAATGACCACATGAGGGCATATAATAACACAGAGAGCAGTATAATGACCACATGAGGGCATATAATAACACAGAGAGCAGTATAATGACCACATGAGGGCATATAATAACACAGAGAGCAGTACAATAACATGAGGGCATATAATAACACAGAGAGCAGAATAATGACCATATGACGGCATATAATAACACAGAGAGCAGTATAATGACCACTTGAGGGCATATAATAACACAGAGAGCAGTATAATGACCACCTGAGGGCATATAATAACACAGAGAGCAGAAAAATGACCACATGAGGGCATATAATAACACAGAGAGTAGAATAATGACCACGTGAGGGGATATAACACAGAGAGCAGTATAATGACCACGTGAGGGCATATAATAACACAGAGAGCAGTACAATGACCACATGAGGGCATATAATAACACAAAGAGCAGTATAATGACCACGTGAGGGCATATAATAACACAGAGAGCAGTATAATGATGACTAGAGGGCATATAATAACACAGAGAGCAGTATAATGACCACATGAGGGCATATAATAACACATAGAACAGTATAATGACCAAGAGGGCATATAATAACACAGAGAGCAGTACAATAACATGAGGGCATATAATAACACAGAGAGCAGTATAATGACCACGTGAGGGAATATAATAACACAGAGAGCAGTATAATGACCACGTGAGGGCATATAATAACACAGAGAGCACTATAATGACCACATGAGGGCATATAATAACACAGAGAGCAGAATAATGACCACATGAGGGCATATAATAACAAAGAGAGCAGTATACTGACCACGTGAGGGCATATAATAACACAGAGAGCAGTATAATGACCACGTGAGGGCATACAATAACACAGAGAGCAGTAAAATGACCACATGAGGGCATATAATAACACAGAGAGCAGTATAATGACCATATGAGGGCATATAATAACACAGAGAGCAGTATAATGAGCACATGAGAGCATATAACAACACAGAGACCAGTATAATGACCACATGAGGGCATATAATAACAGAGAGTAGTATAATGACCACGTGAGGGGATATAACACAGAGAGCAGTATAATGACCACGTGAGGGCATATAATAACACAGAGAGCAGTATGATGACCACGTGAGGGCATATAATAACACAGAGAGCAGTATATTGATGACTAGAGGGCATATAATAACACAGAGAGCAGTATAATGACCACATGATGGTATATAATAACACAGAGAGCAGTTTAATGACCACAGGAGGGCATATAATAACACAGAGAGCAGTATAATGACCACATGCCACATGAGGGCATATAAGAACAGAGAGAGCAGTATAATGACCACGTGAGGGCATATAATAACACAGAGAACAGTATAACGACCACAAGGGCATATAATAACACAGAGAGCAGTATAATGACCATGTGAGGGCATAAAATAACACAGAGAGCAGTATAATGACCACATGAGGGCATATAATAACAGAGAACAGTATAATGACAACAAGGGCATATAATAACACAGAGAGCAGTATAATGACCACATGAGGGTATATAATAAAACAGAGAGCAGTATAATGACCACATGAGGGCATATAATAACACAGAGAACAGTATAATGACCAAGAGGTCATATAATAACACAGAGAGCAGTATAATGACCACATGAGGGCATATAATAAAACAGAGAGCAGTATAATGACCACATGAAGGCATATAATAACACAGAGAGCAGTACAATAACATGAGGGCATATAATAACACAGAGAGCAGTATAGTGACCACATGAGGGCATATAATAACACAGAGAGCAGTATAATGACCACATGAGGGCATATAATAACACAGAGAGCAGTATAATGACCACATGAGGGCATGTAATAACACAGAGAGCAGTATAATGACCACATGAGGGCATATAATAACACAGAGAGCAGTATAATGACCACATGAGGGCATATAATAACACAGAGAGCAGTACAATGACATGAGGGCATATAATAACACAGAGAGCAGTATAATGATCACATGAGGGCATATAATAACACAGAGAGCAGAATAATGACCATATGACGGCATATAATAACACAGAGAGCAGTATAATGACCACGTGAGGGCATATAATAACACAGAGAGCAGTATAATGACCACATGAGGGCATATAATAACACAGAGAGCAGTATAATGACCACATGAGGGCATATAACAACACAGAGAGCAGTAAAATGACCACATGAGGGCATATAATAATACAGAGAGTAGAATAATGACCACGTGAGGGGATATAACACAGAGAGCAGTATAATGACCATGTGAGGGCATATAATAACACAGAGAGCAGTACAATGACCACATGAGGGCATATAATAACACAAAGAGCAGTATAATGACCACATGAGGGCATATAATAACACAGAGAGCAGTATAATGATGACTAGAGGGCATATAATAACACAGAGAGCAGTATAATGACCACATGAGGGCATATAATAACACATAGAACAGTATAATGACCAAGAGGGCATATAATAAGTTATAACACAGAGAGCAGTACAATAACATGAGGGCATATAATAACACAGAGAGCAGAATAATGACCATATGACGGCATATAATAACACATAGAACAGTATAATGACCAAGAGGGCATATGATAACACAGAGAGCAGTATAATGACCACATGAGGGCATATAATAACACAGAGAGCAGTATTATGACCACATGAAGGCATATAATAGCACAGAGAGCAGTACAATGACATGAGGGCATATAATAAAACAGAGAGCAGTTTTATGACCTCAAGAGGGCATATAATAACACAGAGCGTAGTATAATGACTATATGAGGGCATATAATAACACTGAGAGCAGTATAATGACCACATGAGGGCATATAATAACACAGAGAGCAGTATAATGACCACGTGAGGGCATATAATAACACAGAGAGCAGAATAATGACCACGTGAGGGCTTATAATAACACAGAGAGCAGTATAATGAACACGTGAGGGCATATAATAACACAGAGAGCAGTATAATGACCACATGAGGGCATATAATAACACAGAGAGCAGTATAATAACCACATGAGGGCATATAATAACACAGAGAGCAGTATAATGACCACGTGAGGGCATATAATAACACAGAGAGCAGCATAATGACCACATGAGGGCATAAAATAACAAAGAGAGCAGTATAATGACCACATGAAGGCATATAATAACACAGAGAGCAGTATATTGAACACATGAGAGCATATACCAACACAGAGAGCAGTATATTGACCACGTGAGGGCATATGATAACACAGAGACCAGTATAATGACCACATGAGGGCATATAATAACACAGAGAATAGTATAATGACCACGTGAGGGGATATAACACAGAGAGCAGAATAATGACCACGTGAGGGCATATAATAACGCAAAGAGCAGTATGATGACCACGTGAGGGCATATAATAACACAGAGAGCAGTATAATGATGACTAGAGGGCTTATAATAACACAGAGAGCAGTATAATGACAATGTGTGGGCATATAATAACACAGAGAGCAGTATAATGAAGATGTGATGGCATATAATAGCACAGAGAGCAGTATAATGACCACATGAGGGCATTTAATAACACAGAGAGCAGTATAATAAGCACATGAGGGCATACAATAACACAGAGAGCAGTACAATGACATGAGGGCATATAATAACACAGAGAGCAGTATAATGACCACATGAGGGCATATAATAACACAGAGTGCAGTATAATGACCACACAAGGGCATATAATAAGTAACACAGAGAGCAGTATAATGACATGAGGGCATATAATAACACAGAGAGCAGTATAATAACCACATTGAGGGCATATAATAACACAGAGAGCAGTATAAAGACATGAGGGCATATAATAACACAGAGTGTAGTATAATGATGATATGAGGGTACATAATAACACAGAGAGCAGTATACTGATGACGTGAGGGCACATAATAACACAGAGAGTAGTATAATTATGATGTGAGGGCACATAGTAACATAGAGAGCAGTATAATGATGACGTGAGGGCATATAATAGCAGAGAGCAGTATAATGATGACGTGAGGGCACCTAATAACATAGAGAGACATGAGGCTAAATAATAACACAGAGGGCAGTATAATGACCACATGAGGGCATAAAATAACATGGAGAGCAGTATAATGATGACGTGAGGGCATATAATAACATAGAGAGCAGTATAATGACCACATAAGGGCACATAATATAACAGAGAGTAGTATAATAATATGAGGGCATATAATAACACAGAGAGCAGTATAATAACATGAGGCCATATAATAACACAGAGAGCAGTATAATGACGTGGGGGCATATAATAACACAAAGAGCAGTATAATGACATGAGGGCATGTAATAACACAGAGAGCAGTATAATAACCACATGAGGGCATATAATAACACAGAGAGCAGTATAATGACATGAGGGCATATAATAACACAGAGAGCAGTATAATAACCACATGAGGGCATATAATAACACAGAGAGCAGTATAATGACATGAGGGCACATAATAATACAGAGAGCAGTATAATGATGACGTGAGGGCACACAATAACACAGAGAGCAGTATAATGACATAAGGATATATAATAACACAGAGCAGAATAATAACCACATGAGGGCATAGAATAACACAGAGAGCAGTACAATGACATGAGGGCATATAATAAAACAGAGAACAGTATAATGACCACATGAGGGCATATAATAACACAGAGAGCAGTATAATGACCACGTGAGGGCAGATAATAACACAGAGAGCAGTATAATGACCACGTGAGGGCATATAATAACACAGAGAGCATTATAATGAGAACATGCGGGCGAATAATAACACAGAGAGCAGTACAATAACACAGAGAGCAGTATAGTGACCACATGAGGGCATATAATAACACAGAGAGCAGTATAATGACCACACGAGGGCATATAATAAGTAACACAGAGAGCAGTATAATAACATCAGGGCATATAATAACACAGAGAGCAGTATAATAACCACATGAGGGCATATAATAACACAGAGAGCATTATAATGACGACTTGATGGCACATAATAACACAGAGAGCAGTATAATGAGCACATGAGGGCACATAATATCACAGAGAGCAGTATAATAATGTGAGGGCATATAATAACATAGAGAGCAGTATAATAACATGAGGCCATATAATAACACAGAGAGCTGTATAATGACATGGGGGCATATAATAACACAGAGCAGTATAATGACGTGAGGGCATATAATAAAAAAAAGATGTGAGGGCATATAATAACACAGAGAGTAGTATAATGATGACGTGAGGGCACATAATAATACAGAGAGCAGTATAATGATGATGTGAGGGCACATAATAACAGAGAGAGCAGTATTATGACATAAGGATATATAATAACACAGAGAGCAGTATAATAACCACATGAGGACATATAAAAACACAGAGAGCAGTGTAAAGACATGAGGGCATATAATAACACAGAGAGTAGTATAATGATGATATGAGGGCACATAATAACACAGAGAGCAGTATAATGATAAAGTGAGGGCACATAATAACACAGAGAGTAGTGTAATGATGATGTGATGGCACATAGTAACACAGAGAGCAGTATAATGATGACGTGAGGGCATATAATAGCAGATAGCATTATAATGACGTGAGGGCACATAATAACATAGAGAGACATGAGGCTATATAATAACACAGAGGGCAGTATAATGATGACATGAGGGCATATAATAACATAGAGAGCAGTATTATGACCACATGAGGGCACATAATATCACAGAGAGCAGTATAATAATGTGAGGGCATATAATAACACAGAGAGCAGTATAATAACATGAGGCCATATAATAACACCGAGAGCAGTATAATGACGTGGGGGCAAATAATAACACAGAGAGCAGTATAATGACATGAGGGCATATAATAAAACAGAGAGCAGTATAATGACCTTATTAGGGCATATAATAACACAGAGAATAGTATAATGACTATATGAGGGCATATAATAACACAGAGAGCAGTATAATGACCACATGAGGGCATATAATAACACAGAGAGCAGAATAATGACCACATGAGGGCATATAATAACACAGAGAGCAGTATAATGACCACGTGAGGGCATATAACAACACAGAGAGCAGTATAATGACCACATGAGGGCATATAATAACACACAGAGTAGTATAATGACCACCTGAGGGGATATAATAACACAGAGAGCAGTGTAATGACCACATGAGGGCATATAAAAGCACAGAGAGCAGTATAATGACCACATGAGGGCATATAATAACACAGAGAGCAGTATAATGACCACATGAGGGCATATAATAACACAGAGAGCAGTACAATGACATGAGGGCATATAATAAAACAGAGAGCAATATTATGACCTCAAGAGGGCATATAATAACACAGAGCGTAGTATAATGACTATATGAGGGCATATAATAACACTGAGAGCAGTATAATGACCACATGAGGGCATATAATAACAAAGAGAGCAGTATAATGACCACGTGAGGGCATATAATAACACAGAGAGCAGTATAATGACCACGTGAGGGCATATAATAACACAGAGAGCAGTATAATGACCACATGAGGGCATATAATAACATAGAGAGCAGTATAATGACCATATGAGGGCATATAATAACACAGAGAGCAGTATAATGAGCACATGAGAGCATATAACAACACAGAGAGCAGTATAATGACCACGTGAGGGCATATGATAACACAGAGACCAGTATAATGACCACATGAGGGCATATAATAACAGAGAGTAGTATAATGACCACGTGAGGGGATATAACACAAAGAGCAGTATAATGACGTGAGGGCACATAATAACATAGAGAGACATGAGGCTATATAATAACACAGAGAGCAGTATGATGACCACGTGAGGGCATATAATAACACAGAGAGCAATATAATGATGACTAGAGGGCATATAATAACACAGAGAGCAGTATAATGAACACATGAGGGTATATAATAACACAGAGAGCAGTATAATGACCACATGAGGGCATATAATAACACAGAGAGCAGTATAATGACCACATGCCACATGAGGGCATATAATAACACAGAGAACAGTATAATGACCACGTGAGGGCATATTATAACACAGAGATCAGTATAATGACCACGTGAGGGCATATAATAACACAGAGAACAGTATAACGACCACAAGGGCATATAATAACACAGAGAGCAGTATAATGACCACGTGAGTGCATATAATAACACAGAGAGCAGTATAATGACCACATGAGGGCATATAATAACAGAGAACAGTATAATGACAACAAGGGCATATAATAACACAGGGAGCAGTATAATGACCACATGAGGGTATATAATAAAACACAGAGCAGTATAATGACCACATGAGGGCATATAATAGCACAGAGAACAGTATAATGACCAAGAGGGCATATAATAACACAGAGAGCAGTATAATGACCACATGAGGGCATATAATAAAACAGAGAGCAGTATAATGACCACATGAGGGCATATAATAACACAGAGAGCAGTACAATAACATGAGGGCATATAATAACACAGAGAGCAGTAGAATGACCACGTGAGGGCATATAATAACACAGAGAGCAGTATAATGACCACCTGAGGGCATATAATAACACAGAGAGCAGTATAGTGACCACATGAGGGCATATAATAACACAGAGAGCAGTATAATGACCACATGAGGGCATATAATAACACAGAGAGCAGTATAATGACCACATGAGGGCATATAATAACACAGAGAGCAGTATAATGACAACATGAGGGCATATAATAACACAGAGAGCAGTATACTGACCACATGAGGGCATATAATAACACAGAGAGCAGTACAATGACATGAGGGCATATAATAACACAGAGAGCAGTATAATGACCACATGAGGGCATATAATAACACAGAGAGCAGTATAATGACCACACAAGGGCATATAATAAGTAACACAGATAGCAATATAATGACATGAGGGCATATAATAACACAGACAGCAGTATAATAACCACATGAGGGCATATAATAACACAGAGAGCATTATAATGACGACGTGAGGGCACATAATAACACAGAGAGCAGTATAATGACGAGGGCATATAATTACACAGAGAATAGAATAATGATGCTATGAGGGCACATAATAACACAGAGAGCAGTATAATGATGACGTGAGGGCACAAAATAACACAGAGAGTAGTATAATGATGACGTGAGGGCACATAGTAACACAGAGAGCAGTATAATGATGACGTGAGGGCATATAATAGCAAAGAGCAGTATAATGACGTGAGGGCACATAATAACATAGAGAGACATGAGGCTATATAATAACACAGAGGGCAGTATAATGACCACATGAGGGCATATAATAACACGGAGAGCAGTATAATGATGACGTGAGGGCATATAATAACAGAGAGCAGTATAATGACGTGAGGGCACATAATAACATAGAGAGCAGTATAATGACCACATGAGGGCACATTATATCACAGAGAGCAGTATAATAATGTGAGGGCATATAATAAAACAGAGAGCAGTATAATAACATGAGGCCATATAACACAGAGAGCAGTATAATGACGTGGGGGCATATAATAACACAGAGAGCAGTATAATGACGTGAGGGCATATAATAAGACAAAGATGTGAGGGCATATAATAACACAGAGAGTAGTATAATGATGACGTGAGGGCAGATAATAATACAGAGAGCAGTAATATGATGACGTGAGGGCACATAATAACAGAGAGAGCAGTATAATGACATAAGGATATATAATAACACAGAGAGCAGTATAATAACCACATGAGGGCATATAATAACACAGAGAGCAGTACAATGACATGAGGGCATATAATAAAACAGAGAGCAGTATAATGACCTCATGAGGGCATATAATAACACAGAGAGCAGTATAATGACTATATGAGGGCATATATTAACACAGAGAGCAGTATAGTGACCACATGAGGGCATATAATAACACAGAGAGCAGTATAATGACAACGTGAGGGTATATAATTACACAGAGAGCAGAATAATGACCACATGAGAGCATATAATAACACAGAGAGCAGTATAATGACCACGAGGGCATATAATAACACAGAGAGCAGTATAATGACCTCATGAGGGCATATAATAAAACAGAGAGCAGTATAATGACCACATGAGGGCATATAATAACACAGAGAGTTGTATAATAACATGAGAAGATATGATAACACAGAGAGTAATATAATAATATGAAGGCATATGATAACACAGAGAGCAGGTTAATGACGATGTGAGGGCATATAATAACACAGAGCAGTATGATGATGTAAGGGCACATAATAACATAGAGAGCAGTATAATGACCACATGAGAGCACATAATAACACAGAGAGCAGTATAATAACGTGAGGGCATATAATAACACAGAGAGCAGTATAATAACATGAGGCCATATAATAACACAGAGAGCAGTATAATAACGTAAGGGAATTTAATAAGACATAGAGCAGTGTAATGACGTGAGGGCATATAATAACACAGAGAGTAGTATAATAATATGAGGAGATATGATAACAGGGAGAGCAGTATAATAACATGAGGAGATATGATAACACAGACAGCAGTATAATAATATGAGGAGATATGATAACAGAGAGCAGTATAATAATATGAGGAGATATGATAACACAAAGAGTAGTATAATAATATGAGGAGATATGATAACATGGAGAGCAGTATATTAACATGAGAAGATATGGTAACACAGACAGCAGTATAATAATATGAGGAGATATGATAACACAGAGAGTAATATAATAATATGAAGGCATATGATAACACAGATAGAAGTATAATAATATGAGGGCATATGATAACACGGAGAGTAGTATAATAATATGAGAAGATATGATAACACAGAGAGCAGTATAATAATATGAGGAGATATGATAACACAGAGAGCAGTATAATAATATGAGGAGATATGATAACACGGAGAGTAGTCTAATAATATGAGGAGATATGATAACACAGAGAGTAGTATAATAATATGAGGAGAAATGATAACACAGAAAGTAATATAATAATATGAAGGCATATGATAACACAGAGAGCAGTATAATAATATGAGGGCATATGGTAACACGGAGAGTAGTATAATAATATGAGGAGATATGATAACACAGAGAGTAGTATAATAATATGAGTAGATATGATAACACAGAGAGCAGTATAATAACATGAGTAGATATAATAACACGGGGTCATTCAGACCTACTCTCAAGCGGCAGTACGCTCGCAAGTGGGTCGATGGTCCCCACTGCGCATGCGCACGACAGAGGGAGCACAGTCGTGCGCATGCGCGAGACCCGGATTGCGACAGCCAAGCTGTCGCTCCGGGTCTTGCACCAAAGGGGGCGTGCTGTTGATGGTGACTGACAGCACGCCCCCTTTGGTGGGCGTGCCAGGGGAGTGGCGGCCAGACGGAGGCGTTCCCATGGGAATGCCTACCGTCTGAAGCCGGCCCCACTGACATCACTAGTGATGTCAGTGGGAGTGATTTTGGCTCTGATAGAGCCAAAATCACTCCAGGACTTGTGGCTGGGAAACCCTACCGCAGGGCTTCCGTCGCAAATCCGATGGTCGCGATGGTCAAGACCATCGCGACCATCTTTTTGGACGCTCGTATATGCTGTGGGTGGTCACCCACAGCTATACGAGCATCCAGGAGGATGCTCCATTTTAATGGAGGAGGGCCCTGATTCAGAGCGACGGCTCTGAATCAGGGCCACAGACAGCAGTATAATAATATGAGGATATATGATAACACAGAGAGCTGTATAATAATATGAGGAGATATGATAACACAGAGAGCTGTATAATAATATGAGGAGAAATGATAACTCGGAGACCAGTATAATAACATGAGGAGATATGATAACACAGAGAGCAGTATAATAATATGAGGAGATATGATAACACGGAGAGCTGTATAATAACATGAGAAGATATGATAACACAGAGAGCTGTATAATAATATGAGGAGAAATGATAACTCGGAGAACAGTATAATAACATGAGGAGATATGATAACACAGAGAGCAGTATAATAATATGAGGAGATATGATAACACAGACAGCAGTATAATAATATGAGGATAAATGATAACTCGGAGAACAGTATAATAACATGAGAGCATATGATAACATGCAGTAGCACAGCAGTGTGTATCAGTGGGAGTTTCCTGTGTGTTGGTGACTCAGGTTGCTAGCACAAATTAGGGGGATGGGAGTAGACGCACCTCAGGAGGGGCTGGCAGAGCAGGTCAGGTGAGATGCAGGAAAACTTTCCTCAGGGCTCCGCATTCAGGCCGCTGCATGTGAGCTGAGCAACTGCCAGGTAGGGAGAGAGAATACTGTATATATATACTATCTGATAATTGTACTGCTCTGTATAATAATACTGAGTATACACTGATAATGGTCACACCGCTCTGTATAATAATACTGAGTATACGCTGATAATGGTCACACCGCTCTGTATAATAATACTGAGTGTACACTGATAATGGTCACACCGCTCTGTATAATAATACTGAGTATACACTGATAATGGTCACACCGCTGTGTATAATAATACTGAGTATACACTGATAATGGTCACACTGCTCTGTATAATAATACTGAGTATACACTGATAATGGTCACACTGCTCTGTATAAGAATACTGAGTATACGCTGATAATGGTCACACCGCTCTGTATAATAATACTGAGTATACGCTGATAATGGTCACACCGCTCTGTATAATAATACTGAGTATACACTGATAATGGTCACACCGCTCTGTATAATAATACTGAGTATACACTGATAATGGTCACACTGCTCTGTATACTAATACTGAGTATACACTGATAATGATCACACCGCTCTGTATAATAATACTGAGTATACACTGATAATGGTCACACCGCTCTGTATAACAATACTGAGTATACACTGATAATGGTAACTCTGCTCTGTATAATAATACTGAGTATACACTGATAATGGTCACACCGCTCTGTATAATAATACTGAGTATACACTGATAATGGTCACACTGCTCTGTATAATAATACTGAGTATACACTGATAATGGTCACACCGCTCTGTATAATAATACTGAGTATACACTGATAATGGTCACACCGCTCTGTATAACAATACTGAGTATACACTGATAATGATCACACTGCTCTGTATAATAATACTGAGTATACACTGATAATGGTCACACTGCTCTGTATAATAATACTGAGTATACACTGATAATGGTAACTCTGCTCTGTATAATAATACTGAGTATACACTGATAATGGTCACACTGCTCTTTATATAATAATACTGAGTATATACTGATAATGGTCACACCGCTCTGTATAACAATACTGAGTATACGCTGATAATGGTCACACCGCTCTGTATAACAATAATGAGTATACGCTGATAATGGTCACACTGCTCTGTATAACAATACTGAGTATACGCTGATAATGGTCACACTGCTCTGTATAACAATACTGAGTATACACTGATAATGGTCACAACGCTCTGTATAATAATACTGAGTATACACTGATAATGGTCACACCGCTCTGTATAATAATACTGAGTATATACTGATAATGGTCACACCGCTCTGTATAATACTGAGTATACACTGATAGGTCACACTGCACTGTATAATAATACTGACTATACACTGATAATGGTCACACCGCTCTGTATAATAATACTGAGTATACGCTGATAATGGTCACACCGCTCTGTATAATAATACTGACTATACACTGATAATGGTTACACCGCTCTGTATAATAATACTGAGTATACACTGATAATGGTCACACTGCACTGTATAATAATACTGACTATACACTGATAATGGTCACACCGCTCTGTATAATAATACTGACTATACACTGATAATGGTTACACCGCTCTGTATAATAATACTGAGTATACACTGATAATGGTCACACCGCTCTGTATAATAGTACTGAGTATACACTGATAATGGTCACACTGCTCTGTATAATAATACTGAGTATACGCTGATAATGGTCACACCGCTCTGTATAATAATACTGAGTGTACGCTGATAATGGTCACACCGCTCTGTATAATAATACTGAGTATACGCTGATAATGGTCACACCGCTCTGTATAATAATACTGACTATACACTGATAATGGTTACACCGCTCTGTATAATAATACTGAGTATACACTGATAATGGTCACACTGCTCTGTATAATAATACTGAGTATAAGCTGATAATGGTCACACCGCACTGTATAATAATAGTGAGTATACACTGATAATGATCACACCGCTCTGTATAATAATACTGAGTACACGCTGATAATGGTCACACTGCTCTGTATAATAATACTGAGTATACACTGATAATGGTCACACCGCTCTGTATAATAATACTGAGTATACACTGATAATGGTCACACCGCTCTGTATAATAATACTGAGTATACACTGATAATGGTCACACCGCTCTGTATAATAATAGTGAGTATACGCTGATAATGGTCACACTGCTCTGTATAATAATACTGAGTATACGCTGATAATGGACACACCGCTCTGTATAATAATACTGAGTATACTCTGATAATGGTCACACCGCACTGTATAATAATACTGAGTATACACTAATAATGGTCACACTGCTCTGTATAATAATACTGATTATACACTGATAATGATCACACCGCTCTGTATAATAATACTGAGTATACGCTGGTAATGGTCACACTGCTCTGTATAATAATACTGAGTATACGCTGATAAAGGTCACACCGCTCTGTATAATAATACTGAGTATACGCTGATAAAGGTCACACCGCTCTGTATAATAATACTGAGTATACACTGATAATGATCACACCGCTCTGTATAATAATACTGAGTATACACTGATAATGGTCACACTGCTCTGTATAATAATACTGAGTATACACTGATAATGGTCACACTGCTCTGTATAATAATACTGAGTATACACTGATAATGGTCACACCGCTCTGTATAATAATACTGAGTATACACTGATAATGGTCACACCGCTCTGTATAATAATACTGAGTATACATTGATAATGGTCACACTGCTCTGTATAATAATACTGAGTATACACTGATAATGGTCAAACCGCTCTGTATAATACTGAGTATACACTGATAATGGTCACACCGCTCTGTATAACAATACTGAGTATACACTGATAATGGTCACACCGCTCTGTATAATAATACTGAGTATACACTGATAATCGTCACACCGCTCTGTATAATAACACTGAGTACACGCTGAAAATGGTCACAATGCTCTGTATAATAATACTGAGTATACGCTGATAATGGTCACACTGCTCTGTATAATAATACTGAGTTTACACTGATAATGGTCACACCGCTCTGTATAATAATACTGAGTATACCCTGATAATGGTCACACCGCTCTGTATAATAATACTGAGTATACGCTGATAATGATCACACCGCTCTGTATAATAATACTGATTATACGCTGATAATGGTCAAACTGCTCTGTATAATAATACTGATTATACGCTGATAATTGTCACACCGCTCTGTATAGTAATACTGAGTATACACTGATAATGGTCACACTGCACTGTATAATAATACTGATTATACACTGATAATGGTCACACCGCTCTGTATAATAATACTGAGTATACACTGATAATGGTCACACCGCTCTGTATAATAATACTGAGTATACACTGATAATGGTCACACCGCTCTGTATAACAATACTGAGTATACGCTGATAATGGTCACACTGCACTGTATAATAATACTGATTATACACTGATAATGGTCACACCGCTCTGTATAATAATACTGAGTATACACTGATAATGGTCACACTGCACTGTATAATAATACTGAGTATACACTGATAATGGTCACACCGCTCTGTATAATAATACTGAGTATACGCTGATAATGGTCACACTGCTCTGTATAATGATACTGAGTATACACTGATAATGGTCACACTGCTCTGTATAATGATACTGAGTATACACTGATAATGGTCACACTGCTCTGTATAATAATACTGAGTATACACTGATAATGGTCACATCGCTCTGTATAATAATAATGAGTACACACTGATAATGGTCACACTGCTCTGTATAATAATACTGAGTATACACTGATAATGGTCACACTACTCTGTATAATAATACTGAGTATACGCTGATAATGATCACACCGCTCTGTATAATAATACTGAGTATACACTGATAATGATCACACTGCACTGTATAATAATACTGATTATACGCTGATAATGGTCACACCGCTCTGTATAATAATACTGAGTATAGAATGATAATGGTCACACCGCTCTGTATAATAATACTGAGTATACGCTGATAATGGTCACACTGCTCTGTATAACAATACTGAGTATACGCTGATAATGGTCACACTGCTCTGTATAATAATACAGAGTATACGCTGATAATGGTCACACCGCACTGTATAATAATACTGAGTATACACTGATAATGATCACACCGCTCTGTATAATAATACTGAGTATACACTGATAATGATCACACCGCTCTGTATAATAATACTGAGTATACGCTGATAATGGTCACACCGCTCTGTATAATAATACTGACTATACACTGATAATGGTCACACCGCTCTGTATAATAATACTGAGTATACACTGATAATGGTCACACCGCTCTGTATAATAATACTGACTATACACTGATAATGGTCACACCGCTCTGTATAATAATACTGAGTATACATTGATAATGGTCACACTGCTCTGTATAATAATACTGAGTATACACTGATAATGGTCACACCGCTCTGTATAATAATACTGATTATACACTGATAATGGTCACACCGCTCTGTATAATAATACTGAGTATACACTGATAATGGTCACACTGCACTGTATAATAATACTGAGTATACACTGATAATGGTCACATCGCTCTGTATAATAATACTGAGTATACACTGATAATGGTCACACCGCTCTGTATAATAATACTGAGTTTACACTGATAATGGTCACACTGCTCTGTATACTAATACTGAGTATACACTGATAATGATCACACTGCTCTGTATAATAATACTGAGTATACGCTGATAATGGTCACACCGCTCTGTATAATAATACTGAGTATACGCTGATAATGGTCACACCGCTCTGTATAATAACACTGAGTACACGCTGATAATGGTCACACCGCTCTGTATAATAATACTGAGTATACGCTGATAATGGTCACACCGCTCTGTATAATAATACTGAGTATACGCTGATAATGGTCACACCGCTCTGTATAATAACACTGAGTATACGCTGATAATGGTCAAACTGCTCTGTATAATAATACTGAGTATACACTGATAATGGTCACACTGCACTGTATAATAATACTGAGTATACACTGATAATGGTCACACTGCACTGTATAATAATACTGAGTATACACTGATAATGATCACACCGCTCTGTATAATAATACTGAGTATACACTGATAATGGTCACACCGCTCTGTATAACAATACTGAGTATACACTGATAATGGTCACACCGCTCTGTATAATAATACTGAGTATACATTGATAATGGTCACACTGCTCTGTATAATAATACTGAGTATACACTGATAATGGTCACACCGCTCTGTATAATACTGAGTATACACTGATAATCGTCACACCGCTCTGTATAATAACACTGAGTACACGCTGAAAATGGTCACAATGCTCTGTATAATAATACTGAGTATACGCTGATAATGGTCACACTGCTCTGTATAATAATACTGAGTATACACTGATAATGGTCACACCGCTCTGTATAATAATACTGAGTATACCCTGATAATGGTCACACCGCTCTGTATAATAATACTGAGTATACGCTGATAATGATCACACCGCTCTGTATAATAATACTGATTATACGCTGATAATGGTCAAACTGCTCTGTATAATAATACTGATTATACGCTGATAATGGTCACACCGCTCTGTATAGTAATACTGAGTATACACTGATAATGGTCACACTGCACTGTATAATAATACTGATTATACACTGATAATGGTCACACCGCTCTGTATAATAATACTGAGTATACACTGATAATGGTCACACCGCTCTGTATAATAATACTGAGTATACACTGATAATGGTCACACCGCTCTGTATAACAATACTGAGTATACGCTGATAATGGTCACACCGCTCTGTATAATAATACTGAGTATACACTGATAATGGTCACACTGCACTGTATAATAATACTGAGTATACACTGATAATGGTCACACCGCTCTGTATAATAATACTGATTATACACTGATAATGGTCACACTGCACTGTATAATAATACTGAGTATACACTGATAATGGTCACACCGCTCTGTATAATAATACTGAGTATACACTGATAATGGTCACACCGCTCTGTATAATAATACTGAGTATACGCTGATAATGGTCACACTGCTCTGTATAATAATACTGAGTATACACTGATAATGGTCACACTGCTCTGTATAATAATACTGAGTATACACTGATAATGATCACACCGCTCTGTATAATAATACTGAGTATACACTGATAATGGTCACACCCTCTGTATAATAATACTGAGTATATACTGATAATGGTCACACCGCTCTCTATAATAATACTGAGTATATACTGATAATGGTCACACCGCTCTCTATAACAATACTGAGTATACGCTGATAATGGTCACACTGCTCTGTATAATAATACCGAGTATACGCTGATAATGGTCACACCGCACTGTATAATAATACTGAGTATACACTGATAATGATCACACCGCTCTGTATAATAATACTGAGTATACACTGATAATGATCACACCGCTCTGTATAATAATACTGAGTATACGCTGATAATGGTCACACCGCTCTGTATAATAATACTGACTATACACTGATAATGGTCACACCGCTCTGTATAATAATACTGAGTATACATTGATAATGGTCACACTGCTCTGTATAATAATACTGAGTATACACTGATAATGGTCACACCGCTCTGTATAATAATACTGAGTATACGCTGATAATGGTCACACTGCTCTTTATATAATAATACTGAGTATATACTGATAATGGTCACACCGCTCTGTATAATAATACTGACTATACACTGATAATGATCACACCGCTCTGTATAATAATACTGAGTATACACTGATAATGGTCACACTGCTCTGTATAATAATACTGAGTATACACTGATAATGGTCACACCGCTCTGTATAATAACACTGAGTACACGCTGAAAATGGTCACACTGCTCTGTATAATAATACTGAGTATACGCTGATAATGGTCACACTGCTCTTTATATAATAATACTGAGTATATACTGATAATGGTCACACCGCTCTGTATAATAATACTGAGTATACACTGATAATGGTCACACTGCTCTGTATAATAATACTGATTATACACTGATAATGATCACACCGCTCTGTATAATAATACTGAGTATACACTGATAATGGTCACACTGCTCTGTATAATAATACTGAGTATACACTGATAATGGTCACACCGCTCTGTATAATAACACTGAGTACACGCTGAAAATGGTCACACTGCTCTGTATAATAATACTGAGTATACGCTGATAATGGTCACACCGCTCTGTATAATAATACTGAGTATACGCTGATAATGGTCAAACTGCTCTGTATAATAATACTGAGTATACACTGATAATGGTCACACCGCTCTGTATAATAATACTGAGTATACACTGATAATGGTCACACTGCACTGTATAATAATACTGAGTATACGCTGATAATAGTCACACCGCTCTGTATAATAATACTGAGTATACACTGATAATGGTCACACTGCTCTGTATAATAATACTGACTATACACTGATAATGGTCACACCGCTCTGTATAATAATACTGAGTATACGCTGATAATGGTCACACCGCTCTGTATAATAATACTGATTATACACTGATAATGGTCACACTGCCCTGTATAATAATACTGAGTATACACTGATAATGGTCACACCGCTCTGTATAATAATACTGAGTATACACTGATAATGGTCACACTGCTCTGTATAATAATACTGACTATACACTGATAATGATCACACCGCTCTGTATAATAATACTGAGTATACACTGATAATGGTCACACCGCTCTGTATAACAATACTGAGTATACACTGATAATGGTTACACCGCTCTGTATAATAATACTGATTATACACTGATAATGGTCACACCGCTCTTTATAATAATACTGAGTATACACTGATAATGGTCACACCGCTCTGTATAATAATACTGAGTATACACTGATAATGGTCACACCGCTCTGTATAACAATACTGAGTATACGCTGATAATGGTCACACCGCTCTGTATAATAATACTGAGTATACACTGATAATGGTCACACCGCTCTGTATAATAATACTGAGTATACGCTGATAATGGTCACACCGCTCTGTATAATAATACTGAGTATACGCTGATAATGGTCACACCGCTCTGTATAATAATACTGAGTATATACTGATAATGGTCACACCGCTGTGTATAATAATACTGAGTATACACTGATAATGGTCACACCGCTGTGTATAATAATACTGAGTATATACTGATAATGGTCACACCGCTTTGTATAATAATACTGAGTATATACTGATAATGGTCACACCGCTTTGTATAATAATACTGAGTATATACTGATAATGGTCACACCGCTCTGTATAATAATACTGAGTATACGTTGATAATGGCCACACCGCTCTGTATAATAATACTGAGTATACGCTGATAATGGTCACACCGCTCTGTATAATAATACTGAGTATACACTGATAATGGTCACACTGCTCTGTATAATAATACTGAGTATACACTGATAATGGTCACACTGTACTGTATAATAATACTGAGTATACACTGATAATGGTCACACCGCTCTGTATAATAATACTGAGTATACACTGATAATGGTCACACCGCTCTGTATAATAATACTGAGTATACACTGATAATGGTCACACCGCTCTGTATAATAATACTGAGTATACACTGATAATGGTCACACCGCTCTGTATAATAATACTGAGTATACACTGATAATGGTCACACCGCTCTGTATAATAATACTGAGTATACACTGATAATGGTCACACCGCTCTGTATAATAATACTGAGTATACACTGATAATAGTCACACCGCTCTGTATAATAATACTGAGTATACGCTGGTAATGGTCACACTGCTCTGTATAATAATACTGAGTATACACTGATAATGGTCACACCGCTCTGTATAATAATACTGAGTATACCCTGATAATGGTCACACCGCTCTGTATAATAATACAGAGTATACGCTGATAATGGTCCCACCGCTCTGTATAATACTCAGTCTACACTGATAATGGTCACACCGCTCTATATAATAATACTGAGTATACGCTGATAATGGTCACACTGCACTGTATAATAATACTGAGTATACACTGATAATGGTCACACTGCTCTGTGTAATAATACTGAGTATACACTGATAATGGTCACACCGCTCTGTATAATAATACTGAGTATACGCTGATAATGGTCACACCGCTCTGTATAATAATACTGAGTATACACTGATAATGGTCACACTGCACTGTATAATAATACTGAGTATATGCTGATAATGGTCACACCGCTCTGTATAATAATACTGAGTATACACTGATAATGGTCACACCGCTGTGTATAATAATACTGAGTATACACTGATAATGGTCACACCGCTGTGTATAATAATACTGAGTATACACTGATAATGGTCACACCGCTTCTCAGTCAGAGAATCATAGCAGTGTGCTTTTTTTTGACATCGAATGATATACAGATGCATAAATATTGGCAGAATTTTCATAATTTGACCTCTATTCACCACCACAATGGCTTTGAAATGAAACAAACAAGATGTGCTTTAACTACAGACTTTCAGATTTAATTTGAGGGTAATTACATCCAAATCAGGTGAACGGTGTAGGAATTACAACGGTTTCTATATGTGCCTCCCACTTTTTAAGGGGCCAAAAGTAATGGGACTATCAACTCAAAAGCTATTTCATGGACAGGTGTGGGCTATTCCCTCATTGTTTCATTATCAATTAAGCAGGTAAAAGTCTGGAGTTGAATCTAGGTGTGACATTTGCATTTGGAATCAGTCGCTGTTGACTCTCAATATGAGATCCAAAGAGCTGTCACTATCAGTGAAGCCATCATTAGGCTGAAAAAACAAACCCATCAGAGAGATAGCAAAAACATTAGGTGTGGCCAAATCAACTGTTTGGAACATTGTTAAAAAGAAAGAACGCACCGGAGAGCTCAGCAACACCAAAAGACCCGGAAGACCATGGAAAACAACTGTGGTGGATGACAGAAGAATTATTTCCCTGGTGAAGAAAAACCCCTTCACAACAGTTGGCCAAATCAAGAACACTCTCCAGGAGGTAGGTGTATATTTGTCAAAGTCAACAATCAAGAGAAGACTTCACAAGAGTGAATATAGAGGGTTCACCTCAAGATGTAAACCATTGGTGAGCCACAAAAACAGGAAGACCAGATTAGAGTTTGCCAAACAACATCTAAAAAAGCCATTACAGTTCTGGAACAACATCCTATGGACAGATGAGACAAAGATCAACTTGTACCAGAGTGATGGGAAGAGAAGAGTATGGAGAAGGAAAGGAACTGCTCATGATCCAAAACATACCACCTCATCAGTGAAGCATGGTGGTGGTAGTGTCATGGTGAGGGCATGTATGGCTGCCAATGGAAACTGGTTCCCTTGTATTTATTGATGATGTGACTGCTGACAAAAGCAGCAGAATGAATTCTGAAGTGTTTTGGGCAATATTTAATGCTCATATTCAGTCAAATGCTTCAGAACTCATTTGGACAGCGCTTCACAGTGCAGATGGACAATGACCCGAAGCATACTGCAAAAACAACCAAAGAGTTTTTTAAGGCTTAAAAGTAGAATGTTATGCAATGGCCAAGTCAATCCCCTGACCTGAATCCGATTGAGCATGCATTTCACTTGATGAAGACAAAACTGAAGGGAAAATGCCCCAAGAACAAGCAGGAACTGAAGACATTTGCAGTAGAGGCCTGGCAGAGCATCACCAGGGATGAAACCCAGTTAGATTTAGGATTGTTTAGTTTGTCCCATTACTTTTGGTCCCTTAAAAAGTGGGAGGCGCATATAGAAACCGTTGTAATTCCTACACCGTTCACCTGATTTGGATGTAATTACCCTCAAATTAAATCTGAAAGTCTGCAGGTAAATCACATCTTGTTTGTTTCATTTCAAAGCCATTGTGGTGGTGAAAATTCTGTCAATGTCCCAATATTTATGGACCTGACTGTATATTAGATGAGCCGTTGAAATTTCCCTAGCTGTGACTCTTGTATTATATGCTGCTGCATTGTGACCTTATTACTGTACCAGAGTGTGAGGAACCTTCTTTGTCTGTGGTCTGAATATGGGAATCAGGGTCCAAGTTGTTTTTT
This sequence comes from Taudactylus pleione, assembly GCA_031769625.1. Classification (NCBI taxonomy): domain Eukaryota; kingdom Metazoa; phylum Chordata; class Amphibia; order Anura; family Myobatrachidae; genus Taudactylus; species Taudactylus pleione. The sequence goes on from JAUIMM010000122.1 coordinate 680,389, forward strand.
CCGGTTGGCCAGAGCCACCATATACATCGTCCTAAACAATCATGTCAGTTCTATGCGGGAAAACTGATTTGTGTTTCCTCTCACAGGTATGGATGACAAATATATGTACTCTGAGCCATTACTGCACAGCCAACAAGGATCTGAGAGGTAATAGCTATCTCAGTCTATCTGTGAGGATGTTGTAGTCGCTTCCTCCTCAGCGCTGTTACTTCTTCCTCAGCTGCTGTTACTTCCTCCTCTGCTGCTGTTACTTCTTCCTCAGCTGCTGTTACTTCCTCCTCAGCTGCTGTCACTTCCTCCTCTGCTGTTACTTCTTCCTCAGCTGCTGTCACTTCCTCCTCTGCTGTTACTTCTTCCTCAGCTGCTGTCACTTCCTCCTCTGCTGTTACTTCCTCCTCAGCGCTGTTACTTCTTCCTCAGCTGCTGTTACTTCCTCCTCTGCTGCTGTTACTTCTTCCTCAGCTGCTGTTACTTCTTCCGCAACTGCTGTCACTTCCTCCTCTGCTGTTACTTCCTCCTCAGCTGCTGTCGCTTCCTCCTCTGCTGTTACTTCTTCCTCAGCTGCTGTTACTTCCTCCTCTGCTGTTACTTCCTCCTCTGCTGCTGTTACTTCTTCCTCAGCTGCTGTTACTTCCTCCTCTGCTGTTACTTCCTCCTCAGCTGCTGTCACTTCCTCCTCTGCTGTTACTTCCTCCTCAGCTGCTGTCGCTTTCTCCTCTGCTGTTACTTCTTCCTCAGCTGCTGTTACTTCCTCCTCAGCTGCTGTTACTTCCTCCTCTGCTGTTACTTCCTCCTCAGCTGCTGTCGCTTCCCTCTCTGCTGTTACTTCCTCCTCAGCTGCTGTCACTTCCTCCTCTGCTGGTGTCACTTCCTCCTCAGCTCCTGATGCTTCCTCCTCAGCTGCTGTCATTTCCTCCAGAGCTGCTGTTGCTTTCTTCTCCTCAGCTGCTGTCACTTCCTCCTCAGCTGCTGTCACTTCCTCCACAGCTGCTGTTGCTTCCTTCTCCTCAGCTGCTGTCACTTCCTCCTCAGCTGCTGTCATTTCCTCCAGAGCTGCTGTTGCTTCCTTCTCCTCAGCTGCTGTCGCTTCCTCCTCAGCTGCTGTCACTTCCTTCTCAGCTGCTGTCACTTCCTCCACAGCTGCTGTTGCTTCCTTCTCCTCTGCTGTTACTTCCTCCAGAGTTGCTGTCATTTCCTCCAGAGCTGCTGTTGCTTCATTCTCCTCAGCTGCTGTTACTTCCTCCTCAGCTGCTGTCGCTCCCTCCTCAGCTGCTGTCACTTCCTCCACAGCTGCTGTCATTTCCTCCTCAGCTGCTGTTACTTCCTCCTCAGCTGCTGTTGATTCCTCCTCAGCTGCTGTTGCTTCCTCCTCAGCTGCTGTTGATTCCTCCTCAGCTGCTGTTACTTCCTCCTCAGCGCTGTTACTTCTTCCTCAGCTGCTGTTACTTCCTCCTCTGCTGCTGTTACTTCTTCCTCAGCTGCTGTTACTTCTTCCTCAGCTGCTGTCACTTCCTCCTCTGCTGTTACTTCCTCCTCAGCTGCTGTCGCTTCCTCCTCTGCTGTTACTTCTTCCTCAGCTGCTGTTACTTCCTCCTCAGCTGCTGTTACTTCCTCCTCTGCTGCTGTTACTTCCTCCTCTGCTGTTACTTCCTCCTCTGCTGCTGTTACTTCTTCCTCAGCTGCTGTTACTTCCTCCTCTGCTGTTACTTCCTCCTCAGCTGCTGTCACTTCCTCCTCAGCTGCTGTCGCTTCCTCCTCTGCTGTTACTTCTTCCTCAGCTGCTGTTACTTCCTCCTCAGCTGCTGTTACTTCCTCCTCTGCTGTTACTTCCTCCTCAGCTGCTGTCGCTTCCCTCTCTGCTGTTACTTCCTCCTCAGCTGCTGTCACTTCCTCCTCTGCTGGTGTCACTTCCTCCTCAGCTCCTGATGCTTCCTCCTCAGCTGCTGTCATTTCCTCCAGAGCTGCTGTTGCTTTCTTCTCCTCAGCTGCTGTCACTTCCTCCTCAGCTGCTGTCACTTCCTCCACAGCTGCTGTTGCTTCCTTCTCCTCAGCTGCTGTCGCTTCCTCCTCAGCTGCTGTCATTTCCTCCAGAGCTGCTGTTGCTTCCTTCTCCTCAGCTGCTGTCGCTTCCTCCTCAGCTGCTGTCACTTCCTCCTCAGCTGCTGTCACTTCCTCCACAGCTGCTGTTGCTTCCTTCTCCTCTGCTGTTACTTCCTCCTCAGTTGCTGTCATTTCCTCCAGAGCTGCTGTTGCTTCCTTTTCCTCAGCTGCTGTTACTTCCTCCTCAGCTGCTGTCGCTCCCTCCTCAGCTGCTGTCATTTCCTCCTCAGCTGCTGTTACTTCCTCCTCAGCTGCTGTTGATTCCTCCTCAGCTGCTGTTGCTTCCTCCTCAGCTGCTGTCACTTCCTCCTCTGCTGTCACTTCCTCCTCAGCTGCTGTCGCTTCCTCCTCAGCTGCTGTCGCTTCCTCCTCAGCTGCTGTCGCTTCCTCCTCTGCTGTCACTTCCTCCTCAGCTGCTGTTGCTTCCTTCTCTTTTGCCTTTACTTCCGCATCCGCTGTTGTCACTTCCTTCTACAATCATGTTTCTGCTATCGCTTCCTCCTCAGCTGCTGTTGATTCCTCCTCAGCTGCTGTTACTTCCTCCTCAGCGCTGTTACTTCTTCCTCAGCTGCTGTTACTTCCTCCTCTGCTGCTGTTACTTCTTCCTCAGCTGCTGTTACTTCTTCCTCAGCTGCTGTCACTTCCTCCTCTGCTGTTACTTCCTCCTCAGCTGCTGTCGCTTCCTCCTCTGCTGTTACTTCTTCCTCAGCTGCTGTTACTTCCTCCTCAGCTGCTGTTACTTCCTCCTCTGCTGCTGTTACTTCCTCCTCTGCTGTTACTTCCTCCTCTGCTGCTGTTACTTCTTCCTCAGCTGCTGTTACTTCCTCCTCTGCTGTTACTTCCTCCTCAGCTGCTGTCACTTCCTCCTCAGCTGCTGTCGCTTCCTCCTCTGCTGTTACTTCTTCCTCAGCTGCTGTTACTTCCTCCTCAGCTGCTGTTACTTCCTCCTCTGCTGTTACTTCCTCCTCAGCTGCTGTCGCTTCCCTCTCTGCTGTTACTTCCTCCTCAGCTGCTGTCACTTCCTCCTCTGCTGGTGTCACTTCCTCCTCAGCTCCTGATGCTTCCTCCTCAGCTGCTGTCATTTCCTCCAGAGCTGCTGTTGCTTTCTTCTCCTCAGCTGCTGTCACTTCCTCCTCAGCTGCTGTCACTTCCTCCACAGCTGCTGTTGCTTCCTTCTCCTCAGCTGCTGTCGCTTCCTCCTCAGCTGCTGTCATTTCCTCCAGAGCTGCTGTTGCTTCCTTCTCCTCAGCTGCTGTCGCTTCCTCCTCAGCTGCTGTCACTTCCTCCTCAGTTGCTGTCACTCCCTCCACAGCTGCTGTTGCTTCCTTCTCCTCTGCTGTTACTTCCTCCTCAGTTGCTGTCATTTCCTCCAGAGCTGCTGTTGCTTCCTTCTCCTCAGCTGCTGTTACTTCCTCCTCAGCTGCTGTCGCTCCTCCTCAGCTGCTGTCATTTCCTCCTCAGCTGCTGTTACTTCCTCCTCAGCTGCTGTTGATTCCTCCTCAGCTGCTGTTGCTTCCTCCTCAGCTGCTGTCACTTCCTCCTCTGCTGTCACTTCCTCCTCAGCTGCTGTCGCTTCCTCCTCAGCTGCTGTCGCTTCCTCCTCTGCTGTCACTTCCTCCTCAGCTGCTGTTGATTCCTCCTCAGCTGCTGTTGCTTCCTCCTCAGCTGCTGTCGCTTCCTCCTCTGCTGTCACTTCCTCCTCAGCTGCTGTTGCTTCCTTCTCTTTTGCCTTTACTTCCGCATCCGCTGTTGTCACTTCCTTCTACAATCATGCTTCTGCTATCGCTTCCTCCTCAGCTGCTGTTGCTTTCTTTTATGCTGTTGTCACTCCCACTCAGCTACTGTCGCATCCTTCTCCTCTGCTGTTACTTCCCCCTCCACTGCTATCGCATCCTCCTCAGCTGCTTTCACATCCTTGTCCTCTGCTGTTACTTCTTCCTCCTCAGCTACTGTCACATCCTACTACCCTGCTGTTACTTCTCCCTCCTCAGCTACTGTCACATCCTTGTCCTCTGCTGTTACTTCTCCCTCCTCAGCTACTGTCACATTCTTCTACCCTGCTGTTACTTCTTCCTCCTCAGCTACTGTCACATCCTACTACCCTGCTGTTGCTTCCTGGTTGACTGCTATTGCTCTCTCCTCCACTGCTGGTGCTTCTGCTGCTGTTATATACATCGTCCTTAACAATCATGTCAGTTCTATGCGGGAAAACTAATTTGTGTTTCCTCTCACAGGTATGGATGACAAATATATGTTCTCTGAGCCATTACTTCCTTTTCCGCTGATGTCTCTTCCTCCTCAGCTGCTTTCAAAGTGATGCTATTGCTTTCTCTTCAGTTTCTGTTGCCTCCTCCTCCGCTGTTACTTCCTCCTCCTCCGCTGTTACTTCCTCCTCCTCTGCTATTACTTCCTTCTCTGCTGTAATTTATTCCTCAGCTGCTGTCACTTCCTTCTATGCTTCTGTAGCTTCCGCCTCAGCTGTTGTCACTCCCTGCTCTGCTGCTGTCACTTCCTCCTCCCCTATCACTTCCTTCTCCTCTGCTGTCACTCTCTTCTATGCTGCTGTTGCTCCCTGCTCTGCTGCTGTCACTTCCTCGTCCCCTGCTGTCACTTCCTCCTCCCCTGCTGTCACTTCATGCTCAGCTGCTGTCACGTACTCCTCCCCTGCTGTTGCTCCCTGCTCTGCTGCTGTCACTTACTCCTCCCCTGCTGTTGCTCCCTGCTCTGCTGCTGTCACTTACTCCTCCCCTGCTGTTGCTCCCTGCTCTGCTGCTGTCACTTACTTCTCCCTTGCTGTCACTCCCTGCTCTGCTGCTGTCACTTACTCCTCCCCTGCTGTCACTCCCTGCTCTGCTGCTGTCACTTACTCCTCCCCTGCTGTCACTCCCTGCTCTGCTGCTGTCACTTACTCCTCCCCTGCTGTCACTCCCTGCTCTGCTGCTGTCACTTACTCCTCCCCTGCTGCTGCTCCCTTCTCTGCTGCTGTTGCTTCCTCCTCCCCTGCTGTCACTCCCTGCTCTGCTGCTGTTGCTTACTCCTACCCTGTTGTCTGTCGCTCCTTGCTATGCTGCTGTCGCTTACTCCTCCCCTGCTATCTCTCCCTGCTCTGCTGCTGTTGCTTCCTCATCTGCTGCTGTTGCTTCCTCATCTGCTGCTGTTGCTTCCTCCTCCCCCACTGCTGTTGCTTCCTCCTCCCCCGCTGCTGTTGCTTCCTCCCCCAGCTGCTGTCACTTCCTCCCCCGCTGCTGTCATTTTCTCCCCCGCTGCTGTCACTTCCTCCCCCGCTGCTGTCACTTCCTCCCCCGCTGCTGTGCCTCCATTCTCGGAGTCGGGGTCAGCAGTCTGCTTTCCATGAGCAAGTTACACTGTTAGTTTTCAGCCACCAGAGCAGCTGTTATGTCTGGAGGTTGTGCACTTGCACAGAGGTGTCATTGTTTCTGGCTGCTGGACTGCAGAAACGGTGTAATAACAATGTATAATAATACAATATAGTAACTTGGTGGCGAATCAAAAATTCCAAGAGACAGAATCACCTCAGGCCAATCTTTATAGAACCTTGTAAACTGTAACCATAACAAACTCCGCCTCCTGCACCCTTATTGGCCAATACAGAGTCCATAACTCCCCAGTAACCACACATTAACCCTAAGACTGCCAACTTACCCAGGACAATTAGGGCAGGATGTATCATGCATTGCATATTGTATGCGATACATCCCGTCACTTATCGCATGTAGAGAGGAGCATGCATGGCCGTTGGGGGCAGGAGGGGGGGAGGGAACCTTCGGATCCGTTTCACGTAGATTCTGCGGTAGGTCCATAGGCCTCTAAAGGCAACACCACCTTTACATGGCGATACCTATTGGGGACAAGCTCCGGAAAGTTACTGTCACAACCGGGCTCTGGGAAAACCTCTGATGAGTTTAAGAACCGGGGCGTTAGGATAGTTGTTGGAAAAGACGGCTAAGTCTCCTGATTGCGGCCAAACCCAGGTTTGACTAGACCTGCCCAGAGGCGCGGAGTCTAACTCACTTGGTGGTTTTCTCCAGTGACCCGTCCATTTGGGATTTGGTTTTATGCTGCACCAAGTGAGCAAGTCGTGGCCCTCTGGACAGGTACCTGGGAGTGACAGAAGACTGATATATATAACTAACACAGGGAACACTAAGAATACAATAACACAGAGGAATGGCTAGTACTGAAACACGGGATGAACTGGTACTGAAGCACAGAGATAAAGTACACGATGGTGTGTATTTAGGGTCTCATTCGTTCCGAGCGATGTTCACACATATGCGTATGCGTACGGATAGTAATACGCATGCGCGAACCAGTCAGTGCGGCCGAAAATCATGTGCTCGCTAAATAGCGAATGCCTGCTAATATGAGTGACAGAATGAGGCGTATGTGGGTGGTAACAGGGGAAGGTGCTTGAAAACGGGGAGTGGAGATCAGAACGCAGGTGTGCTTAAAGGTCAAAGCGGGTGTGCATAATTAATACAGCAGCGTCATTGACCACGTCACTGGGTTATTTTATAGTCAGATCTGCTCGCAAGATAGCGGTAGGAAAAACCGACCACAAGAATAGCGAGCAGTTCATACGCTGTTCGATGTACTCGATTAATCTATTAAATAGCGGACATGACGTATGGTGCGAGCGGCCAACGGGCGTTTTTTCAAAATTACGACCGCAAGTTTTGTTCGCTCGTTCAGACTTAGAGGCGTCAACAGAACGCAAAGAGCGAACGGTTCATTTGAATAGCCACCCCTTTTTTGTGAACGAACAACCGCAAATAGCGTCCGGCTCTGAATCAGGCCCTTAGTACACAAAGGTGTGACTTGAGACACGGGAAGCCAGGAACTTGTACGGAACATGGGGACTGAATACACAGAGTGATGATTGAAGACACACACGAATCCAGGAACACTGAGGAAAGAAATACGGCCTCCGGAAGATGAGACGGTTGTCACAGGGAATGACTACAGTACGTGCAGTCATACAGCGATGTTGAACAGTAACTTCCTGTTGCAGGAATTGGACCTAAATACCCCTAGGCAGCTAGTCATTGGATCATGAGATCAGCTGAGAGACTATCAGGGCCAGCCATTGGAGGAGACAGATCAGGTGAGATGAACCAACATGGCTGCGCCCATGCCTGCTAACACAGGAGTCGGAACGCACACATAGAAGTCCAAACGGAACCTGGGGAAACTCCACTACCACTAGCGTCTGAGCTGTGCTGAGCTGTGCTTACACTGTATGGATATGAGAAGGCAGCAGTGGGTATCCCTATGATGGGCTGTGCTTACACTGTACGGATATGAGGAGGCAGCAGTGGGTATCCCTATGCTGGGCTGTGCTTACACTGTACGGATATGAGGAGGCAGCAGTAGGCGTCCATATGCTTGGCTGTGATTACACTGTACGGATATGAGAAGGCAGCAGTGGGCGTCCCTATGAAACAAAAGCTTGGTAGTTAGACATTAAGGCATTATTTCTCTCCCAGAAAGGAGAGGACCACTGAAGAGCAGCACCAGACAATAATGACATAAAATAAGCCACTTTAACACGAGAGGTGGTAAAACTTTGAGGTAACAATTCAAAATGAATCTCACATTGGTTGAGAAATCCTCTACATGTTTTTGGATTACCATGATAAGAGGTACAGTAGGAGTCGTTAAACGTAAATGAGAAGCAGTACTTACAACAGGAATCTTAAGTTTATCAAGACATGTGGAAAGATCCTGTGGAGATGGTAAAACTTGAACTTGAGTGTTTTCCTGTACTTCCAAACGAGTGGTCAAACCCTGGAGCACCTGTACCCCAGTAGCCTGTTCCAGATCCGGATTCATGTTTAGGTCTGTGCATACTGCCACGGCTGCCGACACTAGAGACTCCTGGGAGGAGGCAGGCTTACTAGGCACAATAACCTGGGGTGGCTTTAGGAATGACCTTTTCATTAAATCTCGAGAGCATGGAATAAAACTAATTAGAATTTATTCACAGGAGAAATATAATAGCAACGTCTCACATAAAGTCTCAACAACACTGAGGTTCACATAAGCAATAATGAGTATAGGAGAAAACCTCCCATATAGTCTTTAACACAGAAAAGTTAATATGGTAGGGAACCCCGAGTCCAGTATGAGGCTAACACCTCAGGATGGTATAGAGGAGCTTCACCAGGGTGGAACCCTGTAGTGATGGAGATCCAGAGCAGAGTGAGCCCTGTAATACGGTGAAAGATGGAGCAGGGTTGAGCCCTGTGTTGCGGTGAGATCGGAGCAGGGTTGAGCCCTGTGATGCGGTGAGGTTGAAGCAGGGTTGAGCCCTGTGAAGCGGTGTGGTTCCGGAACAAGGTTGAGCCCTGCGGTGTGACTAGAATCCGGAACGGGGTTGAGCCCAGCGATGCGGTGATGATAACTGTAACGGTACAGTTGACAACTGTAACGAAAATGGGTTCGATGACCACAGAAGTGAGAGGCAACAGGAAAAGTAATTAGTGCAGCAAAAGGTGAAATCACAGCAGGGGAGCAGAAAGCAATACTTAGGCAATGGCTATGCTGAGCTCTGTAGTGCGGCTGGTAACTGGCATCAGAAGTTTAGCTGGAACATGGGCGGAGATATAGCAAAGTCCACAGCAACCCACAGGCACAGCAGGGATCAGGCAGGACTCCAAGAAAGACCTGAAAGTAACGTTGCACAGACACTGAGACACAGTTAGTAACAGCCTTTATACTAGAGGTCTGTGATCCATAGGAAATTCAGAACATGTGACCCAAATGGAATCAGGTTTGAAATAATGAGCAATCTAGGAATCCCACAACCTGACAACACCTTTGAAACAGATGATCACTTTAACTCTGTATATGAAGAACGTCAGCAAGCAGGATAGCTCTTCCAACGACCACAAAGAAACTTTGGAAAAAGTAATCTATCTTTATGTACTGAAATAGTCACAGTCCTGACACTTCTATGTTTGGAGAGCAGTACATCCCGCCCTTAGTCTTCTCTGTTTGGAGAGTAGTACATCCCGCCCTTAGTCTTCTCTGTTTGGAGAGCAGTACATCCCGCCCTTAGTCTTCTATGTTTGGAGAGTAGTACATCCCGCCCTTAGTATTCTCTGTTTGGAGAGTAGTACATCCCGCCCTTAGTCTTCTCTGTTTGGAGAGTAGTACATCCTGCCCTTAGTCTTCTCTGTTTGGAGAGTAGTACATCCCACCCTTAGTCTTCTCTGTTTGGAGAGCAGTACATCCCGCGCTTAGTCTTCTCTGTTTGGAGAGTAGTACATCCCACCCTTAGTCTTCTCTGTTTGGAGAGTAGTACTTCCTGCCCTTAGTCTTCTCTGTTTGGAGAGTAGTACATCCTGCCCTTAGTCTTCTCTGGAGAGTAGTACATCCCGCCCTTAGTCTTCTCTGTTTGGAGAGCAGTACATCCCACCCTTAGTCTTCTATGTTTGGAGAGTAGTACATCCCGCCCTTAGTATTCTCTGTTTGGAGAGTAGTACATCCCGCCCTTAGTCTTCTCTGTTTGGAGAGTAGTACATCCCGCCCTTAGTCTTCTCTGTTTGGAGAGCAGTACATCCCGCCCTTAGTTTTCTCTGGTTGGAGAGTAGTATATCCCGCCCTTAGTCTTCTCTGTTTGGAGAGTAGTACATCCCGCCCTTAGTCTTCTCTGTTTGGAGAGTAGTACATCCTGCCCTTAGTCTTCTCTGTTTGGAGAGTAGTACATCCCGCCCTTAGTCTTCTCTGTTTGGAGAGCAGTACATCCCGCCCTTAGTCTTCTATGTTTGGAGAGTAGTACATCCCGCCCTTAGTATTCTCTGTTTGGAGAGTAGTACATCCCGCCCTTAGTCTTCTCTGTTTGGAGAGTAGTACATCCTGCCCTTAGTCTTCTCTGTTTGGAGAGTAGTACATCCCACCCTTAGTCTTCTCTGTTTGGAGAGCAGTACATCCCGCGCTTAGTCTTCTCTGTTTGGAGAGTAGTACATCCCACCCTTAGTCTTCTCTGTTTGGAGAGTAGTACTTCCTGCCCTTAGTCTTCTCTGTTTGGAGAGTAGTACATCCTGCCCTTAGTCTTCTCTGGAGAGTAGTACATCCCGCCCTTAGTCTTCTCTGTTTGGAGAGCAGTACATCCCACCCTTAGTCTTCTATGTTTGGAGAGTAGTACATCCCGCCCTTAGTATTCTCTGTTTGGAGAGTAGTACATCCCGCCCTTAGTCTTCTCTGTTTGGAGAGTAGTACATCCCGCCCTTAGTCTTCTCTGTTTGGAGAGCAGTACATCCCGCCCTTAGTCTTCTCTGGTTGGAGAGTAGTATATCCCGCCCTTAGTCTTCTCTGTTTGGAGAGTAGTACATCCCGCCCTTAGTCTTCTCTGTTTGGAGAGTAGTACATCCCGCCCTTAGTCTTCTCTGTTTGGAGAGTAGTACATCCCGCCCTTAGTCTTCTCTGTTTGGAGAGCAGTACATCCCGCCCTTAGTCTTCTCTGTTTGGAGAGTAGTACATCCCGCACTTAGGACCTCATTCAGAGGCGCTCGCAAAAAGCGAGCCCATGCTCTGATTCAGTGTGGCCACTTTTTTTTTTTAACCCGGCCTCCTGGCCGCTCACTAAGCTGTGGGTGACCACCCACAGCTTTTGCGAGCGGCCAGGTGATGGTCGCGATTATCGTGACCATTGGCTTGCGATGAGACCCTTTTGGTAGGGTCTCGTCTGCCGCAAGCCCCAGTGAGCTTCCTGCTCAAATAGAGCAGGAAGCTCACTACTGACATCATGAGTGATGTCAGTAGGGCCGCCCACAAACGGAAGGTGTTCCTTCAGGAATGCCTCTGTTTGTCCAGCCACCCACCCTCCCTGCCTACAAAATGTGGCAAGCTGTCGATCAACATCGACAGCCATCCCGTTTGTAGCCAGCCCTGGAGCTAGTGAATTTCTCACTCGCTACGGGGCTTGCGCATGCGCAGCGTGTGCGCCGTGCCCCACCACTGACCCGCTTGCGAGCAGGTTTGAATGAGGTCCTTAGTCTTCTCTATTTGGAGAGCAGTACATCCCACCCTTAGTCTTCTCTGTTTGGAGAGCAGTACATCCCGCCCTTAGTCTTCTCTGTTTGGAAAGTAGTACATTCCGCCCTTAGTCTTCTCTGTTTGGAGAGCAGTACATCCCGCCCTTAGGCCCTCATTCAGAGCCGTACGCTCTGAGCAGAGCGCATGCTCTGAATGAGGGCCGCCCTCCATAAAAATGGAGCGTCCTCCTGGACGCTCGTATAGCTGTGGGTCACCACCCACAGCCTATACGAGCGTGCAGTTTGATGGCCGCGATGGTCGTGACCATCGCGACCATCGAAACTGCGAGCCGGAGCCTGCGATTGAGGTTTTCAACCGCAAGCCCCGGAGTGATTTTGGCTCTATCAGAGCCAAAATCACTCCCACTGACATCACTAGTGATGTCAGTGGGCCGGCTTCTGATGGGAGGCGTTCCCATGGGAACGCCCCCACCAGGGAGGCACGCCCCCGGCACGCCCACCAAAGGGGGGGTGCTGTCAATCAACATCGACAGCACGCCCCCTTTGATCAGACACAGCAAGCGAAGGACTTTCCTTCGCTCGTCGCGTCTGGCGCATGCGCACGACGGAGCTCCCTCCGTCGTGCGCATGCTCAGTGCAGACCATCGACCCACTTGCGAGCGGACAGCCGCTTGCGAGTGGGTCTGAATCAGGGCCTTAGTCTTCTCTGTTTGGACAGCAGGACATCCCGCCCTTAGTCTTCTCTGGTTGGAGAGCAGTACATCCCGCCCTTAGTCTTCTCTGTTTGGAGAGCAGTACATTCCGCCCTTAGTCTTCTCTGTTTGGAGAGCAGTACATCCCGCCCTTAGTCTTCTCTGTTTGGAGAGCAGTACATCCCGCCCTTAGTCTTCTCTGTTTGGAGAGCAGTACATCCCGCCCTTATTCTTCTCTGTTTGGAGAGCAGTACATCCCACCCTTAGTCTTCTCTGTTTGGAGAGTAGTACATTTTTGCTTCTGCTTGTTGTAGGAACCTGGTCTGGTTGTATTTTGTTAGCCCTCCAATCAGTCAGTACATTTTGAGTGTAAATCTGTGATTTGGATGTAGAGGGAGTGGATGGTGGTCAATCATATCAGCATCCCTTGACTTGATTCAACACATATCAGCACCTGGATGGTCTCATGGGTTACCGAAGGTGATGGTACAGTATGGATTGTCCATCCACTACAGCCATCGGCCTGATCTGCAGTGGTTCCATTTTGCTGCAAAGGGCCTGATTCATACATGGACTCTATTCACATCACTGCTGCGTCTGTGGATGCACCAGGGATGTGAAATATGCTAATGCCGCAGGTGGCGTCTGAGGAGAAAAGACACCCCCTAACAGCATGGCAGATCCGAGTGCTGCATCTGATGGTTGCAGCATCTGGTAATGCAAAAGGCTCCTCAGAATGTCCATCTTATGTGCGTAGCCGAGGCCAGGAAATCAGACTCAGATCTCCGCTTTGGCACTCCCAGAAAATGTTTCCAGGAATGCAGACCGGCACCTGCCCCTCCCTGCCCCAAAACGACCGCAGCCTGTCAGCAGTGGAGGCCTGCACTTACTCAGTACTCATAATGCGCGTGCAAAATTCTCCCACCATCAGGTTTGCATACATCTCTGAAAGAGGCCCATAGTTCTCGATGGCATCGGGATCTAAACAGGTCTCGGTGTCTATCGAGCAAGTCCCCATTGAGAGGCCAATGGGCATTGTAACTTGCAGAGAGGAACGCATAGAAATGAGATGCATCGATGCTGACCAGAATTCCCGGGGAACCAAATCATTTCTGGCAGCTCAGATCTTTCTAATCTTGCAAACTCCAGAGCTGTGTCCTATCATTCTCGTGCGATGGATGTAATCCTCCCTGGCTGATGGGCTCCTCATAGTGCCCAGCTGGCACTACACAGCTCATCGGTTACTAGTGAGCTAAAGGTAGATGATGACTACAATAATGCAACAAGAACACTTTGTGTAACTAAAATATCACATGATGCTGTCTGTAGCATTACATTATTGTAAAGGGCAAGTTTGTAAATACATGATGTGGTTTCAATAATGCAACAACAGTGTATGTTGATGTGAATAACAGTATTATTAATATGAGTAACAGTACGATTAATATGAGTAACAGTACTAAGGTGTTTATATATGTTTAGAGATGATGTTCCAAAGACCGTTACTATTCAGACTCCAGCAAATCAGCCTCTACTGGCTGCGGAGGACTCTGGACGAGGAGAAGAAGAGGAGGAGGAGGATAAGGTGAAATATACATCTGTCTGCCGTAGATCTTTCTGTCTCTGTGATAGTCTTTGATACCTATCCTATTTATCCCTCTTTAGGAGGACCATTGGGGTGAGACAACTACAGCGATGACCTCTGAGCGCAGCGCCTCTCTGGAGGATTTGACCCCTAACCAAGGATTACAAGAGCCACAGACCAGTAGACCTAGTGTTAGGACCATGTTGGGATTCTACATTTTCTGCTTTCTGGCCATACTCACACTCCTTACTCCACCGATTTTTATCACACTACCACAGGTGCTGTGGAGGACCGAGCTAGAACCTTGTGGTGTTATCTGTGAGGGACTCTATATCTCAGTTGCTTTTAAGTTGCTCTTCATGGTGCTGGGGTCTTGGGCTGTGTTCTTTCGTACCCCACGATATGTCCTACCACGGCTGGTTGAATTCAGAGCTCTTCTTCTTCTCCTGCTCAGCCTATTTCTTGTTTCCTATTGGCTGTTCTATGCAGTGAGAGTCCTGGGGTCGCGAGAAAGGAACTTACTTAGTGTGGTGCAATATACAACCTCACTTGTGGATGTTTTCATCTTTATTCACTACTTGGCCATTGTTTTACTTGAGATAAGACAGTTGCAGCCCTTCTACCACCTCAAGGTTGTGCGAAGCAGTGATGGAGAAGTCCGCTTCTACACCATGGGAACAGCCAGGTATGTTCTTATACTCTATAGGAACAGCCAGGTATGTTCTTCTACACCATGGGAACAGCCAGGTATGTTCTTCAACACCATGGGAACAGGTAGGTATGTTCTTCTACACTATTGGAAGAGCCAGATATGTTGTTCTACTCTATAGGAACAGCCAGATATGTTGTTCTACTCTATAGGAACAGCTATGTATGTTCTTCTACACTTACGAAACAGCTAGATATGTTCCTCAACACTATGGGAACAGCCTGGTATTGTCTTCTACACAATGGGAACAGCCAAGTGTGGTCTTATACATAACACTGTACAACAAATTAATACTTTTAATTTGTTTCCTTTCTAAAAATAGTCATACATTACTAATAATCATACATTGCTAATAGTCATACATTGCTAATAGTCATACATCACTAATAGTCATACATCACTAATAATCATACATCGCTCATACATCGCTAATAGTCATACATCGCTAATAGTCATACATCGCTAATAGTCATACATCACTAATAGTCATACATCACTAATAGTCATACATCGCTAATAGTCACACATCGCTAATAGTCACACATCGCTCATAGTCACACATCGCTCATAGTCACACATCGCTAATAGTCACACATCGCTAATAGTCATACATCACTAACAGTCATACATCACTAATAGTCATACAGTACTAATAGTCATACATTACTAATAATCATACATTGCTAATAGTCATACATTACTAATAATCATACATTGCTAATAGTCATACACTGCTAATAGTCATACATTGCTAATAGTCATACATTGCTAATAGTCATACACTGCTAATAGTCATACATTGCTAATAGTCATACATTACTAATAGTCATACATCACTAATAGTCATACATCACTAAAAGTCATACATCGCTAATAGTCATACATTACTAATAGTCATACATCACTAACAGTCATACATCACTAATAGTCATACATCACTAATAGTCATACATCACTAACAGTCATACATCACTAATAGTCATACATTGCTAATAGTCATACATCGCTAATAGTCATACATCACTAATAGTCATACATCACTAAAAGTCATACATCGCTAATAGTCATACATCGCTAATAGTCATACATCGCTAATAGTCATACATCGCTAATAGTCATACATTGCTAATAGTCATACATTACTAATAATCATACATTGCTAATAGTCATACACTGCTAATAGTCATACATTGCTAATAGTCCTACATTACTAACAGTCACACATCACTAATAGTCATACATCACTAATAGTCATACATTACTAATAGTCATACATCACTAATAGTCATACATCACTAATAGTCACACATCACTAATAGTCACACATCACTAATAGTCACACATCACTAATAGTCATACATCACTAATAATCATACATCACTAACAGTCATACATCACTAACAGTCATACATCACTAACAGTCATACATCACTAATAGTCATACATCACTAATAGTCATACATCACTAATAGTCATACAGTACCAATAGTCATACATCACTAATAGTCATACATTACTAATAGTCATACATCACTAATAGTCATACATTACTAATAGTCATACATTACTAATAGTCATACATCACTAATAGTCATACATTACTAATAGTCATACATTACTAATAGACATACATTACTAATAGTCATACATTGCTAATAATCATACATTACTAATAGTCATACATTGCTAATAATCATACATTACTAATAGTCATACATTGCTAATAGTCATACATTACTAATAGTCATACATTACTAATAGTCATACAGTACTAATAGTCATACATTACTAATAGTCATACATTACTAATAGTCATACATTGCTAATAATCATACATTACTAATAGTCATACATCACTAATAGTCATACAGTACTAATAGTCATACATTACTAATAGTCATACATTACTAATAGTCATACATTGCTAATAATCATACATTACTAATAGTCATACATTGCTAATAATCATACATTGCTAATAGTCATACATTGCTAATAATCATACATTACTAATAGTCATACATTGCTAATAATCATACATTACTAATAGTCATACATCACTAATAGTCATACATTACTAATAGTCATACATTGCTAATAATCATACATTACTAATAGTCATACATTACTAATAGTCATACATTACTAACAGTCATACATTACTAATAGTCATACATCACTAATAGTCATACATTACTAATAGTCATACATTACTAACAGTCATACATTACTAATAGTCACACATTACTAATAATCATACATTGCTAACAGTCAGACATTACTAACAATCACAGATTACTAACAGTCATACATTACTAATAGTCCTACATTACTAATAGTCATACATTGCTAATAGTCATACATTGCTAATAATCATACATTACTAACAGTCATACATTACTAATAGTCATACAGTACCAATAGTCATACATTACTAGTAGTCATACAGTACCAATAGTCATACATTACTAGTAGTCACACATTACTAATAATCATACATTGCTAACAGTCAGACATTACTAACAATCACAGATTACTAACAGTCATACATTACTAATAGTCCTACATTACTAATAGTCATACATTGCTAATAGTCATACATTGCTAATAATCATACATTACTAACAGTCATACATTACTAATAGTCATACATCACTAATAGTCATACATCACTAACAGTCATACTGTACATTACTAATAGTCATACATCACTAATAGTCATACATCACTAACAGTCATACATTACTAATAGTCATACATTACTAATAGTCATACATTACTAATAGTCATACTGTACATTACTAATAGTCATACATCACTAATAATCATACATCGCTAATAGTCACACATTACTAATAGTCATACATCAGTAACAGTCACACATCACTAATAGTCACACATCACTAACAGTCATACATCACTAACAGTCATACATCACTAATAGTCATACATCACTAATAGTCATACATCACTAATAGTCATCCATCACTAACAGTCATCCATTACTAATAGTCATACATCAGTAACAGTCATACATCACTAATAGTCATACATCACTAATAGTCATACATCACTAATAGTCATACATCACTAATAGTCAGACATTACTAATAGTCATACATCACTAATAGTCATACATCACTAATAATCATACATTACTAATAGTCATACATCACTAATAGTCATACATCACTAACAGTCATACATTACTAACAGTCATACATTACTAATAGTCATACATTACTAATAGTCATACATTACTAACAGTCATACATTACTAACAGTCATACATTATTAATAGTCATACATCACTAATAGTCACACATTACTAATAGTCATACATTACTAACAGTCATACTGTACATTACTAATAGTCATACATCACTAATAGTCATACATCAGTAATAGTCATACATCACTAATAGTCATACATCACTAATAGTCATACATCACTAATAGTCATACATCACTAATAGTCATACATTGCTAACAGTCATACATTACTAACAGTCATACATTACTAATAGTCATACATCACTAATAGTCATACATCACTAATAGTCATACATCACTAATAGTCATACATCACTAATAGTCATACATCACTAATAGTCATACATCACTAATAGGCATACATCACTAATAGTCATACATCACTAATAGTCATACATCACTAATAGTCATACATTACTAACAGTCATACATCACTAATAGTCATACATCACTAATAGTCATACATCACTAATAGTCATACATCACTAATAGTCATACATTACTAATAGTCATACATCACTAATAGTCATACATCACTAATAGTCATACATTACTAACAGTCATACATTACTAATAGTCATACATCACTAATAGTCATACATCACTAATAGTCATACATCACTAATAGTCATACATCACTAATAGTCATACATCACTAATAGTCATACATTACTAATAGTCACACATCACTAATAGTCATACATTACTAATAGTCATACATCACTAATAGTCATACATTACTAATAGTCATACATCACTAATAGTCATACATTACTAATAGTCACACATCACTAATAGTCATACATTACTAATAGTCATACATTACTAACAATCATACTGTACATTACTAATAGTCATACATCACTAATAGTCATACATTACTAATAGTCATACATTTCTAACAATCATACTGTACATTACTAATAGTCATACATTTCTAACAATCATACTGTACATTACTAATAGTCATACATCACTAATAGTCATACATCACTAATAGTCATACAGTACCAATAGTCATACATCACTAATAGTCATACATTACTAATAGTCATACATCACTAATAGTCATACATTACTAATAGTCATACATTACTAATAGTCATACATCACTAATAGTCATACATTACTAATAGTCATACATTACTAATAGACATACATTACTAATAGTCATACATTGCTAATAATCATACATTACTAATAGTCATACATTGCTAATAATCATACATTACTAATAGTCATACATTGCTAATAGTCATACATTACTAATAGTCATACATTACTAATAGTCATACAGTACTAATAGTCATACATTACTAATAGTCATACATTACTAATAGTCATACATTGCTAATAATCATACATTACTAATAGTCATACATCACTAATAGTCATACAGTACTAATAGTCATACATTACTAATAGTCATACATTACTAATAGTCATACATTGCTAATAATCATACATTACTAATAGTCATACATTGCTAATAATCATACATTGCTAATAGTCATACATTGCTAATAATCATACATTACTAATAGTCATACATTGCTAATAATCATACATTACTAATAGTCATACATCACTAATAGTCATACATTACTAATAGTCATACATTGCTAATAATCATACATTACTAATAGTCATACATTACTAACAGTCATACATTACTAACAGTCATACATTACTAATAGTCATACATCACTAATAGTCATACATTACTAATAGTCATACATTACTAACAGTCATACATTACTAATAGTCACACATTACTAATAATCATACATTGCTAACAGTCAGACATTACTAACAATCACAGATTACTAACAGTCATACATTACTAATAGTCCTACATTACTAATAGTCATACATTGCTAATAGTCATACATTGCTAATAATCATACATTACTAACAGTCATACATTACTAATAGTCATACAGTACCAATAGTCATACATTACTAGTAGTCATACAGTACCAATAGTCATACATTACTAGTAGTCACACATTACTAATAATCATACATTGCTAACAGTCAGACATTACTAACAATCACAGATTACTAACAGTCATACATTACTAATAGTCCTACATTACTAATAGTCATACATTGCTAATAGTCATACATTGCTAATAATCATACATTACTAACAGTCATACATTACTAATAGTCATACATCACTAATAGTCATACATCACTAACAGTCATACTGTACATTACTAATAGTCATACATCACTAATAGTCATACATCACTAACAGTCATACATTACTAATAGTCATACATTACTAATAGTCATACATTACTAATAGTCATACTGTACATTACTAATAGTCATACATCACTAATAATCATACATCGCTAATAGTCACACATTACTAATAGTCATACATCAGTAACAGTCACACATCACTAATAGTCACACATCACTAACAGTCATACATCACTAACAGTCATACATCACTAATAGTCATACATCACTAATAGTCATACATCACTAATAGTCATCCATCACTAACAGTCATCCATTACTAATAGTCATACATCAGTAACAGTCATACATCACTAATAGTCATACATCACTAATAGTCATACATCACTAATAGTCATACATCACTAATAGTCAGACATTACTAATAGTCATACATCACTAATAGTCATACATCACTAATAATCATACATTACTAATAGTCATACATCACTAATAGTCATACATCACTAACAGTCATACATTACTAACAGTCATACATTACTAATAGTCATACATTACTAATAGTCATACATTACTAACAGTCATACATTACTAACAGTCATACATTATTAATAGTCATACATCACTAATAGTCACACATTACTAATAGTCATACATTACTAACAGTCATACTGTACATTACTAATAGTCATACATCACTAATAGTCATACATCAGTAATAGTCATACATCACTAATAGTCATACATCACTAATAGTCATACATCACTAATAGTCATACATTGCTAACAGTCATACATTACTAACAGTCATACATTACTAATAGTCATACATCACTAATAGTCATACATCACTAATAGTCATACATCACTAATAGTCATACATCACTAATAGTCATACATCACTAATAGTCATACATCACTAATAGGCATACATCACTAATAGTCATACATCACTAATAGTCATACATCACTAACAGTCATACATTACTAACAGTCATACATCACTAATAGTCATACATCACTAATAGTCATACATCACTAATAGTCATACATCACTAATAGTCATACATTACTAATAGTCATACATCACTAATAGTCATACATCACTAATAGTCATACATTACTAACAGTCATACATTACTAATAGTCATACATCACTAATAGTCATACATCACTAATAGTCATACATCACTAATAGTCATACATCACTAATAGTCATACATCACTAATAGTCATACATTACTAATAGTCACACATCACTAATAGTCATACATTACTAATAGTCATACATCACTAATAGTCATACATTACTAATAGTCATACATCACTAATAGTCATACATTACTAATAGTCACACATCACTAATAGTCATACATTACTAATAGTCATACATTACTAACAATCATACTGTACATTACTAATAGTCATACATCACTAATAGTCATACATTACTAATAGTCATACATTTCTAACAATCATACTGTACATTACTAATAGTCATACATTTCTAACAATCATACTGTACATTACTAATAGTCATACATCACTAATAGTCATACATCACTAATAGTCATACATTACTAATAGTCATACATCACTAATAGTCATACATTACTAATAGTCATACATTACTAACAATCATACTGTACATTACTAATAGTCATACATCACTAATAGTCATACATCACTAATAGTCATACATCACTAATAGTCATACATTGCTAATAGTCATACATCACTAATAGTCATACATTACTAATAGTCATACATCACTAATAGTCATACATCACTAATAGTCATACATCACTAATAGTCATACAGTACTAATAGTCATACATTACTAATAGTCATACATCACTAATAGTCATACATTACTAATAGTCATACATTACTAACAATCATACTGTACATTACTAATAGTCATACATCACTAATAGTCATACATTACTAATAGTCATACATTACTAACAATCATACTGTACATTACTAATAGTCATACATCACTAATAGTCATACATCACTAATAGTCATACAGTACTAATAGTCACACGTTACTAATAGTCACACATTACTAATAGTCACACATCACTAATAGTCATACATTACTAACAATCATACTGTACATTACTAATAGTCATACATCACTAATAGTCATACATTACTAATAGTCATACATTACTAACAATCATACTGTACATTACTAATAGTCATACATCACTAATAGTCATACATCACTAATAGTCATACATCACTAATAGTCATACATTACTAATAGTCATACATCACTAATAGTCATACATTACTAATAGTCATACATTACTAATAGTCATACATTACTAACAATCATACTGTACATTACTAATAGTCATACATCACTAATAGTCATACATTACTAATAGTCATACATTACTAACAATCATACTGTACATTACTAATAGTCATACATCACTAATAGTCATACATCACTAATAGTCATACATCACTAATAGTCATACATTACTAATAGTCATACATCACTAATAGTCATACATTACTAATAGTCATACATCACTAATAGTCATACATCACTAATAGTCATACATCACTAATAGTCATACATCACTAATAATCATACATCGCTAATAGTCATACATTACTAACAGTCACACATCACTAATAGTCATACATCACTAATAGTCATACATTACTAACAGTCATACATTACTAATAGTCATACATCACTAATAGTCATACATTACTAATAGTCATACATCACTAATAGTCATACATTGCTAATAGTCATACATTACTAATAGTCATACATTACTAATAGTCATACATCACTAATAGTCATACATCACTAATAGTCATACATCACTAATAGTCATACATCGCTAATAGTCATACATTGCTAATAGTCATACATTACTAATAGTCATACATTACTAATAGTCATACATCACTAATAGTCATACATCACTAATAGTCATACATTGCTAACAGTCATACATCACTAACAGTCATACATCACTAATAGTCATACATCACTAATAGTCATACATCACTAATAGTCATACATTACTAATAGTCATACATTACTAATAGTCATACATTACTAATAGTCATACATCACTAATAGTCATACATTACTAATAGTCACACAGTACTAATAGTCACACAGTACTAATAGTCACACATCACTAATAGTCATACATTACTAATAATCATACATTACTAACAGTCATACATCACTAATAGTCATACATCACTAATAGTCATACATTACTAACAGTCACACATTACTAATAATCATACATTACTAATAGTCATACATTACTAATAGTCATACATTGCTAATAGTCATACATTACTAACAGTCATACATCACTAATAGTCATACATTACTAATAGTCATACATTACTAATAGTCATACATCACTAATAGTCATACATTACTAACAGTCATACTGTACATTACTAATAGTCATACATTACTAACAGTCATACTGTACATTACTAATAGTCATACATCACTAATAGTCATACATCACTAATAGTCATACATTGCTAATAGTCATACATTACTAACAGTCATACATCACTAATAGTCATACATCACTAATAGTCATACATTACTAACAGTCATACATCACTAATAGTCATACATCACTAACAGTCATACATCACTAATAGTCATACATTACTAATAGTCATACATTACTAATAGTCATACATCACTAATAGTCATACATCACTAATAGTCATACATTACTAACAGTCACACATTACTAATAGTCATACATCACTAATAGTCATACATTACTAATAGTCACACATCACTAATAGTCATACATCACTAATAGTCATACATCACTAATAATCATACATCGCTAATAGTCATACATTACTAACAGTCACACATTACTAATAGTCATACATCACTAATAGTCATACATCACTAATAATCATACATCACTAATAGTCATACATCACTAATAGTCATACATCACTAATAGTCATACATCACTAATAGTCATACATCACTAATAGTCATACATTACTAACAGTCATACATTACTAATAGTCATACATTACTAATAGTCATACATTACTAATAGTCATACATCACTAATAGTCATACATCACTAATAGTCATACATTACTAACAGTCATACTGTACATTACTAATAGTCATACATCACTAATAGTCATACATCACTAATAGTCATACATCACTAATTTGAGGTAAAAAAAAACTAAAATGATTTCAGAATGTTGTTACTAGCTCTATTTTTTGAGCTACACTACTTGCAGCATACTGTATGTACATTAGTAATATAGTCATAGTGAAAAGCTTTTTTACAATAATCTGATATTTTCTTGATAGAAAATAAATAACAGTTGTTTTAATTAAATCAATCACAAATAAGAACACAAAACAAACATACAGCATAGGAAACATACATACAGCATAGGAAACAAACATACAGCATAGGAAACATACATACAGCATAGGAAACATACAGCATAGGAAACATACATACAGCATAGGAAACAAACATACAGCATAGGAAACAAACATACAGCATAGGACACAAGCATACAGCATAGGAAACATACATACAGCATAGGAAACAAACATACAGCATAGGAAACATACATACAGCATAGGAAACATACATACTGCATAGGATACATACAGCATAGGAAACATACATACAGCATAGGAAACAAACATACAGCATAGGAAACAAACATACAGCATAGGAAACATACACACAGCATAGGAAACACACATACAGCATAGGAAACAAACATACAGCATAGGAAACAGACATACAGCATAGGAAACAGACATACAGCATAGGAAACATACAGCATAGGAAACAAACATACAGCATAGGAAACATACAGCATAGGAAACAAACATACAGCATAGGAAACATACATACGGCATAGGAAACAAACATACAGCATAGGAAACAAACATACAGCATAGGAAACATACATACAGCATAGGAAACATACAGCATAGGAAACAAACATACAGCATGGGAAACAAACATACAGCATAGGAAACAGCCATACAGCATAGGAAACAAACATACAGCATAGGAAACATACACACAGCATAGGAAACACACATACAGCATAGGAAACAGACATACAGCATAGGAAACAGACATACAGCATAGGAAACAAACATACAGCATAGGAAACAAACATACAGCATAGGAAACATACACACAGCATAGGAAACAAACATACAGCATAGGAAACACACATACAGCATAGGAAACAGACATACAGCATAGGAAACATACAGCATAGGAAACATACATACAGCATAGGAAACAAACATACAGCATAGGAAACACACATACAGCATAGGAAACATACAGCATAGGAAACATACAGCATAGGAAACAAACATACAGCATAGGAAACATACAGCATAGGAAACATACAGCATAGGAAACAAACATACAGCATAGGAAACAAACATACAGCATAGGAAACATACACACAGCATAGGAAACAGACATACAGCATAGGAAACACACATACAGCATAGGAAACAGACATACAGCATAGGAAACATACAGCATAGGAAACATACATACAGCATAGGAAACAAACATACAGCATAGGAAACACACATACAGCATTGGAAACATACAGCATAGGAAACATACAGCATAGGAAACATACATACAGCATAGGAAACAAACATACAGCATAGGAAACACACATACAGCATAGGAAACAAACATACAGCATAGGAAACAAACATACAGCATAGGAAAGTACTATGTAATATAGTGGCCTATACATGGGGGTGCTTTCTCTTTGCTTGTCGCTTGTACTCCTCTTCTGGGGCGTCTCTTGTCACTGTCACCTCCCCTGATATCTTTGTCCCATTGCTGGGATGTCTTGGTGGAATCGCTCACTATGCTGTCACTCAGTGCACCACAGTTATCTTGTGGGGGTAATCCCATGAATCGCATATATTTGAATAGGGGAGGGGACAAATAACTGATTCATTTAATTGGGTCATTAGACCCCGCCTTCTCTGCGCGGAACGCAGATTGCTGGAAAGATTCTCTCCATTCTGCCCACGTCACTAGGAATACCCGTACATCGTCATAAATGGGCTATATCTCAGAACTCAGGACCTCATTCAGAGTCGGTCGTTGCGGCTGCACGGTCGTACGCCACCGATGTTCGCTAAACTGCGCATGCGTAAAGTTCGCAATGCGCGTGGGCAAACTAGCTATTACGATCAGAAATTTCTCTCTCCTTGAACACAGCCAGGTCGGTAGTTTGAGTGACAGGATGAGGCGTTTGTGGGTGGTAACAGGGGAAGGTGCTGGAAAACGGGGGAGTGGAGATCCGAATGCAGGCGTGCCTAATTATGCGAACGGCGTTTTATGGGAGTGCATAATTAACAAAGTAGCGTCATGACACATGTGACATGGGAGGTTTTTACACTGACATGATCGTAGAGCTTAAGAGAGGGTATGGTCAACCTTAAGCTCTACGACCAGTTTCGGTTCCCGATGGTCTCGATTAATCCTTATATGCCCGGAGATGACGTGTAATGCGTACGAGAAGGGGGCGTGTTTTTTTGGCTTCCGGCCGCATCCTCCCCTTGGTCGTCCAGCTACCGATCTGATCTTAAGGACGCAACTCGCGAGTGCATCATTTGCATATCCGCCCCCTTTTCCATTACGACCGTGCGGCTGCAACAACCGACTCTGAATGAGGTCCTAGGAGCTAACTGAGAGTTTTAAATGTCATATTCATTCTGTGCATGGTGAGATCAATTAGAAGTAACTATTTTCACATCGGAAACATTTTCATTGTTGTGCAGTGTAATAAGTACAGCCAGGTATGTTCTTCTACACTATGGGAACAGCCACGTATTGTCTTCTACACATTAGCAAAATCCAGGTATGGTCTTCTAAACTATGGTAACAGCGAGGTATATTCTTCTACACATTAGCAAAATCCAGGTATGGTCTTCTAAACTATGTTCTTCTGCATCATGAGCACAGCCAGGTATTGTCTTCTACACTAAGGGAACAGTCAGGTATTGTCCTCTACACTAAGGGAATAGCGAGGTATGGTCTTCTACACTATGGGAACAGCCAGGTATGGTCTTCTACGCTAAGGGAACACCCAGGTATTGTCCTCTACGCTATGGGAACAGCCAGGTATTGTCCTCTACGCTATGGGAACAGCCAGGTATTGTCCTCTACGCTATGGGAACAGCCTGGTATTGTCCTCTACGCTAAGGGAACACCCAGGTATTGTCCTCTACGCTATGGGAACAGCCAGGTATTGTCTTCTACACTAAGGGAACAACCAGGTATTGTCCTCTACGCTATGGGAACAGTAAGGTATTGTCCTCTACGCTATGGGAACAGCCAGGTATTGTCCTCTACGCTATGAGAACAGTCAGGTATTGTCCTCTACGCTATGGGAACAGCCAGGTATTGTCATCTACACTATGGGAACAGCCAGGTATTGTCCACTACTCTAAGGGAACAGCCAGGTATTGTCCTCTACACTATGGGAACAGCCAGGTATGGTCCTCTACACTAAGGGAACAGCCAGGTATTGTCCTCTACACTAAGGGAACAGCCAGGTATTGTCCTCTACACTATGGGAACAGCCAGGAATTGTCCTCTACACTATGGGAACAGCCAGATATTGTCCTCTACACTATGGGAACAGCCAGGTATTGTCCTCTACACTATGGGAACAGCCAGGTATTGTCCTCTACACTTAGGGACCAGCCAGGTATTGTCTTCTACACTAAGGGAACAGTCAGGTATTGTCCTCTACACTAAGGGAACAGCCAGGTATTGTCCTCTACACTATGGGAACAGCCAGGTATTGTCCTCTACACTATGGGAACATTCAGGTATGGTCTTCTACACTAAGGGAACAGTCAGGTATTATCCTCTACACTATGGGAACAGTCAGGTATTGTCCTCTACACTATGGGAACAGCCAGGTATGGTCTTCTACACTAAGGGAACAGCCAGGTATTGTCCTCTACACTAAAGGAACAGTCAGGTATTGTCCTCTACACTATGGGAACAGTCATGTATTATCCTCTACACTATGGGAACAGCCAGGTATTGTCATCTACACTATGGGAACAGTCAGGTATTATCCTCTACACTAAGGGAACAGCCAGGTATTGTCCTCTACACTATGGGAACAGTCAGGTATTGTCCTCTACACTATGGGAACAGCCAGGTATTGTCCTCTACACTATGGGAACAGCCAGGTATTATCCTCTACACTAAGGGAACAGCCAGGTATTGTCCTCTACACTATGGGAACAGTCAGGTATTGTCCACTACACTATGGGAACAGCCAGGTATTGTCCTCTACACTATGGGAACAGCCAGGTATTGTCCTCTACACTATGGGAACAGCCAGGTATTGTCCTCTACACTATGGGAACAGCCAGGTATTGCCCTCTACACTATGGGAACAGTCAGGTATGGTCTTCTACACTATGGGAACAGTCAGGTATGGTCTTCTACACTAAGGGAACAGTCAGGTATTGTCCACTACACTAAGGGAACAGTCAGGTATTATCCTCCACACTAAGGGAACAGCCAGGTATTGTCCTCTACACTATGGGAGCAGCCAGGTATTGTCCTCTACACTATGGGAACAGCCAGGTATTGTCCTCTACACTATGGGAACAGCCAGGTATTGTCCTCTACACTATGGGAACAGCCAGGTATGGTCTTCTACACTAAGGGAACAGCCAGGTATGGTCTTCTACACTATGGGAACAGCCAGGTATTGTCCTCTACACTATGGGAACAGCCAGGTATTGTCCTCTACACTATGGGAGCAGTCAGGTATTGTCCTCTACACTAAGGGAACAACCAGGTATTGTCCTCTACACTATGGGAACAGCCAGGTATGGTCTTCTACACTAAGGGAACAGCCAGGTATGGTCCTCTACACTATGGGAACAGCCAGGTATGAAATGGCTCTGAGGCAAATAAAGAGGCATTGGGGGCTCTGAGGCACATAATGGGGCAATGGGGGCTCTGAGGCACATAATGGGGCTTTGGAGGCTCTGAGGCACATAATGGGGCATGAGGGTGCTCTCTATTAGAGTGGTTGGATAATTTCCTGAAATGTACCTAATGAAATGTTTGTAGCCCCATGGGGTTTTGGCCACCTTCCTTGTCCCTTCCCCTGTCCGAGAATCTGTAATTGTAAAGGTGATAATAATATGTATAATATGTTTAAAATGTGTGCAGTATAGATTGTACATGAAACTGTGTATAGTGTAGACTGTATATATCACCTGTATGTAATGAGTGTGGTATAGGCTGTATATATAACCTCTGTATAATTTGTGTGTGGTGTAGGCTGTATATATAACCTCTGTATAATGTGTGTGTGGTTTAGGCTGTATATACATAACCTCTGTATAATGTGTGTGTTGTTTAGGCTGTATATATAACCTATGTATAATGTGTGTGTGGTTTAGGCTGTATATATAACCTCTGTATAATGTGTGTGTGGTTTAGGCTGTATATACATAACCTCTGTATAATGTTTGTGTGGTTTAGGCTGTATATATAACCTATGTATAATGTGTGTGTGGTATAGGCTGTATATATAACCTATGTATAATGTGTGTGTGGTTTAGGCTGTATATATAACCTCTGTATAATGTGTGTGTGCTGTAGTCTGTATATATAAAACCTCTGTATAATGTGTGTGTTGTTTAGGCTGTATATATAACCTATATATAATGTGTGTGTGGTTTAGGCTGTATATATAACCTCTGTATAATGTGTGTGGTTTAGGCCTGTATATATAACCACTGTATAATGTGTGTGGTTTAGGCTGTATATATAAAACCTCTGTATAATGTGTGTGTGGTTTAGGCTGTATATATAACCTATATATAATGTGTGTGTGGTATAGGCTGTATATATAACCTCTGTATAATGTGTGTGTGGTTTAGGCTGTATATATATAACCTATGTATAATGTGTGTGTGGTTTAGGCTGTATATATAACCTCTGTATAATGTGTGTGTGCTGTAGGCTGTATATATATAACCTATGTATAATGTGTGTGGTTTAGGCTGTATATATAACGTCTGTATAATGTGTGTGGTTTAGGCTGTATATATAACCTATGTATAATGTGTGTGGTTTAGGCTGTGTATATAACCTCTGTATAATGTGTGTGTGGTGTAGGCTGTATATATAACCTCTGTATAATGTGTGTGTGGTGTAGGCTGTGTATATAACCTCTGTATAATGTGTGTGTGTGGTATAGGCTGTATATATAACCTATGTATAATGTGTGTGTGGTATAGGCTGTATATATAACCTCTGTATAATGTGTGTGTGGTATAGGCTGTATATATAACGTCTGTATAATGTGTGTGTGGTTTATGCTGTATATATATATAACCTCTGTATAATGTGTGTGTGGTTTAGGCTGTATATATAACCTCTGTATAATGTGTGTGTGGTTTAGGCTGTATATATAACCTATGTATAATGTGTGTGGTTTAGGCTGTATATATAACCTCTGTATAATGTGTGTGTGGTGTAGGCTGTATATATAACCTCTGTATAATGTGTGTGTGGTGTAGGCTGTATATATATAACATCTGTATAATGTGTGTGTGATGTAGGCTGTATATATAACCTCTGTATAATGTGTGTGTGGTTTAGGCTGTATATATATAACCTCTGTATAATGTGTGTGGTATAGGCTGTATATATAACCTCTGTATAATGTGTGTGTTGTATAGGCTGTATATATATATAACCTCTGTATAATGTGTGTGTGGTTTAGGCTGTATATATATATATAACCTCTGTATAATGTGTGTGTGGTTTAGGCTGTATATATAACCTCTGTATAATGTGTGTGTGGTTTAGGCTGTATATATAATCTCTGTATAATGTGTGTGTGGTTTAGGCTGTATATATAACCTCTGTATAATGTGTTTTTAGTATACAGAGAGCTGCACTATTCGTGTTAGAAAATTACATGAAAGATTTTCCCGCTGAGACTCCGGAAGCGCACACCAGATCGCCAGAAACACGGGAGAAGCTCGGTAAACGGCAAAGTGTAGATGGTGAGTGAGACATCTGGGACAGCCCCACAGAAATGACCCCAGGGAAACCATTATCTATATAGCCCTAACTTGTCCCATTGTGCCGCCAATGACAGTGAAGTCCCTAGGATGCGTAGGCGCTGTGATTAGTGATTGGGGAGGAGCAGGGCCGGCGGTAGGTAACTCTGCACCCAGCCCCATGCCATGCATCCCCTCTGCCCGCACCTTCCCTGCGTCCTGCCCCTGACCATTCCATTATACCTACAGCAGGTGGGTGGTGGGCGGGGATTTATTCAGCCCGACCCAGCACCCCTGCGCGGCTGCACTGACAGAATGTGACAGGAGCCGGGCATGGGGAGGAGGCACTTTGAAGAGGTACTATAGTGTGAGAGGATATGAGGGGAGGCACTGTGATGTTTGAATGGGAAAGGAGGCACTATAGGGGATTATAGAGAACAGACTCCTGCCCCCGGCCTCCAATCATAACCACAGTGGCAGTAATATATAATATGATAATACTAGAGCTGCAGTCACCACATCCATTATATATGGGACGGTGCAGATGCTCAGTGGCTGCAGCTTTTCCTATCAAGTCTGCTCTGTCTGCGGATCTGAGCGCTCAATCAGAGAGACCAGAGAGCAGCTGCCAGCAAGGAGAGACAGGCGTCTTACCATGAGGTGGGAGAATGTGTCTGGTACAGATTATATTACGTATATACAGAATACTTTTCCTAGTGCCATAACAGGGCCTTAATGCGCCATGTGCCGCTCTATCCCAGTTGTGCATGGCGTCATGACGTTGTGCATAGGGGATGGGGCCAGCCAGCACCCAGAAGCGTGGCAGTGCATGGAGCGTCTAGAACACGCTGCGTGATGTATACATTACAGGATGCACGGGTGGCAGTGATGTGACATTACTGGTTGTAGGGTGCCATTCCAGGCCCCTTGCTAGCCACGGAGCAGCGATGGTGCGGCGGCATCGGTTACACACCCCTAGTTACAGCCTTGCCTTTTCCTGATCACTTGTGTTATTTATATGAGATAAATATGTTTGATACAGAAAGTTCATCTTTTAGAATCTCGCCTCTATAGCCTAAATTATAGACCAGTGTTTTGGGAACTTGGTCCCCGGGGACCCCTAGCAGCGCATGTTTTACAGATCTCACCATCTGTGGATATTTTAAAATATTAGTCAGTAAAGAACACATTAAGCATGAACTAGGAGATCTGGAAAACATGTAGGGTAATATAAACTTTGGAGCAAATTTTCCAGCAGGTTTACAATTGGGTGCTAGATTTTTTTGGGGGGGGCTCACAATTTTTTTTTTGAGCACCTTCAGGGCAAATCTAATTTATACTAATATCGCTATTTTTAGGAAAAAATGTTGGGACTTCATTCAGAAGCCCTAAGACACCACCTTTAAGACTAGTTAAGCTTAATTCGTCCAATAATTACATATCATTATTTGTTATTAAAACCAATAATGACGTCAAATGACCCAAGATCAACTTTTTGCTGTCATCAGGAACGGTGGAACCCTCCTGTCAGTGGCACTGGCAGCATGTGGTTTTTGCACTGGCCGTGAGCTGGTTGCCATCGAGGACGGGCATCCAACCAGAGACTGTCGTAAAGAGCAGCCTAGCGACTTCTGCTCCTGATTGGTTGCTGGTCCGCGACCTATGATTGGCGGTCTAAATACCGGCGCTGAAATCCCGACAGGTCGGGATCCCAGCACCTGTATCCCAAAGGTAAGTATCGGGGTGTAAGGGGGAGGTTAGCGTTAGGTAGTGGGGTTAGGGTTAGGCATTAAGGGGAGGGAGTGTTAGGATTAGGACTATTTCACATTTGCAGGTTTTGCCCGGCCGGCAAAAATACATGGAAGCTGGCCAGTTTTTTCAGGCACTCAGGACCTCATTCAGAGTCGGTCGTAGCGGCCGCACAGTTGTACGCCACCGATGTTCGCTAAACTGCGCATGCGTAAAGTTCGCAATGCGCGTGTGCAAACTAGCTGCTATGATCAGAAATTTCTTTCTCCTTGAACACAGCCAGGTCGGTAGTTTGAGTGACAGATGGAGGCGTTTGTGGGTGGTAACAGGGGAAGGTGCTTGAAAACGGGGGAGTGGAGATCCGAACGCAGGCGTGCCTCATTATGCGAATGGCGTTTTAAGGGAGTGCATACGGTTTATGGGAGTGCATAATTTACAAAGTAGTGTCATGGTACACGTGACAGGGGAGGTTTTACACTGACATGATCGTAGAGCTTAAGAGTGGGTATGGTCAACCTTAAGCTCTACGACCAGTTCTGATGGTTCCCGATGGTCGCGATTAATCCTTATATGCCCGGAGATGACATGTAATGCGTACGAGAAGGGGGCGTATTTTTTGTCTTACGGCCGCATCCTCCCCTTGGTCGTCCAGCTAACGATCCGATCTTAAGGACGCAACTTACGAGTGCATCATTTGCATATCCGGCCCCTTTTCCCTTACGACCGTGCGGCCGCAACGACCGACTCTGAATGAGGTCCTCAGTGCCTTTCACATACTGCGGCTTTGAGCTGTTTTTAATGTTCTTTATTTTAATTTACCTTCTGGGCATGCGCAGCTGTACAAGCCGGCCGGTGTGTGTGTAAGGAAACATTGGCCCTCATCGGCAGTACGCTCGTTCCGAGCGATGTTCGCACATCTGCGCATGCGTACGGTTTTTAGTATGCATGCGCGAACCAGTCAGTGCAGCCGAAAATCGTTTGTACGCAATATAGCGAATGCCTGCTATTTTGAGTGACAGGAGGAGGCTTATGTGGGTGGTAACAGGGGAAGGTGCTTGAAAACGGGGAGTGGAGATCAGAACGCAGGCGTGCTTAAAGGTCAAAACGGGCGTTTTATGGGTGTGCATAATTAATACAGCAGCGTCATTGACCATGTCACTGGGTTATTTTATAGTCAGAACTGCTCGCAAAATAGCGGTTGAAAAAACCAACCACAAGAATAGCGAGCAGTTCATACGCTGTTCGATGTACTCGATTAATCTAATAAATAGCGGACATGACGTATGCTGCGAGCGGCCAGGGGGCGTTTTTAACAAATAAACGAGCGTATGTTTTGCTCGCTCGTTCAGACTTAGAGGTGTGAACAGACTGCAATTTGCGAACGGATCATTTGAATAGCCACCCCTTGCTTTTGAACGAACGACCGCAAATAGCGAACGGCTCTGAATGAGGCCCATTGTTTCCTATACTCCACTGGCTTGCAGGGATGGCACGGGCACGGCAGCCAACCTTCTCAGTGGATGTTCCCGTCTGTAACACGGCGACCATGCCGTGCCTGTGCCGTGTGAAAGGACCCATCCGCTTCCATTCACCACTAAATTTCACAGCCGGCAAAAAAAGCCTGGATATCTGCCGGCCGGTGAAATAGCCCTTAAGGTGCGGGAGGGGGAGGTTAGGTTTAGGCACAAGGGGGGGTGTTAGGTTTAGGCACCGGGGGAGGGGTGTTAGGTTTAGGGTGCGGGGAGAGGGAGGTTAGGTTTTACACACTAGGGGGAGGGTTAGGGTTAGGCACCAGGGAGGGGTGTTAGGTTTAGGGTGCGGGGAGGTTAGGTTTTACGCACTAGGGGGAGGGTTAGGTTTAGGCACTGGAGAGGGAGTGTTAGGATTAGGATGCGGGGAGGGGGTATTAGGTTTAGGGTACGGGGAGGGGGAGGTTAGGTTTAGGCATCGGGGAGGGAGTGTTAGGTTTAGGGTGCGGGGAGGGGGAGGTTAGTTTTAGGCACTACGGGGAGGGTTAGGTTTAGGGTGCGGGGAGGGGGAGGTTAGGTTTAGGCACTTGGGGAAGGGTTAGGCACCAGGGAGGGAGTGTTAGGATTAGGCTGTGGGAGGGGGTTAGGTTTAGGGTGCGGGGAGGGGGAGGTTAGGTTTAGACACCGGGGAGGGAGTGTTAGGTTTAGGGTGCGGGGAGGGGGAGGTTAGATTTAGGCACTGCGGGGAGGGTTAGGTTTAGGGTGCGGGGAGGGGGAGGTTAGGTTTAGGGTGCGGGGAGGGCGAGGTTAGATTTAGGCACTACGGGGAGGTTTAGGGTGCGGGGAGGGGGAGGTTAGGTTTAGACACTAGGGGGAGGGTTAGGGTTAGGCACCGGGGAGGGAGTGTTAGGATTAGGGTGCAGGGCGGGAGTGTTAGGTTTAGGGTGCGGGGAGCGGGAGGTTAGGTTTAGGCACCGGGGAGGGAGTGTTAGGTTTAGGGTGCAGGGAGGGGGAGGTCAGATTTAGGCACTACGGGGAGGGTTAGGTTTAGGGTGCAGGAAATGGGAGGTTAGGTTTAGGCACTTGGGGAAGGGTTAGGGTGTGGGGAGGGGGAGGTTAGATTTAGGCACTATGGGGAGGGTTAGGTTTAGGGTGCGGGGAGGGGGAGGTTAGGTTTAGGCACTAGGGGGAGGGTTAGGTTTAGGGTGCAGGAGGAGGAAGTTAGGTTTAGGCACTAGGGGGAAAGGTTAGGTTTAGGCACCGGGGGAGGGGTGTTAGGTTTAGGGTGCGGGGAGAGGGAGGTTAGGTTTTACACACTAGGGGGAGGGTTAGGGTTAGGCACCAGGGAGGGGTGTTAGGTTTAGGGTGCGGGGAGGTTAGGTTTTACGCACTAGGGGGAGGGTTAGGTTTAGGCACTGGAGAGGGAGTGTTAGGATTAGGATGCGGGTAGGGGGTATTAGGTTTAGGGTACGGGGAGGGGGAGGTTAGGTTTAGGCATCGGGGAGGGAGTGTTAGGTTTAGGGTGCGGGGAGGGGGAGGTTAGTTTTAGGCACTACGGGGAGGGTTAGGTTTAGGGTGCGGGGAGGGGGAGGTTAGGTTTAGACACCGGGGAGGGAGTGTTAGGTTTAGGGTGCGGGGAAGGGGAGGTTAGATTTAGGCACTGCGGGGAGGGTTAGGTTTAGGGTGCGGGGAGGGGGAGGTTAGGTTTAGGGTGCGGGGAGGGCGAGGTTAGATTTAGGCACTACGGGGAGGTTTAGGGTGCGGGGAGGGGGAGGTTAGGTTTAGACACTAGGGGGAGGGTTAGGGTTAGGCACCGGGGAGGGAGTGTTAGGATTAGGGTGCAGGGCGGGAGTGTTAGGTTTAGGGTGCGGGGAGCGGGAGGTTAGGTTTAGGCACCGAGGAGGGAGTGTTAGGTTTAGGGTGTGGGGAGGGGGAGGTTAGATTTAGGCACTATGGGGAGGGTTAGGTTTAGGGTGCGGGGAGGGGGAGGTTAGGTTTAGGCACTAGGGGGAGGGTTAGGTTTAGGGTGCAGGAGGAGGAAGTTAGGTTTAGGCACTAGGGGGAAAGGTTAGGTTTAGGCACCGGGGAAGGGGTATTAGGTTTAGGGTGCAGGGAGGGGGAGGTTAGGTTTAGGCACTGGGGGGGGGAGGTTAGGTTTAGGCACTAGGGAGAGGTGGTTAGGTTTAGGCACTAGGGATGGGGAGGTTAGGTTTAGGTACTAGGGAGGGGTGGTTAGGTGTAGGCACTAGGGAGAGGAGGTTAGGTTTAGGCACTAGGGAGGGGTGGTTAGGTGTAGGCACTAGGGAGTGGGAGGTTAGGTTTAGGCACTAGGGAGGGGTGGTTAGGTTTAGGCACTAGGGAGGGGTGGTTAGGTTTAGGCACTAGGGAGGGGGAGGTTAGGTTTAGGCACTAGGGAGGGGTGGTTAGGTGTAGGCATTAGGGAGGGGAGGTTAGGTTTAGGCACTAGGGAGGGGTGGTTAGGTGTAGGCAGTGGGGCATTAGGGAGGGGGAGGTTAGGTTTAGGCAATAGGGAGGGGGAGGTTAGGTTTAGGCACTAGGGAGGGGTGGTTAGCTGTAGGCACCAGGGAGGGGTGGTTAGGTTTAGGCACTAGGGAGGGGGAGGTTAGGTTTAGGCACTAGGGAGGGGTGGTTAGGTGTAGGCACTAGTGAGGGGTGGTTAGGTTTAGGCACTAGGGAGGGGTGGTTAGGTGTAGGCACTAGGGAGGGGTGGTTAGGTTTAGGCACTAGGGAGGGGGAGGTTAGGTTTAGGCACTAGGGAGGGGTGGTTAGGTTTAGGCACTAGGGAGGGGTGGTTAGGTTTAGGCACTAGTGAGGGGGAGGTTAGGTTTAGTCACTAGGGAGGGGTGGTTAGGTCTAGGCACTAGGGAGGGGTGGTTAGGTTTAGGCACTAGGGAGGGGTGGTTAGGTTTAGGCACTAGGGAGGGGTGGTTAGGTTTAGGCACTAGGGAGGGGGAGGTTAGGTTTAGGCACTAGGGAGGGGTGGTTTGGTTTAGGCACTAGGGAGGGGTGGTTAGGTGTAGGCACTAGGGAGGGGTGGTTAGGTTTAGGCACTAGGGAGGGGTGGTTAGGTTTAGGCACTAGGGAGGGGTGGTTAGGTGTAGGCACTAGGGAGGGGTGGTTAGGGTTAGGCACTAGGGAGGGGTGGTTAGGTGTAGGCACCAGGGAGGGTTAGGGTAGAGGTAGGGAAAATACTTACCAGTCGTTCTTATGGGTGTCGGGATGCTGATGTTGGTATTCTGAACAGCGGCATCCCGACAGCCAGGATTTCATACCCAACCCTCCTTGAGGACTGAGAGTGAAATGCTTGGAGAGAGATAAAGTGGAGATAAAGTACCAACCAATTAGCTCCTAAATCATTTTTCAAACACAGCCTGTTACATTCAAAGCTTATAACCTATATTTTGCGCAAAAGTACACAACTTCCGCCATGGATACTGTGGAGCCTTCAACAATCTTGGTGCGCCTTCTTAACCAAGAAGGCTGAATTTAAAGACCATGACAAAGTGTTTGAGACATAGAACCCAACAACTTAAAGGAGGGTACTACCTCAATGGTCAAACCACCTAGGCACACTGTGACTGTGTAGAAAGTTTGTCTATTTATACCCCCAATAAACAATGTCAGTACACCAACAGAGTTGCTCCACATGTTCCACGTGCCCGGAACCCGTAAGTAAGTAATTTCTGCGTGCCACACTCAACTTCCTACGCTCCAGCAGCCATTTTTATTGCTGGAAATGGAGTAATTGATCGTATCCCATTCTTTTTATTGGTGCATTCTTTCTCCAATACATCGGGGTATATACGAAAGTCCCAAATATAGTCCATATAATGTCCATAAAACAAAAAATATATTAAAATAAAGATATTAAAATAGCATTAAATACTGTGCTCATTCCTTAAGATTACTAAAAGACATAATATAATACTAGACACATATATCATAAATTTATTTTAAAAAAAAACATTTTAACTCGGTCTCCATTAAGACCGTTTGGGGTAAGAGTTTTTAATTTGTAGATCCACCTCATCTCACACTGTGATAATTTGGTGTCTATGTCCCTATATCTCCAGGTCGGATTGATCTGTTGGATTCCCCAAAAAGATTTTATAAAGCACTCTTTAGATTGGTGTTTTTGTTTAAAATGGGCTGATACAGTATGAGTTTCAAGCCCCTTCCTAATGTTATATATATACATATGCTCAGAAAGGCGAGTTTTAAGACATCTACTCATCTTTCCGACATAGAGCAGACCACATTTGCACTTGAGGGCATATATAACATTTTTAGAATTACATGTTATGAATTCTTGAATGGGATATAATACCCCATTTCACTCGAATTCCTTCAATTTACTATTACCCTTGGTGGTCCTACACATTAAGCAAAGTCCACATCTATGGAAGCACCGGCTTCTCAAACTACTCCTTTTTTCCTCTTCTATAGCGCTCTTTACTAATTTATCTTTCAGGGATGGAGTCCTTCTGTAAATAAAAGATGGATGATCTGGTAATTTATCACCTAAAGTCGGTTCCTTTATTAGAATCTTCCAGTTTCTTCTAAAAATGGATAAAATTTCCTTAAAATGTGGATTAAAATCTCAAATAAAAGCTGACTCAAATTTCTGTTTATTATCCTTGTTTTTAGAGATGTTTTTTTCCGATAGAAGTTTCCCTCTTTCCATCTCATTAACTTTATCTTTAGCCCTATCAATATTGGGGTGACTATATCCCTTTCTTATAAATCATTCAGTCATTTCATCAATCTGATACTCACATACATCTGTCCATAAGGAATACCCTCAAGCCAATTTTGGTGATGTTGACTATTCCTACTAATGTAACTGTTTGAGTCTGTTGGCTTCCTATGGTTCTTCGTACAAATTTCCCTTCTTTAATATAAATATTAACATTTAAGAATACAATCTCCTGCTGACTTATGGAGAACTTAATATTCAAATCGTTATCATTTAGTTTTTTACAGAAAGTGTGAAAGTCATCTTTCGTGCCACTCCATATGAATAGAACATCATCAATAAAGCGTTTCCAGGATACCAAGTTCACTCCCAGCTGATCACCTTGCCGCCATATGGCCTGATCTTCCCAAAAGGCCATAAATAAATTTGCATAGCTGGGGGCTAAGTTGGTACCCATCGCCGTACCTACTTGTTGCAAATAATATACACCATTAAAGTAAAAATAATTATTCATAAGAATAAACATAATACTTTCAATGATAAAATCTTTTAAATTTTTATGTAAATCTGATCTATTCAGAAGTATACAGCTTGTAATCCTTTTTCTGCATCTATAATGGTTTATAGCGTAGAAACATCAGCACTTACTAAGAAATTCTTATCATTCCAGCTGATTTTCTCCATTTCTCCTAAAACATTTCTAGTATCTTTAAGATATGCTTTTGTTAATTTCACCAACAGTTGTAGATAGAAATCAAATCTGTAGCTGATTTCAAGCCCCCGCATCCAGCCCCCTGCAGCCCACAGACACCTACCTTTTCCTGTGTTTTCTGGCTGCTCCTTTTTGCCCTGTGTCTGTCTCTTCTGTCAGTGGCGCACACACAATAATTGCAATAGTTTACAAACAAATTTATTTTATTGCTATTAGATATGACCCAAAAAGACCAGTCCCTTAAATGAATTATTTTAAGAATGTTTATTTTTATTTTTTTCTAAAGGTATGATCAGGGGCGTTTCTAGAGAGGAGGGGGTCCATGTGCCCTGCACACCCTGCATCTATTATAAATACACCCCTGGGTATGAGTGATATCACATCAGCCAAGTAATAAGTATGCAGGTTGTGCTTGGCCAAACCAATAAACAGCAATGTCACTTACAATAATGCCTGTCTGAATATTTAGATTCTAATATTACTAATACCTTATCTAAAGTTTACCTAATAAAATGTCAAACAGTATTTCATCTAGTCTCCCATAAATTTAATTTAATAGCCATTTCTTTACGGTGCACATGATATAATTGAAACCCGGCCGGGTCATTGTAGAGGCTGATGGGAAACGGTTTTTGTGTAATTTTTTTTCTTTTAAATGGTTTATTTATAAGTTAAAGTGCAGAAGACAATAACATCATGAACACCCAGATGAGAATAGACAAACATTATAGAATCAAGCATACATCTGGAGTATATAAATGTAATATAATGTAGTATATAAATGTAATAATAATGAAAACAATATTGCTAGCATTCAAACATGTACAATAGAGAAATATTGCAAATAACTGAGTAGAAATAGTTGCAGTGAAGATAAAGTAAGAGAAGAAAGGAAAAGAAGAAAGTGAAGGAAAAAAAATAGAAAGTAAATAAATCGGTGTAGCAGTAGCGGGATCGGAGCAGCAGTAGCGGGATCGGTGTAGCAGTAGTGGGATCGGTGTAGCAGTAGTGGGATCGGTGTAGCAGTAGTGGGATCAGTGTAGCAGTAGTGGGATCGGTGTAGCAGTAGTGGGATCGGTGTAGCGGGATCGGTGTAGCAGTAGTGGGATCGGTGTAGCAGTAGTGGGATCGGTGTAGTAGTAGTGATATCGGTGTAGTAGTAGTGAGATCGGTGTAGCAGTAGTGGGATCGGTGTAGCAGTAGCGGGATCGGTGTAGCAGTAGTGGGATCGGTGCAGTAGTAGTGGGATCGGTGTAGCAGTAGTGGGATCGGTGTAGTAGTAGTGGGATCGGTGTAGCAGTAGTGGGATCGGTGTAGCAGCAGTGGGATCGGTGTAGCAGTAGTGGGATCGGTGTAGCAGTAGTGGGATCGGTGCAGTAGTAGTGGTATCGGTGTAGCAGTAGTGGGATCGGTGTAGCAGTAGTGGGATCGGTGCTGTAGCAGTAGTAGTGGGATCAGTGCAGTAGTAGTGGGATCGGTGTAGCAGTAGTGGGATCGGTGTAGTAGTAGTGGGATCGGTGTAGCAGTAGCGGGATCGGTGTAGTAGTAGTGGGATCGGTGTAGTAGTAGTGGGATCGGTGCAGTAGTAGTGGGATCAGTGTAGCAGTAGTGGGATCGGTGTAGCAGTAGCGGGATCGGTGTAGCAGTAGTGGGATCAGTGTAGCAGTAGTGGGATCGGTGTAGCAGTAGTGGGATCGGTGTAGCAGTAGTGGGATCAGTGTAGCAGTAGTGGGATCAGTGCAGCAGTAGTAGGATCGGTGTAGCAGTAGTGGGATCGGTGTAGCAGTAGTGGGATCGGTGTAGCAGTAGTGGGATCGGTGTACCAGTAGTGGGATCGGTGTAGCAGTAGTGATATCGGTGTAGCAGTAGTGGGATCGGTGTAGTAGTAGTGGGATCGGTGTAGCAGTAGCGGGATCGGTGCAGTAGTAGTGGGATCGGTGCAGTAGTAGTGGGATCGGTGCAGTAGTAGCGGGATCGGTGTAGCAGTAGTGGGATCGGTGTAGTAGTAGTGGGATCGGTGTAGCAGTAGAGGGATCGGTGTAGTAGTAGTGGGATCGGTGTAGCAGTAGTAGTGGGATCGGTGCAGTAGTAGTGGGATCGGTGTAGCAGTAGTGGGATCGGTGCAGCAGTATTGGGATCGGTGTAGCAGTAGTGGGATCGGTGCAGTAGTAGTGCGATCGGTGTAGCAGTAGCGGGATCGCTGTAGCAGTAGTGGGATCAGTTTAGTAGTAGCGGGATCGGTGTAGCAGTAGCTGGATTGGTGCAGCAGTAGCAGGATCGGTGCAGCAGTAGCAGGATCGGTGTAGCAGTAGCGGGATCGGTGCAGTAGTAGTGGAATCGGTGCAGTAGTAGTGGGATCGGCGTAGCAGTAGCGGGATCGGTGCAGCAGTAGCAGGATCGGTGTAGCAGTAGTGGAATCGGTGCAGTAGTAGCGGGATCGGCTGTAGCAGTAGCGGGATCAGTGTAGCAGTAGCGGGATCGGTGTAGCAGTAGTGGGATCAGTGTAGCAGTAGTGGGATCGGTGTAGCAGTAGTGGGATCAGTGTAGCAGTAGTGGGATCAGTGCAGCAGTAGTGGGATCGGTGTAGCAGTAGTGGGATCGGTGTAGCAGTAGCGGGATTGGTGTAGCAGTAGTGGGAACGGTGTAGCAGTTGTGGGATCGGTGTACCAGTAGTGGGATCGGTGTAGCAGTAGTGATATCGGTGTAGTAGTAGTGAGATCGGTGTAGCAGTAGTGGGATCGGTGTAGCAGTAGCGGGATCGGTGTAGCAGTAGTGGGATCGGTGCAGTAGTAGTGGGTTCGGTGTAGCAGTAGTGGGATCGGTGTAGTAGTAGTGGGATCGGTGTAGCAGCAGTGGGATCGGTGTAGCGGCAGTGGGATCGGTGTAGCAGTAGTGGGATCGGTGCAGTAGTAGTGGGATCGGTGTAGCAGTAGTGGGATCGGTGTAGCAGTAGAGGGATCGGTGCTGTAGCAGTAGTAGTGGGATCGGTGCAGTAGTAGTGGGATCAGTGTAGCAGTAGTGGGATCGGTGTAGTAGTAGTGGGATCGGTGTAGCAGTAGCGGGATCGGTGCAGTAGTAGTGGGATCGGTGCAGTAGTAGTGGGATCGGTGCAGTAGTAGCGGGATCAGTGTAGCAGTAGTGGGATCGGTGTAGTAGTAGTGGGATCGGTGTAGCAGTAGAGGGATCGGTGTAGTAGTAGTGGGATCGGTGTAGCAGTAGTAGTGGGATCGGTGCAGTAGTAGTGGGATCGGTGTAGCAGTAGTGGGATCGGTGCAGCAGTATTGGGATCGGTGTAGCAGTAGTGGGATCGGTGCAGTAGTAGTGCGATCGGTGTAGCAGTAGCGGGATCGCTGTAGCAGTAGTGGGATCGGTTTAGTAGTAGCGGGATCGGTGTAGCAGTAGCTGGATTGGTGCAGCAGTAGCAGGATCGGTGCAGCAGTAGCAGGATCGGTGTAGCAGTAGCGGGATCGGTGCAGTAGTAGTGGAATCGGTGCAGTAGTAGTGGGACCGGCGTAGCAGTAGCGGGATCGGTGCAGCAGTAGCAGGATCGGTGTAGCAGTAGTGGAATCGGTGCAGTAGTAGCGGGATCGGCTGTAGCAGTAGCGGGATCGGTGTAGCAGTAGCGGGATCGCTGTAGCAGTAGTGGGATCGGTGTAGCAGTAGCGGGATCCGTGTAGCAGTAGTGGGATCGGTGCTGTAGCAGTAGTAGTGGGATCGGTGCAGTAGTAGTGGGATCAGTGTAGCAGTAGTGGGATTGGTGTAGTAGTAGTGGGATCGGTGTAGCAGTAGCAGGACCGGTGTAGCAGTAGTGGGATCGGTGTAGTAGTAGTGGGATCGGTGCAGTAGTAGTGGGATCGGTGTAGCAGTAGTGGGATCGGTGCAGTAGTATTGGGATCGGTGCAGTAGTATTGGGATCGGTGCAGCAGTAGTGGGATCGGTGTAGCAGTAGTGGGATCGGTGTAGCAGTAGTGGGATCGGTGCAGTAGTAGTGGGATCGGTGTAGCAGTAGTGGGATCGGTGTAGCAGTAGTGGGATCGGTGTAGCAGTAGTGGGATCGGTGCAGTAGTATTGGGATCGGTGCAGCAGTAGTGGGATCGGTGCAGTAGTAGTGGGATCGGTGTAGCAGTAGTGGGATCGGTGTAGCAGTAGTGGAATCGGTGCAGTAGTAGTGGGACCGGTGTAGCAGTAGTGGGATCGGTGCAGTAGTAGTGGGATCGGTGTAGCAGTAGTAGGATCGGAGCAGCAGTACTGGGATCGGTGTAGCAGTAGCGGGATCGGTGTAGCAGTAGTGGAATCGGTGCAGTAGTAGTGGGATCGGTGTAGCAGTAGTGGGATCGGTGCAGTAGTAGTGGGATCGGTGTAGCAGTAGTGGGATCGGTGCAGCAGTAGTGGGATCGGTGTAGCAGTAGTGGGATCGGTGCAGTAGTAGTGGTATCGGTGCAGTAGTAGTGGGATCGGTGCAGTAGTAGTGGAATCGGTGCAGTAGGATCGGTGTAGCAGTAGTGGGATCGGTGCAGCAGTAGTGGGATTGGTGTAGCAGTAGTGGGATTGGTGCAGTAGTAGTGGTATCGGTGCAGTAGTAGTGGTATCGGTGCAGTAGTAGTGGAATCGATGCAGTAGTAGTGGGATCGGTGTAGCAGTAGTGGGATCGGTGCAGTAGTAGTGGAATCGGTGCAGTAGTAGTGGGATCCGTGTAGCAGTAGCGGGATCGGTGCAGTAGTAGTGGAATCGGTGTAGCAGTAGCGGGATCGGTGTAGCAGTAGCGGGATCGCTGTAGCAGTAGTGGGATCGGTTTAGTAGTAGCGGGATCGGTGTAGCAGTAGCTGGATTGGTGCAGCAGTAGCAGGATCGGTGCAGCAGTAGCAGGATCGGTGTAGCAGTAGCGGGATCGGTGCAGTAGTAGTGGAATCGGTGCAGTAGTAGTGGGATCGGCGTAGCAGTAGTGGGATCGGTGCAGTAGTAGTGGGATCGGTGTAGCAGTAGTGGGATCGGTGCAG
The DNA here is from genome assembly GCA_031769625.1 of Taudactylus pleione. Taxonomy (NCBI): domain Eukaryota; kingdom Metazoa; phylum Chordata; class Amphibia; order Anura; family Myobatrachidae; genus Taudactylus; species Taudactylus pleione. The sequence goes on from JAUIMM010000122.1 coordinate 724,754, forward strand.
TAGTAGTGGGATCGGTGTAGTAGTAGTGGGATCGGTGCAGCAGTAGTGGGATCAGTGAAGCAGTAGTGGAATCGGTGCAGCAGTAGTGGGATCGGTGTAGCAGTAGCGGGATCGGTGTAGCAGTAGCGGGATCGGTGCAGCAGTAGCGGGATCGGTGTAGCAGTAGTGGGATCGGTGTAGCAGTAGGGGGCATCCTATCAATGTCAATCATTGTGTATATCTCTGTGACAGCCTCAGGGTCTGATTCAGAGCCGGACGCTAGTTGCGCTCGCTTGTTCAGAAAAAGGGGCTGGCTATTTAAATTGGCCGTTCGCTCTTTGCGGTCTGTTGACGCCTCTATGTCTGAAAGAGCGAACAAAACATGCGCTCACTATTTTGTAAAGACGCCCTCTGGCCGCTCGCATCATACTTCATCTCCGCTATTTATTAGATTAATCGAGTACATCGAACGGCGTATGAACTGCTCGCTATTCTTGTGGTTGCATTTTCCTACCGCAATCATGCGAGCAGTTCAGGCTAAAAGACAACCAAGTGACGTGGTCGATGACGCTGCTTTGTTAATTATGCACACCCATAAAACGCCCGTTTTGACCCTTAAGCACGCCTGCGATCGGATCTCCACTCCCCGTTTTCAAGCACCTTCCCCTGTTACCGCCCACAAACGCCTCATCCTGTCACTCAAATTAGTAGGCATTCGCTATTTTGCGAGCATACGATTTTCGGCCGCACTGACTGGTTTGCGCATGCGTACTAAAACCCATACGCATGCGCAGATGTGCGAACATCGCTCGGAACGAACGAGCGGCCGCTTACGAGCGGCTCTGAATTAGACCCTCAGTCCCTACAATAAATAGTGAATGTCACAGGTGTTAGTGGCAGGAGTGTATATCATTATACCCAGCGGCTGTCACACTGTAACGTAGTATTACGCACGCACATACACCCGCAGTCACACACAGAACATGGCACATATCATTATACTCAGCGGCTGTCACACTGTAACATAGTATTACGCACGCACATACACCCGCAGTCACACACAGAACATGGCGCATATCATTATACTCAGCGACTGTCACACTGTAACGTAGTCTTACGCACGCACATACACCCGCAGTCACACACAGAACATGGCGCATATCATTATACTCAGCGGCTGTCACACTGTAACGTAGTATTACGCACGCACATACACCCGCAGTCACACACAGAACATGGTGCATATCATTATACCCTGCGGCTGTGACACTGTAACGTAGTTTTACGCACGCACATACACCCGCAGTCACACACAGAACATGGCGCATATCATTATACTCAGCAGCTGTCACACTGTAACGTAGTATTACGCACGCACATACACCTGCAGTCACACACAGAACATGGCGCATATCATTATACTCAGCGGCTGTCACACTGTAACGTAGTATTACGCACGCACATACACCCGCAGTCACACACAGAACATGGCGCATATCATTATATTCAGCGGGTGTCACACTGTAACGTAGTATTACGCACGCACATACACCCGCAGTCACACACAGAACATGGCGCATATCATTATACTCAGCGGCTGCCACACTGTAACATAGTATTACGCACGCACGTACACCCGCAGTCACATATAGAACATGGCGCATATCATTATACCCAGCGGCTGTCACACTGTAACGTAGTATTACGCACGCACATACACCCGCAGTCACACACAGAACATGGCACATATCATTATACTCAGCGGCTGTCACACTGTAACATAGTATTACGCACGCACATACACCCGCAGTCACACACAGAACATGGCGCATATCATTATACTCAGCGACTGTCACACTGTAACGTAGTCTTACGCACGCACATACACCCGCAGTCACACACAGAACATGGCGCATATCATTATACTCAGCGGCTGTCACACTGTAACGTAGTATTACGCACGCACATACACCCGCAGTCACACACAGAACATGGTGCATATCATTATACCCTGCGGCTGTGACACTGTAACGTAGTTTTACGCACGCACATACACCTGCAGTCACACACAGAACATGGCGCATATCATTATACTCAGCAGCTGTCACACTGTAACGTAGTATTACGCACGCACATACACCTGCAGTCACACACAGAACATGGCGCATATCATTATACTCAGCGGCTGTCACACTGTAACGTAGTATTACGCACGCACATACACCCGCAGTCACACACAGAACATGGCGCATATCATTATATTCAGCGGGTGTCACACTGTAACGTAGTATTACGCACGCACATACACCCGCAGTCACACACAGAACATGGCGCATATCATTATACTCAGCGGCTGCCACACTGTAACATAGTATTACGCACGCACGTACACCCGCAGTCACATATAGAACATGGCGCATATCATTATACTCAGCGGCTGTCACACTGTAACGTAGTATTACGCACGCACGTACACCCGCAGTCGCACACAGAACATGGCGCATATCATTATACTCTGCGGCTGTCACACTGTAACGTAGTATTATGCACGCACATACACCCGCAGTCACACACAAAACATGGCGCATATCATTATACTCAGCGGCTGTCACACTGTAACGTAGTATTATGCACGCACATACACCCGCAGTCACGCACAGAACATGGCGCATATCATTATACTCAGCGGCTGTCACACTGTAACGTAGTATTACGCACGCACATACACCCGCAGTCACACACAGAACATGGCGCATGTCATTATACTCAGCGGCTGTCACACTGTAACGTAGTATTACGCACGCACATACACCTGCAGTCACACACAGAACATGGCGCATATCATTATACTCAGCGGCTGTCACACTGTAACGTAGTATTGCGCACGCACATACACCCGCAGTCACACATAGAACATGGCGCATATCATTATACTCAGCGGCTGTGACACTGTAACGTAGTATTACGCACGCACATACACCCGCAGTCACACACAGAACATGGCGCATATCATTATACTCAGCGGCTGTCACACTGTAACGTAGAATTACGCACGCACATACACCCGCAGTCACACACAGAACATGGCGCATATCATTATACTCAGCGGCTATCACACTGTAACGTAGTATTACGCACGCACATACACCCGCAGTCACACACAGAACATGGAGCATATCATTATACACAGCGGCTGTCACACTGTAACGTAGTATTACGCACGCACATACACCCGCAGTCACACACAGAACATGGCGCATATCATTATACTCAGCGTCTATCACACTGTAACGTAGTATTACGCACGCACATACACCCACAGTCACACACAGAACATGGCGCATATCATTATACTCAGCGGCTGTCCCACTGTAACGTAGTATTACGCACGCACATACACCCGCAGTCACACACAGAACATGTCACATATCATTATACTTAGCGGCTGTCATACTGTAACGTAGTATTACGCACGCACATACACCCGCAGTCACACACAGAACATGGCGCATATCATTATACTCAGCGGCTGTCACACTGTAACGTAGTATTACGCACGCACATACACCCGCAGTCACACACATAACGTGGCGCATATCATTATACTCAGCGGCTGTCACACTGTAACATAGTATTACGCACGCACATACACCCGCAGTCACACACATAACATGGCGCATATCATTATACTCAGCGGCTGTCACACTGTAATGTAGTATTACACACGCACATACACCCGCAGTCACACACAGAACATGGCGCATATAATTATACTCAGCGGCTGTCACACTGTAACGTAGTATTACGCACGCACATACACCTGCAGTCACACACAAAACATGGCGCATATCATTATACTCAGCGGCTGTCACACTGTAACGTAGTATTACGCACGCACATACACCCGCAGTCACACACAACATGGTGCATATCATTATACTCAGCGGCTGTCACACTGTAACGTATTATTACACACGCACATACACCCGCAGTCACACACAGAACATGGCACATATCATTATACCCAGCGGCTGTCACACTGTAACGTAGTATTACACACGCACATACACCCGCAGTCACACACAGAACATGGCGCATATCATTATACTCAGCGGCTGCCACACTGTAACATAGTATTACGCACGCACTTACACCCGCAGTCACATATAGAACATGGCGCATATCATTATACTCAGCGGCTGTCACACTGTAACGTAGTATTACGCACACACATACACCCGCAGTCACACACAGAACATGGCACATATCATTATACTCAGCGGCTGTCACACTGTAACGTAGTATTATGCACGCACATACACCCGCAGTCACACACAAAACATGGCGCATATCATTATACTCAGCGGCTGTCACACTGTAACGTAGTATTATGCACGCACATACATCCGCAGTCACACACAACATGGTGCTTATCATTATACTCAGCGGCTGTCACACTGTAACGTATTATTACACACGCACATACACCCGCAGTCACACACAGAACATGGCGCATATCATTATACTCAGCGGCTGCCACACTGTAACATAGTATTACGCACGCACGTACACCCGCAGTCACACACAGAACATGGCGCATATCATTATACTCAGCGGCTGCCACACTGTAACATAGTATTACGCACGCACGTACACCCGCAGTCACATATAGAACATGGTGCATATCATTATACTCAGCGGCTGTCACACTGTAACGTAGTATTACGCACGCACATACACCCGCAGTCGCACACAGAACATGGCGCATATCATTATACTCAGCGGCTGTCACACTGTAACGTAGTATTATAGTATTATGCACGCACATACACCCGCAGTCACACACAGAACATGGCGCATATCATTATACTCAGCGGCTGTCACACTGTAACGTAGTATTACGCACGCACATACACCCGCAGTCACACACAGAACATGGCGCATGTCATTATACTCAGCGGCTGTCACACTGTAACGTAGTATTACGCACGCACATACACTTGCAGTCACACACAGAACATGGCGCATATCATTATACTCAGCGGCTGTCACACTGTAACGTAGTATTGCGCACGCACATACACCCGCAGTCACACATAGAACATGGCGCATATCATTATACTCAGCGGCTGTGACACTGTAACGTAGTATTACGCACGCACATACACCCGCAGTCACACACAGAACATGGCGCATATCATTATACTCAGCGGCTGTCACACTGTAACGTAGAATTACGCACGCACATACACCCGCAGTCACACACAGAACTTGGCGCATATCATTATACTCAGCGGCTGTCACACTGTAACGTAGTATTACGCACGCACATACACCCGCAGTCACACACAGAACATGGCGCATATCATTATACACAGCGGCTGTCACACTGTAACGTAGTATTACGCACGCACATACACCCGCAGTCACACACAGAACATAGCGCATATCATTATACTCAGCGTCTGTCACACTGTAACGTAGTATTACGCACGCACATACACCCGCAGTCACACACAGAACATGGCGCATATCATTATACTCAGCGGCTGTCACACTGTAACGTAGTATTACGCACGCACATACACCCGCAGTCACACACAGAACATGTCATATATCATTATACTCAGCGGCTGTCATACTGTAACGTAGTATTACGCACGCACATACACCCGCAGTCACACACAGAACATGGCACATATCATTATACTCAGCAGCTGTCACACTGTAACGTAGTATTATGCACGCACATACACCCGCAGTCACACACAGAACATGTCACATATCATTATACTCAGCGGCTGTCATACTGTAACATAGTATTACGCACGCACATACCCCCGCTGTCACACACAGAACATGGCGCATATCATTATACTCAGCGGCTGTCACACTGTAACGTAGTATTACGCACGCACATACACCCGCACTCACACACAGAACATGGCGCATATCATTATACTCAGCGGCTGTCACACTGTAACGTAGTATTACGCACGCACATACATCTGCAGTCACACACAGAACATGGCGCATATCATTATACTCAGCGACTGTCACACTGTAACATATTATTACACACGCACATACACCCGCAGTCACACACAGAACATGGCACATATCATTATATCCAGCGGCTGTCACATTGTAACGTAGTATTACGCACGCACATACACCCGCAGTCACACGCAGAAGATGGCGCATATCATTATACTCAGCGGCTGTCACACTGTAACGTAGTATTACGCACGCACATACACCCGCAGTCACACACAGAACATGGCGCATATCATTATACCCAGCGGCTGTCACACTGTAACGTAGTATTACGCACGCACATACACCCGCAGTCACACACAGAACATGGCGCATGTCATTATACTCAGCGGCTGTCACACTGTAACGTAGTATTACGCACGCACATACACCCGCAGTCACACACAGAACATGGCGCATATCATTATACACAGCAGCTGTCACACTGCAACGTAGTATTGCGCACGCACATACACCGGCAGTCACACACAGAACATGGCGCATATCATTATACTCAGCGGCTTTCACACTGTAACGTAGTATTACGCACGCACATACACCCGCAGTCACACACAGAACATGTCACATATCATTATACTCAGCGGCTGTCATACTGTAACATAGTATTATGCACGCACATACACCCGCAGTCACACACAGAACATGGCACATATCATTATACTCAGCGGCTGTCACACTGTAACGTAGTATTACGCACGCACATACACCCGCAGTCACACACAGAACATGGCGCATATCATTATACTCAGCGGCTGTCACACTGTAACGTAGAATTACGCACGCACATACACCCGCAGTCACACACATAACATGGCGCATATCATTATACTCAGCGGCTGTCACACTGTAACGTAGTATTACGCACGCACATACACCCGCAGTCACACACAGAACATGGCGCATATCATTATACACAGCGGCTGTCACACTGTAACGTAGTATTACGCACGCACATACACCTGCAGTCACACACAGAACATGGCGCATATCATTATACTCAGCGGCTGTCACACTGTAACGTAGTATTACGCACACACATACACCCGCAGTCACACACAACATGGTGCATATCATTATACTCAGCGACTGTCACACTGTAAAGTATTATTACACACGCACATACACCCGCAGTCACACACAGAACATGGCACATATCATTATACCCAGCTGCTGTCACATTGTAACGTAGTATTACGCACGCACATACACCCGCAGTCACACGCAGAACATGGCTCATATCATTATACTCAGCGGCTGTCACACTGTAACGTAGTATTACACACGCACATACACCCACAGTCACACACAGAACATGGCGCATATTATTATACCCAGCGGCTGTCACACTGTAACGTAGTATTACACACGCACATACACCCGCAGTCACACACAGAACATGGCGCATATCATTATAGTCAGCGGCTGTCACACTGTAACGTAGAATTACGCACGCACATACACCCGCAGTCACACACAGAACATGGTGCATATCATTATAGTCAGCGGCTGTCACACTGTAACGTAGTATTACGCACGCACATACACCAACAGTCACACACACAACATGGCGCATATCATTATACTCAGCGGCTGTCACACTGTAAAGTAGTATTACGCACGCACATACACCCGCAGTCACACACAGAACATGGCGCATATCATTATACACAGCGGCTGTCACACTGTAACGTACTATTACGCACGCACATACACCCGCAGTCACACACAGAACATGGCGCATATCATTATACTCAGCGTCTGTCACACTGTAACGTAGTATTACGCACGCACATACACCCGCAGTCACACACAGAACATGGCGCATATCATTATACTCAGCGGCTGTCACACTGTAACGTAGTATTACGCACGCACATACACCCGCAGTCACACACAGAACATGTCACATATCATTATACTCAGCGGCTGTCATACTGTAACGTAGTATTACACACGCACATACACCCGCAGTCACACACAGAACATGGCGCATATTATTATACCCAGCGGCTGTCACACTGTAACGTAGTATTACACACGCACATACACCCGCAGTCACACACAGAACATGGCGCATATCATTATAGTCAGCGGCTGTCACACTGTAACGTAGAATTACGCACGCACATACACCCGCAGTCACACACAGAACATGGCGCATATCATTATACTCAGCGGCTGTCACACTGTAACGTAGTATTACGCACGCACATACACCCGCAGTCACACACACAACATGGCGCATATCATTATACTCAGCGGCTGTCACACTGTAAAGTAGTATTACGCACGCACATACACCCGCAGTCACACACAGAACATGGCGCATATCATTATACACAGCGGCTGTCACACTGTAACGTACTATTACGCACGCACATACACCCGCAGTCACACACAGAACATGGCGCATATCATTATACTCAGCGTCTGTCACACTGTAACGTAGTATTACGCACGCACATACACCCGCAGTCACACACAGAACATGGCGCATATCATTATACTCAGCGGCTGTCACACTGTAACGTAGTATTACGCACGCACATACACCCGCAGTCACACACAGAACATGTCACATATCATTATACTCAGCGGCTGTCATACTGTAACGTAGTATTACACACGCACATACACCCGCAGTCACACACAGAACATGGCACATATCATTATACTCAGCAGCTGTCACACTGTAACGTAGTATTATGCACGCACATACACCCGCAGTCACACACAGAACATGCCACATATCATTATACTCAGCGGCTGTCATACTGTAACGTAGTATTACGCACGCACATACACCCGCAGTCACACACATAACATGGCGCATATCATTATACTCAGCGGCTGTCACACTGTAACATAGTATTACGCACGCACATACCCCCGCAGTCACACACAGAACATGGCGCATATCATTATACTCAGCGGCTGTCACACTGTAACGTAGTATTACGCACGCACATACACCCGCAGTCACACACAGAACATGGCGCATATCATTATACTCAGCGGCTGTCACACTGTAACGTAGTATTACGCACGCACATACACCTGCAGTCACACACAGAACATGGCGCATATCATTATACTCAGCGGCTGTCACACTGTAACGTAGTATTACGCACGCACATACACCCGTAGTCACACACAGAACATGGCACATATCATTATACCCAGCGGCTGTCACATTGTAACGTAGTATTACGCACGCACATACACCCGCAGTCACACGCAGAACATGGCGCATATCATAATACTCAGCGGCTGTCACACTGTAACGTAGTATTAGGCACGCACATACACCCGCAGTCACACACAGAACATGGCGCATATCATTATACCCAGCGTCTGTCACACTGTAACGTAGTATTACGCACGCACATACACCCGCAGTCACACACAGAACATGGCGCATGTCATTATACTCAGCGGCTGTCACACTGTAACGTAGTATTACGCACGCACATACACCCGCAGTCACACACAGAACATGGCGCATATCATTATACTCAGCGGCTGTCACACTGTAACGTAGAATTACGCACGCACATACACCCGCAGTCACACACATAACATGGCGCATATCATTATACTCAGCGGCTGTCACACTGTAACGTAGTATTACGCACGCACATACACCCGCAGTCACACACAGAACATGGCGCATATCATTATACACAGCGGCTGTCACACTGTAACGTAGTATTACGCACGCACATACACCTGCAGTCACACACAGAACATGGCGCATATCATTATACTCAGCGGCTGTCACACTGTAACGTAGTATTACGCACACACATACACCCGCAGTCACACACAACATGGTGCATATCATTATACTCAGCGACTGTCACACTGTAAAGTATTATTACACACGCACATACACCCGCAGTCACACACAGAACATGGCACATATCATTATACCCAGCTGCTGTCACATTGTAACGTAGTATTACGCACGCACATACACCCGCAGTCACACGCAGAACATGGCTCATATCATTATACTCAGCGGCTGTCACACTGTAACGTAGTATTACACACGCACATACACCCACAGTCACACACAGAACATGGCGCATATTATTATACCCAGCGGCTGTCACACTGTAACGTAGTATTACACACGCACATACACCCGCAGTCACACACAGAACATGGCGCATATCATTATAGTCAGCGGCTGTCACACTGTAACGTAGAATTACGCACGCACATACACCCGCAGTCACACACAGAACATGGTGCATATCATTATAGTCAGCGGCTGTCACACTGTAACGTAGTATTACGCACGCACATACACCAACAGTCACACACACAACATGGCGCATATCATTATACTCAGCGGCTGTCACACTGTAAAGTAGTATTACGCACGCACATACACCCGCAGTCACACACAGAACATGGCGCATATCATTATACACAGCGGCTGTCACACTGTAACGTACTATTACGCACGCACATACACCCGCAGTCACACACAGAACATGGCGCATATCATTATACTCAGCGTCTGTCACACTGTAACGTAGTATTACGCACGCACATACACCCGCAGTCACACACAGAACATGGCGCATATCATTATACTCAGCGGCTGTCACACTGTAACGTAGTATTACGCACGCACATACACCCGCAGTCACACACAGAACATGTCACATATCATTATACTCAGCGGCTGTCATACTGTAACGTAGTATTACACACGCACATACACCCGCAGTCACACACAGAACATGGCGCATATTATTATACCCAGCGGCTGTCACACTGTAACGTAGTATTACACACGCACATACACCCGCAGTCACACACAGAACATGGCGCATATCATTATAGTCAGCGGCTGTCACACTGTAACGTAGAATTACGCACGCACATACACCCGCAGTCACACACAGAACATGGCGCATATCATTATACTCAGCGGCTGTCACACTGTAACGTAGTATTACGCACGCACATACACCCGCAGTCACACACACAACATGGCGCATATCATTATACTCAGCGGCTGTCACACTGTAAAGTAGTATTACGCACGCACATACACCCGCAGTCACACACAGAACATGGCGCATATCATTATACACAGCGGCTGTCACACTGTAACGTACTATTACGCACGCACATACACCCGCAGTCACACACAGAACATGGCGCATATCATTATACTCAGCGTCTGTCACACTGTAACGTAGTATTACGCACGCACATACACCCGCAGTCACACACAGAACATGGCGCATATCATTATACTCAGCGGCTGTCACACTGTAACGTAGTATTACGCACGCACATACACCCGCAGTCACACACAGAACATGTCACATATCATTATACTCAGCGGCTGTCATACTGTAACGTAGTATTACACACGCACATACACCCGCAGTCACACACAGAACATGGCACATATCATTATACTCAGCAGCTGTCACACTGTAACGTAGTATTATGCACGCACATACACCCGCAGTCACACACAGAACATGCCACATATCATTATACTCAGCGGCTGTCATACTGTAACGTAGTATTACGCACGCACATACACCCGCAGTCACACACATAACATGGCGCATATCATTATACTCAGCGGCTGTCACACTGTAACATAGTATTACGCACGCACATACCCCCGCAGTCACACACAGAACATGGCGCATATCATTATACTCAGCGGCTGTCACACTGTAACGTAGTATTACGCACGCACATACACCCGCAGTCACACACAGAACATGGCGCATATCATTATACTCAGCGGCTGTCACACTGTAACGTAGTATTACGCACGCACATACACCTGCAGTCACACACAGAACATGGCGCATATCATTATACTCAGCGGCTGTCACACTGTAACGTAGTATTACGCACGCACATACACCCGTAGTCACACACAGAACATGGCACATATCATTATACCCAGCGGCTGTCACATTGTAACGTAGTATTACGCACGCACATACACCCGCAGTCACACGCAGAACATGGCGCATATCATAATACTCAGCGGCTGTCACACTGTAACGTAGTATTAGGCACGCACATACACCCGCAGTCACACACAGAACATGGCGCATATCATTATACCCAGCGTCTGTCACACTGTAACGTAGTATTACGCACGCACATACACCCGCAGTCACACACAGAACATGGCGCATGTCATTATACTCAGCGGCTGTCACACTGTAACGTAGTATTACGCACACACATACACCCGCAGTCACACACAGAACATGGCGCATATCATTATACACAGCGGCTGTCACACTGCAACGTAGTATTACGCACGCACATACACCCGCAGTCACACACAGAACATGGCGCATATCATTATACTCAGCGGCTTTCACACTGTAACGTAGTATTACGCACGCACATACACCCGCAGTCACACACAGAACATGTCAGATATCATTATACTCAGCGGCTGTCATACTGTAACGTAGTATTATGCACGCACATACACCCGCAGTCACACACAGAACATGGCACATATCATTATACTCAGCGGCTGTCACACTGTAACGTAGTATTACGCACGCACATACACCCGCAGTCACACACAGAACATGGCGCATATCATTATACTCAGCGGCTGTCACACTGTAACGTAGAATTACGCACGCACATACACCCGCAGTCACACACATAACATGGCGCATATCATTATACTCAGCGGCTGTCACACTGTAACGTAGTATTACGCACGCACATACACCTGCAGTCACACACAGAACATGGCGCATATCATTATACTCAGCGGCTGTCACACTGTAACGTAGTATTACGCACACACATACACCCGCAGTCACACACACAACATGGTGCATATCATTATACTCAGCGACTGTCACACTGTAACGTATTATTACACACGCACATACACCCGCAGTCACACACAGAACATGGCACATATCATTATACCCAGCGGCTGTCACATTGTAACGTAGTATTACGCACGCACATACACCCGCAGTCACACGCAGAACATGGCTCATATCATTATACTCAGCGGCTGTCACACTGTAACGTAGTATTACACACGCACATACACCCGCAGTCACACACAGAACATGGCGCATATCATTATACCCAGCGGCTGTCACACTGTAACGTAGTATTACACACGCACATACACCCGCAGTCACACACAGAACATGGCGCATATCATTATAGTCAGCTGCTGTCACACTGTAATTTAGTATTACACACGCACATACACCCGCAGTCACACACAGAACATGGCGCATATCATTATAGTCAGCTGCTGTCACACTGTAACGTAGTGTTATGCACGCACATACACCCGCAGTCACACACAGAACATGGCACATATCATTATACTCAGCGGCTGTCACACTGTAACGTAGTATTACACACGCACATACACCCGCAGTCACACATAGAACATGGCGCATATCATTATACTCAGCGGCTGTCACACTGTAACGTAGTATTACGCACGTACACCCGCAGTCACACACAGAACATGGCGCATATCATTATACTCAGCGGCTGTCACACTGTAACGTAGTATTACGCACGCACGTACACCCGCAGTCACACACAGAACATGGCGCATATCATTATACTCAGCGGCTGTCACACTGTAACGTAGTATTACGCACGCACATACACCCGCAGTCACACACAGAACATGGCGCATATCATTATACCCAGCGGCTGTCACACTGTAAAGTAGTATTACACACGCACATACACCCGCAGTCACACACAGAACATGGCGCATATCATTATAGTCAGCTGCTGTCACACTGTAATTTAGTATTACACACGCACATACACCCGCAGTCACACACAGAACATGGCGCATATCATTATAGTCAGCTGCTGTCACACTGTAACGTAGTGTTATGCACGCACATACACCCGCAGTCACACACAGAACATGGCACATATCATTATACTCAGCGGCTGTCACACTGTAACGTAGTATTACACACGCACATACACCCGCAGTCACACACAGAACATGGCGCATATCATTATACTCAGCGGCTGTCACACTGTAACGTAGTATTACGCACGCACGTACACCCGCAGTCACACACAGAACATGGCGCATATCATTATACTCAGCGGCTGTCACACTGTAACGTAGTATTACGCACGCACATACACCCGCAGTCACACACAGAACATGGCGCATATCATTATACTCAGCGGCTGTCACACTGTAACGTAGTATTATGCACGCACATACACCCGCAGTCACACACAGAACATGGCGCATATCATTATACTCAGCGGCTGTCACACTGTAACGTAGTATTACGCACGCACATACACCCGCAGTCACACACAGAACATGGCGCATATCATTATACTCAGCGGCTGTGACACTGTAACGTAGTGTAACGCACGCACATACACCCGCTGTCACACACAGAACATGGCGCATATCATTATACTCAGCGGCTGTCACACTGTAACGTAGTATTACGCACGCACATACACCCGCAGTCACACACAGAACATGGCGCATATCATTATACTCAGCGGCTGTCACACTGTAACGTAGTATTATGCACGCACATACACCCGCAGTCACACACAGTACATGGCGCATATCAGTATACTCAGCGGCTGTCACACTGTAACGTAGTATTACGCACGCACATACACCCGCAGTCACACACAGAACATGTCACATATCATTATACTCAGCGGCTGTCACACTGTAACGTAGTATTACGCACACACATACACCCGCAGTCACACACAACATGGTGCATATCATTATACTCAGCGACTGTCACACTGTAACGTATTATTACACACGCACATACACCCGCAGTCACACACAGAACATGGCACATATCATTATACCCAGCGGCTGTCACATTGTAACGTAGTATTACGCACGCACATACACCCGCAGTCACACGCAGAACATGGCTCATATCATTATACTCAGCGGCTGTCACACTGTAACGTAGTATTACACACGCACATACACCCGCAGTCACACACAGAAAATGGCGCATATCATTATACCCAGCGGCTGTCACATTGTAACGTAATATTACGCACGCACATACACCCGCAGTCACACGCAGAACATGGCTCATATCATTATACTCAGCGGCTGTCACACTGTAACGTAGTATTACACACGCACATACACCCGCAGTCACACACAGAAAATGGCGCATATCATTATACCCAGCGGCTGTCACACTGTAACGTAGTATTACACACGCACATACACCCGCAGTCACACACAGAACATGTCACATATCATTATACTCAACGGCTGTCACACTGTAACGTAGTATTACGCACACACATACACCCGCAGTCACACACAACATGGTGCATATCATTATACTCAGCGACTGTCACACTGTAACGTATTATTACACACGCACATACACCCGCAGTCACACACAGAACATGGCACATATCATTATACCCAGCGGCTGTCACATTGTAACGTAGTATTACGCACGCACCTACACCCGCAGTCACACGCAGAACATGGCTCATATCATTATACTCAGCGGCTGTCACACTGTAACGTAGTATTACACACGCACATACACCCGCAGTCACACACAGAAAATGGCGCATATCATTATACCCAGCGGCTGTCACACTGTAACGTAGTATTACACACGCACATACACCCGCAGTCACACACAGAACATGGCGCATATCATTATAGTCAGCGGCTGTCACACTGTAACGTAGAATTACGCACGCACATACACCCGCAGTCACACACAGAACATGGCGCATATCATTATACTCAGCGGCTGTCACACTGTAACGTAGTATTACGCACGCACATACACCCGCAGTCACACACAGAACATGGCGCATATCATTATACACAGCGGCTGTCACACTGTAACGTAGTATTACGCACGCACATACACCCGCAGTCACACACAGAACATGGCGCATATCATTATACTCAGCGTCTGTCACACTGTAACGTAGTATTACGCACGCACATACACCCGCAGTCACACACAGAACATGGCGCATATCATTATACTCAGCGGCTGTCACACTGTAACGTAGTATTACGCACGCACATACACCCGCAGTCACACACAGAACATGTCACATATCATTATACTCAGCGGCTGTCATACTGTAACGTAGTATTACGCACGCACATACACCCGCAGTCACACACAGAACATGGCACATATCATTATACTCAGCAGCTGTCACACTGTAACGTAGTATTATGCACGCACATACACCCGCAGTCACACACAGAACATGTCACATATCATTATACTCAGCGGCTGTCATATTGTAACGTAGTATTACGCACGCACATACACCCGCAGTCACACACATAACATGGCGCATATCATTATACTCAGCGGCTGTCACACTGTAACATAGTATTACGCACGCACATACCCCCGCAGTCACACACAGAACATGGCGCATATCATTATACTCAGCGGCTGTCACACTGTATCGTAGTATTACGCACGCACATACACCCGCAGTCACACACAGAACATGGCGCATATCATTATACTCAGCGGCTGTCACACTGTAACGTAGTATTACGCACGCACATACACCTGCAGTCACACACAGAACATGGCGCATATCATTATACTCAGCGGCTGTCACACTGTAACGTAGTATTACGCACGCACATACACCCGCAGTCACACACAACATGGTGCATATCATTGTACTCAGCGACTGTCACACTGTAACGTATTATTACACACGCACATACACCCGCAGTCACACACAGAACATGGCACATATCATTATACCCAGCGGCTGTCACATTGTAACGTAGTATTACGCACGCACATACACCCGCAGTCACACGCAGAACATGGCGCATATCATTATACTCAGCGGCTGTCACACTGTAACGTAGTATTAGGCACGCACATACACCCGCAGTCACACACAGAACATGGCGCATATCATTATACCCAGCGGCTGTCACACTGTAACGAAGTATTACGCACGCACATACACCCGCAGTCACACACAGAACATGGCGCATGTCATTATACTCAGCAGCTGTCACACTGTAACGTAGTATTACGCACGCACATACACCCGCAGTCACACACAGAACATGGCGCATATCATTATACACAGCGGCTGTCACACTGCAACGTAGTATTACGCACGCACATACACCCGCAGTCACACACAGAACATGGCGCATATCATTATACTCAGCGGCTTTCACACTGTAACGTAGTATTACGCACGCACATACACCCGCAGTCACACACAGAACATGTCACATATCATTATACTCAGCGGCTGTCATACTGTAACGTAGTATTATGCACGCACATACACCCGCAGTCACACACAGAACATGGCACATATCATTATACCCAGCGGCTGTCACATTGTAACGTAGTATTACGCACGCACATACACCCGCAGTCACACGCAGAACATGGCGCATATCATTATACTCAGCGGCTGTCACACTGTAACGTAGTATTAGGCACGCACATACACCCGCAGTCACACACAGAACATGGCGCATATCATTATACCCAGCGGCTGTCACACTGTAACGAAGTATTACGCACGCACATACACCCGCAGTCACACACAGAACATGGCGCATGTCATTATACTCAGCGGCTGTCACACTGTAACGTAGTATTACGCACGCACATACACCCGCAGTCACACACAGAACATGGCGCATATCATTATACACAGCGGCTGTCACACTGCAACGTAGTATTACGCACGCACATACACCCGCAGTCACACACAGAACATGGCGCATATCATTATACTCAGCGGCTTTCACACTGTAACGTAGTATTACGCACGCACATACACCCGCAGTCACACACAGAACATGTCACATATCATTATACTCAGCGGCTGTCATACTGTAACGTAGTATTATGCACGCACATACACCCGCAGTCACACACAGAACATGGCACATATCATTATACTCAGCGGCTGTCACACTGTAACGTAGTATTACGCACGCACATACACCCGCAGTCACACACAGAACATGGCGCATATCATTATACTCAGCGGCTTTCACACTGTAACGTAGAATTACGCACACACATACACCCGCAGTCACACACATAACATGGCGCATATCATTATGCTCAGCGGCTGTCACACTGTAACGTAGTATTACGCACGCACATACACCCGCAGTCACACACAGAACATGGCACATATCATTATACCCAGCGGCTGTCACATTGTAACGTAGTATTACGCACGCACATACACCCGCAGTCACACGCAGAACATGGCTCATATCATTATACTCAGCGGCTGTCACACTGTAACGTAGTATTACACACGCACATACACCCGCAGTCACACACAGAACATGGCGCATATCATTATACCCAGCGGCTGTCACACTGTAACGTAGTATTACACACGCACATACACCCGCAGTCACACACAGAACATGGCGCATATCATTATAGTCAGCTGCTGTCACACTGTAATTTAGTATTACACACGCACATACACCCGCAGTCACACACAGAACATGGCGCATATCATTATAGTCAGCTGCTGTCACACTGTAACGTAGTGTTATGCACGCACATACACCCGCAGTCACACACAGAACATGGCACATATCTTTATACTCAGCGGCTGTCACACTGTAACGTAGTATTACACACGCACATACACCCGCAGTCACACATAGAACATGGCGCATATCATTATACTCAGCGGCTGTCACACTGTAACGTAGTATTACGCACGTACACCCGCAGTCACACACAGAACATGGCGCATATCATTATACTCAGCGGCTGTCACACTGTAACGTAGTATTACGCACGCACGTACACCCGCAGTCACACACAGAACATGGCGCATATCATTATACTCAGCGGCTGTCACACTGTAACGTAGTATTACGCACGCACATACACCCGCAGTCACACACAGAACATGGCGCATATCATTATACTCAGCGGCTGTCACACTGTAACGTAGTATTACGCACGCACATACACCCGCAGTCACACCCAGAACATGGCGCATATCATTATACTCAGCGGCTGTAACACTGTAACGTAGTATTACGCACGCACATACACCCGCAGTCACACACAGAACATGGCGCATATCATTATACTCAGCGGCTGTGACACTGTAACGTAGTGTAACGCACGCACATACACCCGCTGTCACACACAGAACATGGCGCATATCATTATACTCAGCGGCTGTCACACTGTAACGTAGTATTACGCACGCACATACACCCGCAGTCACACACAGAACATGGCGCATATCATTATACTCAGCGGCTGTCACACTGTAACGTAGTATTATGCACGCACATACACCCGCAGTCACACACAGAACATGGCGCATATCATTATACTCAGCGGCTGTCACACTGTAACGTAGTATTATGCACGCACATACACCCGCAGTCACACACAGAACATGGCACATATCATTATACTCAGCGGCTGTCACACTGTAACGTAGTATTATGCACGCACATACACCCGCAGTCACACACAGAACATGGCGCATATCATTATACCCAGCGGCTGTCACACTGTAACGTAGTATTACACACGCACATGCACCCGCAGTCACACACAGAACATGGCGCATATCATTATACCCAGCGGCTGTCACACTGTAACGTAGTATTACGCACGCACATACACCTGCAGTCGCACACAGAACATGGCGCATATCATTATACTCAGCGGCTGTGACACTGTAACGTAGTATTACGCACGCACATACACCCGCAGTCACACACAGAACATGGCGCATATCATTATACCCAGCGGCTGTCACACTGTAACGTATTATTACACACGCACATACACCCGCAGTCACACACAGAACATGGCACATATCATTATACCCAGCGGCTGTCACATTGTAACGTAGTATTACGCACGCACATGCACCCGCAGTCACACGCAGAACATGGCTCATATCATTATACTCAGCGGCTGTCACACTGTAACGTAGTATTACACACGCACATACACCCGCAGTCACACACAGAACATGGCGCATATCATTATACCCAGCGGCTGTCACACTGTAACGTAGTATTACACACGCACATACACCCGCAGTCACACACAGAACATGGCGCATATCATTATAGTCAGCTGCTGTCACACTGTAATTTAGTATTACACACGCACATACACCCGCAGTCACACACAGAACATGGCGCATATCATTATAGTCAGCTGCTGTCACACTGTAACGTAGTGTTATGCACGCACATACACCCGCAGTCACACACAGAACATGGCACATATCATTATACTCAGCCGCTGTCACACTGTAACGTAGTATTACACACGCACATACACCCGCAGTCACACATAGAACATGGCGCATATCATTATACTCAGCGGCTGTCACACTGTAACGTAGTATTATGCACGTACACCCGCAGTCACACGCAGAACATGGCGCATATCATTATACTCAGCGGCTGTCACACTGTAACGTAGTATTACGCACGCACGTACACCCGCAGTCACACACAGAACATGGAGCATATCATTATACTCAGCGGCTGTCACACTGTAACGTAGTATTACGCACGCACATACACCCGCAGTCACACACAGAACATGGCGCATATCATTATACTCAGCGGCTGTCACACTGTAACGTAGTATTACGCACGCACATACACCCGCAGTCACACACAGAACATGGCGCATATCATTATACTCAGCGGCTGTCACACTGTAACGTAGTATTACGCACGCACATACACCCGCAGTCACACACAGAACATGGCGCATATCATTATACTCAGCGGCTGTGACACTGTAACGTAGTGTAACGCACGCACATACACCCGCTGTCACACACAGAACATGGCGCATATCATTATACTCAGCGGCTGTCACACTGTAACGTAGTATTACGCACGCACATACACCCGCAGTCACACACAGAATATGGCGCATATCATTATACTCAGCGGCTGTCACACTGTAACGTAGTATTATGCACGCACATACACCTGCAGTCACACACAGAATATGGTGCATATCATTATACTCAGCGGCTGTCACACTGTAACGTAGTATTATGCACGCACATACACCCGCAGTCACACACAGAACATGGCACATATCATTATACTCAGCGGCTGTCACACTGTAACGTAGTATTACGCACGCACATACACCCGCAGTCACACACAGAACATGGCGCATATCATTATACCCAGCGGCTGTCACACTGTAACGTAGTATTACACACGCACATGCACCCGCAGTCACACACAGAACATGGCGCATATCATTATACCCAGCGGCTGTCACACTGTAACGTAGTATTACGCACGCACATACACCTGCAGTCGCACACAGAACATGGCGCATATCATTATACTCAGCGGCTGTGACACTGTAACGTAGTATTACGCACGCACATACACCCGCAGTCACACACAGAACATGGCGCATATCATTATACCCAGCGGCTGTCACACTGTAACGTAGTATTACACACGCACATGCACCCACAGTCGCACACAGAACATGGCGCATATCATTATACTCAGCGGAAGCTGTTAGTGCGTCCTGCTCACATCACTGTGCGAATAAGACGCATTTGAAGGAAACAAGTAGCATGGCGAGACGCTCAGCGCTGCATACACTGAGGTAGATACCCTATGTTGGTGGCGGGTATGTATTCTCCTTAGAACGATCCGGGTACCTGAGACGTTGCTGGCTATAACATAATCTAGGCTTCTTTACTTTATTTATTGGCTTAGCTATAGCAAGCTTGCTCGAGGGATTATTGATCCTGGGGTCTTATGAGCAGGGACCCTCCACCCATTAGGTTCTCACCCTGCTGTTTCCTGATCTCCTGTCTGTCCGCATTTTGAGATACAGGCAGCGACTTTGACCCCATCTGTCTGGCACAGATCACTGATTGCTCCTCCTGAGAATTGTATCTTTCTATAAGTTCTATAAGTTTCCTCAGTTTGGTTTATGCTCCTGTTATGTCTGTTTCATCCCTTTACTATATATTCATATTCTATTGTTATTTATCCTATTGTAACTCTTCAATGGCACTGTGCCTATGCTTATAATAATAGTAATAATAATAATAACTGCAGAAGTCCTGTGCCAGGACCAGGGTATCGGGCAGGGGAGTCTTATGAAAAGAGGGGGCCCATGTGCAGTCTGTGAGCGGACCCCATCCCCACTGCCAGAGCAATCCTACTGCACTTGTGCAAACTGTATGTGTGGGAAGATGTCGCCGGCGTCATTCTCATGAAATTTTCATTTAATTTCCTTGTTCCCCCCAATGGCGATGCCTCTGAGGGTGTTCCAGTCATCTTAGTGACTCACATTGGCCACACAGATCACGGTACGCAGGCGTTCTCAGCGAAGGGCCATCCTGGCGGCTTCCACCAAGAACAGACTTGAAGAGCCAAGGACCCTTCATCGAACTCACATGGGCGGCTCTGACGGTGTAGCTGCCAGGATTGTAGACTGTAAAGGACTCTCTGTACGTAGGCTTCAATTTCTCATTGTTCCATAAGGACCGGGCTGTACTTTGGGCCATTCCCCCTTTTCAGCCTAAAGTGGTTCCTAGAGTAGTTTTCCCCTCTGCAATGTGATCCCTCCCTCCTACATTCTGTGCATGTGCTCAGGACAGTAAGTGCTTATGATGACAGGGCAAGTTATATCCACAAGACGGATGATCTTCTATGATGCTCAGGTTCTATTCCGGGGGGGGGGCTTTCTACTCCTGGAAACCTCAGGGCTTATTCTGCCGGGTCAGTGAGTGTCTCCTGGACGGGAGGCATGGGGCTATGGTTTAGCAGCTGTGTAGGGCCACCACCTAGTCACCTGTGCATATCATCGCACCACTTCCCCCTGGCCTACACAGCCTTAGAGGCAGCTTGGAGGATGTTCCCAAATTATGTCCAGTGTCCCCCAATTGAGGACTGAGGCCCTGATTCAGAGCCGGATGCCTCCTGGCCGCTCGCATAGCTGTGGGTGACCACCCACAGCTATAGCGAGTGGCCAGAAAGATGGTCGCGATGGTCAAGACCATCGCGACCATCGGGCTTGCGTCGAGACCCTTGTGGTAGGGTCTCGTGGCAGCAAGCCCCAGAGAGATTTCGGCTCTAACAGAGCCGAAATCTCTCCCACTGACATCACTCGTGATCACTCGTGATGTCAGTGGGGCCGCCCCCAAACGGAGGGAACACCTCCGTTTGGGCAGCCACTCCCCCGGCCCGCCCACCGAAGGGGGCGTGCTGTCACTCAACATCGACAGCACGCCCCCTTTGGTACGAGACCCGGAGCGACGGTTTGCCCGTCGCTATCCGGGTCTCGCGCATGTGCATGACGGAGCAGGCTCTGTCGTGCACATGCGCACTGGGCCACCATCGACCCGCTTGTGAGCGCATGACGCTCGCGTGCGAGTCTGAATCAGGCCCAGAGAGCAGAGTATTTTACGCTAACACTAAATCCTTTTCTTTGTGCCAATGGGCACTCACCTGTTCCGCTCCTTATCGCCTTCCCCTCTGTCCTCTCCTGTGGGGTTCTCTGATAAACCTAACTGCTGGCTTCTGTCAGGTGTGGGGTGATAAGGGGGGTGGGAGGCACGGATACATAATGAAGAGTTACAGCGCCCAATCTCCACCGCACCCACTATATCCCAATGTCTTTCCAGTGTCCTCAATGGACTCACAGACAAGGATTTAACATAAGTATTAACCCTGTTATCTATATAATAAATGAGAAAGCATGTCTGTCTGTCTGTCTATTTGTCCTTTATGCACGGCCAGATTTTTGTACCGTTTTCCACCAAATTAGGCAGGGTGGTGTAGTTTGACCAGGATTAGGTTTTTGCCTAGGTTTGAACTTTGTCAGGGCCACACACACTCACACAATCCCTAAAAACGGGGACACTCCCAAAAACCTTTGTGAAAGCTACAAAAGTATCCTTTTAACCTCAGTCTGAGCAAACTTGATGACTCATGCAAGTTCATATTAAATCCAAAGTTAGTCCTTTAAATGACCATTTATATTAGTCAGCCCTCTGTGTTTGCATGCAAGAACATAGCTAGAACTTTGGGGACCACATAGCAAGATCTTAATGGGCTCCTCCAGAAGTAAAAAAAAAACACACATACATTTGCCCCCACACAGAACCCATTCAGGTTAAGCCACTCAGTAGTACCCCTTATACCATGCAGCTTTAGTGTCTCTTATACATATGCCAAACAGTAGTGCCCCTTACACTACACAGTAATGCCCCTTACACATTATGCCACACAGTAATGCCCCTTACACATTATACCACACAGTAATGCCCTTTACAGATTATGCCACATAGTAGTAGTGCCCCATATAATACATTATTTCACACAATAGTAGTGCCCCTTACATATTATGCCACGCAGTAATGGCCCTTATACTTTATGCCCCACCAGCAACTCAGCTCCCTGTCTTACTCCAGCAACCTCTCGCCTCCTCCTGTTTGCCATCAGCAGCCAGCAGGTGTGGATTAGGTGCTGGGCTGCCAGCTAATTACAGCTGACGCACCGGAAGGCAGCAGCAGACATGGACAGACAACGCTGGCACAATTTGAATCTGGCACCGGTCGCGAGCTCTGATTGGCTCGCGACTGGTGGCGCTGTCTCTCCATGTCTGTACGCCAGAGCGCCAGCTGTAATCAGCTGGTGGGCCGGCACTAAGTCAACACCGCTGCCACCCGGACCCCCCTCAGCGGCCCTGACTGGACCAGCCCACCTTTTGTGTGTGACTGGGTGCAGGGGGAGCGGCGGGCCACAGTCGCAGCTCGGGCACCATACCAGCCACACCCCTTGCACCCACGGTAGTTATGGCACTGTGTGCATGCATGTTATCACACATTACAGTCATTCTCAGGATGAATGGGGTTATAGGCGAGGACTACGTAAACGAGTAAAGGCTGCAGGTGTACTTCAGGGTCCAGTCTTCAACCCGGGCAACGCAGAGTATCCCAGATAGTATATTATAGACTAATCCCGGGCAACGCAGAGTATCCCAGCTAGTATATTATAGACTAATCCCGGGCAACGCAGAGTATACCAGCTAGTGTATTATAGACTAATCCCGGGCAACGCAGAGTATCCCAGCTACTATATTATAGACTAATCCTGGGCAAAGCAGAGTATCCCAGCTAGTATATTATAGACTAATCCTAGGCAACGCAGAGTATCCCAGCTACTATATTATAGACTAATTCCAGGCAACGCAGAGTATCCCAGCTAGTATATTATAGACTAATCCCGGGGAATGCAGAGTATCCCATCTTGTATACTATAGACTAATCACGGGCAACGCTGAGTATCCCAGCTAATATATTCTAGACTAATCCCGGGCAACGCAGAGTATCCCAGCTAATATATTATAGACTAATCCCGGGAAACGCAGAGTATCCCAGCTAGTATATTATAGACTGATCACGGGGAATGCAGAGTATCCCAGCTAGTATATTATAGACTAATCCCGGGCAACGCAGAGTATCCCAGCTAGTATATTATAGACTAATCCCGGGCAACGCAGAGTATCCCAGCTAGTATATTATAGACTGATAACGGGGAATGCAGAGTATCCCAGCTAGTATATTATAGACTAATCCCGGGCAACGCAGAGTATCCCAGCTAGTATATTATAGACTAATCCCGGGCAACGCAGAGTATCCCAGCTAGTATATTATAGACTAATCCCGGGCAACGCAGAGTATCCCAGCTAGTGTATTATAGACTAATCCCAGCTACTGTAGTTTAACATTACAGAAAACTGGGGTGAAGAATGATGAAGCTAGAGACACGTTATGTCAGTAATATTATCTCTGCTCCTGTATGGAATAAAACCTCCATAAAACACAGTTCCTGTGGGTGCTGATATAAGTAGCACAGACAGGTGTATATGTCTATAATGTAGTATATACTGTATGTCCAGCACTGAGCTCAGTGACAGGATTTATATGTGAATAATGGGTACGCCCTGTTTCTGTTCTTCCCCAGACAATGATAACAGCACAGCCGGCCAGTCACCAGCCCCAACCGCATCCCTCTACTACAAAGAGAGATATTATGAAGAGATTGAGCACAAGCGCAAGATCCGCAGACGCCGCACCAGGTGACAGACGGCCGCCATTTCTCTTGTACAGACTGACATTGTGTTATTTTGTATTTTATTGTTCTGCTCCGCAGAATGAAGCTGAGACACACAGTTGGGCTCACTCAGAGTTGGACATAAATCATTTAGGTGCTTATGCATTAGCATTTGTATACTCTGTACTGTATGATGTATGCTCACCACATACGTGTCACCGGTGTCTCCTTACACCAGGGGCGCAGGACAGGCCAAACACAGACAGAGTACAGTCACGTACAGGGCCGAATTAAGGTCTTTTGGGGCCCCTGGGTAACAAACTTGTGGGGGCCCCTATATACCACCGTTTCTCGTCACCCTAGGATTTTTTCTCTATCTATTCACCTTAATGCCCCTCTTGCAATGCCCACTGTAGAAGTGCCCCTTATGCAATATTCACCCAGTAATGGTCCCCCCTATACAGTGCTCCTTATACAGTGCCCCCAATAGTAGTCCCCCCTATACAGTGCCCCCAGTAGTAGTCCCCCCTATACAGTGCCCCCAGTAGTAGTCCCCCCATTCTCTGCCCCCAGTAGTAGTCCCCCCCTATACAGTGCCCCTACGAAGCAGCCAATGAGAGTCTGTGTGACTCTCATCGGCTGCTGTAACATACACACAGCTGCCGCCGGCTGTGTGTATGTCACTGTGTAGTGTGGCCGTGCTCACTGCGCGGTCTACACTACACTAGCGGAGGGGACAATAGTGGCGGGTGAAGACAGCGCACCGCTGCTAGTGGGGGCCCCTCTGTGTGTGGGGACCCAGGGACGATCGCCTCTGTCGCCCCCCCTTAATCCGGCCCTGAACGAGCGAACAAAACTTGCGGTCGTTTTTTGGGAAACTATGCCCCCTGGCCGCTCGCATCCTACGTCATGTCCGCTATTTATTAGATTAATCGAGTACATCGAACAGCGTATGAGCTGCTCGCTATTCTTGTGGTTGGGTTTTCTTACCGCTATCTTGCGAGCAGTTCTGGCTAAAAAAAACCCAGTGACGTGGTCAATGACGCTGCTGTAGTAATTATGCACAGCCATAAAACGCCCGTTTTGACCTTTAAGCACGCCTGCGTTCCGATCTCCACTCACCGTTTTCAAGCACCTTCCCCTGTTACCACCCACATACGCCTCCTCCTGTCACTCAAAATAGCAGGCCTTCGCTATTTTGCGAGCACATGAATTTCGGCCGCACTGACTGGTTCGCGCATGCGTGTTACGAACCGTACGCATGCGCAGTTGGGCAAACATCGCTCGGAGCGAACGAGCAGCCACTTGCGTCCGGCTCTGAATCTGGCCCAAAATCCTGAAAATATCATTTGTGTTTGTGCTGCATAAAATGATTAGTAACCTGAAGAGACTCTTCCGGGCTGAGGGGTAAAGAGACGACCTCAGAGGAGGAGGTTCCTGTACTCAGTGACTTTATATATAGTAAGGATGACTTATTCTGAGGCATCACAACGGAGGGTGACACCTCCCAACCCGTCACAAGTGCCAAAGGCGCGCACACCTAAGGGGATGTATTGTTATATCGTATCGTATCACCGTGAGGCCACACCCCCTGATTTCTGCCATTTTGGAGGCGTGACCGGATGTCACTCCCTCATCCTGGTCACATTGGGGTCTTACCCAGCCCCCAGCGTCTCTCAGCGCAGTGTCATCCATTACCGCTCCAGCTCTGCTGTTTTGGTGTCACCCCCTCAGATGGTGTCACTGGGTACGGCCTGCACCCCCCTAGTGATGCCGCTGTTCTAATTCTCTGTTGTGTATCTGATTAAAGTACATTCTTCTACACAACACAATAATGTATGACAATGTGGTTTTTACACTATTAGATTGTGTACAAATAGGGTAATTCCATTTATGTATGCTTCATATTCTCTGTGCCCACCAAAGGCACATATATAAGCCCCCAGTATGAATTGTTATATAGTACAGTGTTGTATTGTTATATAGTACAGTGCTATATTATATTGTACAGTGTGTATTGTTATATAGTACAGTGTGTATTGTTATATAGTACAGTGCTGTATTGTTATATAGTACAGTGTTGTATTGTTATATAGTACAGTGCTGTATTGTTATATAGTACAGTGTGTATTGTTATATAGTACAGTGCAGTATTGTTATATAGTACGGTGTGTATTGTTATATAGTACAGTACTGTATTGTTATATAGTACAGTGCTGTATTGTTATATAGTACAGTGCTGTATTGTTATATAGTACAGTGTGTATTGTTATATAGTACAGTGCTGTATTGTTATATAGTACAGTGCTGTATTGTTATATAGTACAGTGTGTATTGTTATATAGTACAGTGCTGTATTGTTATATAGTACAGTGCTGTATTGTTATATAGTACAGTGTGTATTGTTATATAGTACAGTGTGTATTGTTATATAGTACAGTGCTGTATTGTTATATAGTACAGTGCTGTATTGTTATATAGTACAGTGCAGTATTGTTATATAGTACAGTGCGTATTGTTATATAGTACAGTGCAGTATTGTTATATAGTACCGTGTGTATTGTTATATAGTACAGTGCTGTATTGTTATATAGTACAGTGTGTATTGTTATATAGTACAGTGCAGTATTGTTATATAGTACAGTGTGTATTTTTATATAGTACAGTGCAGTATTGTTATATACTACAGTGCAGTATTGTTATATAGTACAGTGCAGTATTGTTATATAGTATAGTGCAGTATTGTTATATAGTACAGTGTGTATTGTTATATAGTATAGTGCAGTATTGTTATATAGTACAGTGCAGTATTGTTATATAGTATAGTGCAGTATTGTCATATAGTACAGTGTGTATTGTTATATAGTACAGTGCAGTATTGTTATATAGTATAGTGCAGTATTGTTATATAGTACAGTGTGTATTGTTATATAGTACATTGTAGTATTGTTAAAGAGTACAGTGTGTATTGTCATTGTCATATAGAATAGTGCAGTATTGTTATAGAGTACAGTGCAGTATTGTTATAGAGTACAGTGCAGTATTGTTATAGAGTACAGTGCTGTATTGTTATATAGTACAGTGTGTATTGATATATAGTACAGTGTAGTATTGTTATATAGTACAGTGTAGTATTGTTATACAGTACAGTGTGTATTGTTATATAGAATAGTGCAGTATTGTTATAGAGTACAGTGCAGTATTGTTATATAGTACAGTGCAGTATTGTTATATAGTACAGTGTGTATTGTTATATAGTACAGTGTTGTATTGTTATATAGTACAGTGCAGTATTTTTGTATAGTACAGTGTGTATTGTTATATAGTACAGTGCTGTATTGTTATATAGTACAGTGTGTATTGTTATATAGTACAGTGCTGTATTGTTATATAGTACAGTGTAGTATTGTTATATAGTACAGTGCAGTATTGTTATATAGTACAGTGCTTTATTGTTATTTAGTACAGTGTGTATTGTTATTTAGTACAGTGCTGTATTGTTATATAGTACGTGCTGTATTGTTATATAGTACACTGTGTATTGTTATATAGTACAGAGTGTATTGTTATATAGTACAGTGTGTATTGTTATATAGTACAGAGTGTATTGTTATATAGTACAGTACAGTATTGTTATATAGTACAGTGCTGTATTGTTATATAGTATGTGCTGTATTGTTATATAGTACAGTGCTGTATTGTTATATAGTACACTGCTGTATTGTTATATAGTACGTGCTGTGTTGTTATATAGTACGTGCTGTATTGTTATATAGTACAGTGCTGTATTGTTATATAGTACAGTGCTGTATTGTTATATAGTACGTGCAGTGTTGTTATATAGTACAGTGTGTATTGTTATATAGTAGAGTGAAGTAGTGTTATATAGTACAGTGTGTATTGTTATATAGTACAGTGCAGTATTGTTATATAGTACAGTTTGTAGTGTTATATAGTACAGTGCAGTATTGTTATATAGTACAGTGTGTAGTGTTATATAGTACAATGCTGTATTGTTATATAGTACAGTGTGTATTGTTATATAGTACAGTGTGTATTGTTATATAGTTCAGTGCAGTATTGTTATGTAGTACAGTGCAGTATTGTTATATAGTACAGTGCAGTATTGTTATATAGTACAGTGCTTTATTGTTATATAGTACAGTGCACTATTGTTATATAGTACAGTGTGTATTGTTATATAGTACAGTGTAGTATTGTTATATAGTACAGTGTGTATTGTTATATAGTACAGTGCTGTATTGTTATATAGTACAGTATGTATTGTTATATAGTACAGTGCAGTGTTGTTATATAGTACAGTGTGTATTGTTATAGAGTACAGTGTGTATTGTTATAGAGTACAGTGCAGTATTGTTATATAGTACAGTATGTATTGTTATATAGTACAGTGCAGTGTTGTTATATAGTACAGTGTGTATTGTTATAGAGTACAGTGTGTATTGTTATAGAGTACAGTGCTGTATTGTTATATAGTACGTGCTGTATTGTTATATAGTACAGTGTGTATTGTTATATAGTACAGAGTGTATTGTTATATAGTACAGTACAGTATTGTTATATAGTACAGTGCTGTATTGTTATATAGTACGTGCTGTATTGTTATATTGTACAGTGCTTTATTGTTATATAGTACAGTGCACTATTGTTATATAGTACAATGCAGTTTTGTTATATAGTACAGTGCAGTGTTGTTATATAGTACAGTGTGTATTGTTATATAGTACAGTGTGTATTGTTATATAGTACAGTGCAGTATTGTTATATAGTACAGTGTGTATTGTTATATAGTACAGTGCAGTATTGTTATATAGTACAGTGCAGTTTTGTTATATAGTACAGTGCAGTGTTGTTATATAGTACAGTGTGTATTGTTATATAGTACAGTGCAGTATTGTTATATAGTACGGTGTGTATTGTTATATAGTACAGTACTGTATTGTTATATAGTACAGTATGTATTGGTATATAGTACAGTGCAGTGTTGTTATATAGTACAGTGTGTATTGTTATAGAGTACAGTGCTGTATTGTTATAGAGTACAGTATGTATTGGTATATAGTACAGTGCAGTGTTGTTATATAGTACAGTGTGTATTGTTATATAGTACAGTGCTGTATTGTTATATAGTACAGTGCTGTATTGTTATATAGTACAGTATGTATTGGTATATAGTACAGTGCAGTGTTGTTATATAGTACAGTGTGTATTGTTATATAGTACAGTGCTGTATTGTTATATAGTACAGTGCTGTATTGTTATATAGTACAGTGCAGTATTGTTATATAGTACAGTGCGTATTGTTATATAGTACAGTGCAGTATTGTTATATACTACAGTGCAGTATTGTTATATAGTACAGTGCAGTATTGTTATATAGTACAGTGCTGTATTTTTATATAGTACAGTGCAGTATTGTTATATACTACAGTGCAGTATTGTTATATAGTACAGTGCAGTATTGTTATATAGTATAGTGCAGTATTGTTATATAGTACAGTGTGTATTGTTATATAGTACATTGTAGTATTGTTAAAGAGTACAGTGTGTATTGTTATATAGAATAGTGCAGTATTGTTATAGAGTACAGTGCAGTATTGTTATAGAGTAAAGTGCAGTATTGTTATAGAGTACAGTGTGTATGGCTATAGAGTACAGTGTAGTATTCTTATAGAGTACAGTGCAGTATTGTTATAGAGTACAGTGTTGTTATAGAGTACAGTGCAGTATTGTTATATAGTACAGTGTGTATTGTTATATAGTACAGTGTAGTATTGTTATATAGTACAGTGTGTATTGTTATATAGAATAGTGCAGTATTGTTATAGAGTACAGTGTAGTATTGTTATATAGTACAGTGCAGTATTGTTATATAGTACAGTGCAGTATTGTTATATAGTACAGTGTAGTATTGTTATATAGTACAGTGCAGTATTGTTATATAGAACAGTGTGTATTGTTATATAGTACAGTGCTGTATTGTTATATAGTACGTGCTGTATTGTTATATAGTACAGTGTGTATTGTTATATAGTACAGAGTGTATTGTTATATAGTACAGTGCAGTATTGTTATATAGTACAGTGCTGTATTGTTATATAGTACGTGCTGTATTGCTATATAGTACGTGCTGTGTTGTTATATAGTACAGGGTTGTATTGTTATATAGTACAGTGCAGTATTGTTATATAGTACCGTGTGTATTGTTATATAGTACAGTGCTGTATTGTTATATAGTGCAGTGCAGTGTTGTTATATAGTACAGTGTGTATTGTTATATAGTACAGTGAAGTAGTGTTATATAGTACAGTGCTGTATTTTTATATAGTACGTGCTGTGTTGTTATATAGTACAGGGTTGTATTGTTATATAGTACAGTGCAGTATTGTTATATAGTACCGTGTGTATTGTTATATAGTACAGTGCTGTATTGTTATATAGTGCAGCGCAGTGTTGTTATATAGTACAGTGTGTATTGTTATATAGTACAGTGAAGTAGTGTTATATAGTACAGTGTGTATTGTTATATAGTACAGTGCAGTATTGTTATATAGTACAGTGTGTATTGTTATATAGTACAGTGTGTAGTGTTATATAGTACAATGCTGTATTGTTATATAGTACAGTGTGTATTGTTATATAGTACAGTGCACTGTTGTTATATAGTACAGTGCAGTATTGTTATATAGTATAGTGTGTATTGTTATTTAGTACAGTGCTGTATTGTTATATAGTACGTGCTGTATTGATATATAGTACAGTGCAGTATTGTTATATAGTACAGTGTGTATTGTTATATAGTACAGTGTGTATTGTTATATAGTACAGTGTGTATTGTTATATAGTACAGAGCGTATTGTTATATAGTACAGTGCACTGTTGTTATATAGTACAGTGCAGTATTGTTATATAGTATAGTGAGTATTGTTATATAGTACAGTGCAGTATTGTTATATAGTACAGAGCAGTATTGTTATATAGTACAGTGAGTATTGTTATATAGTACAGTGCAGTATTGTTATATAGTACAGAGCAGTATTGTTATATAGTACAATGCAGTTTTGTTATATAGTACAGTGCAGTGTTGTTATATAGTACAGTGTGTATTGTTATATAGTACAGTGTGTATTGTTATATAGTACAGTGCAGTATTGTTATATAGTACAGTGTGTATTGTTATATAGTACAGTGCAGTATTGTTATATAGTACAGTGCAGTTTTGTTATATAGTACAGTGCAGTGTTGTTATATAGTACAGTGTGTATGGTTATATAGTACAGTGCAGTATTGTTATATAGTACGGTGTGTATTGTTATATAGTACAGTACTGTATTGTTATATAGTACAGTATGTATTGGTATATAGTACAGTGCAGTGTTGTTATATAGTACAGTGTGTATTGTTATAGAGTACAGTGCTGTATTGTTATAGAGTACAGTATGTATTGGTATATAGTACAGTGCAGTGTTGTTATATAGTACAGTGTGTATTGTTATATAGTACAGTGCTGTATTGTTATATAGTACAGTGCTGTATTGTTATATAGTACAGAATGTATTGGTATATAGTACAGTGCAGTGTTGTTATATAGTACAGTGTGTATTGTTATATAGTACAGTGCTGTATTGTTATATAGTACAGTGCTGTATTGTTATATAGTACAGTGCAGTATTGTTATATAGTACAGTGCGTATTGTTATATAGTACAGTGCAGTATTGTTATATACTACAGTGCAGTATTGTTATATAGTACAGTGCAGTATTGTTATATAGTACAGTGCTGTATTTTTATATAGTACAGTGCAGTATTGTTATATAGTACAGTGCAGTATTGTTATATAGTACAGTGTAGTATTGTTATATAGTACAGTGCAGTATTGTTATATAGAACAGTGTGTATTGTTATATAGTACAGTGCTGTATTGTTATATAGTACGTGCTGTATTGTTATATAGTACAGTGTGTATTGTTATATAGTACAGAGTGTATTGTTATATAGTACAGTGCAGTATTGTTATATAGTACAGTGCTGTATTGTTATATAGTACGTGCTGTATTGCTATATAGTACGTGCTGTGTTGTTATATAGTACAGGGTTGTATTGTTATATAGTACAGTGCAGTATTGTTATATAGTACAGTGCAGTATTGTTATATAGTATAGTGCAGTATTGTTATATAGTACAGTGTGTATTGTTATATAGTACATTGTAGTATTGTTAAAGAGTACAGTGTGTATTGTTATATAGAATAGTGCAGTATTGTTGTAGAGTACAGTGCAATATTGTTATATAGTACAGTGCAATATTGTTATATAGTACAGTGCAGTATTGTTATATAGTACAGTGTGTATTGTTATATAGTACTGTGTAGTATTGTTAAATAGTACAGTGTGTATTGTTATATAGAATAGTGCAGTATTGTTATAGAGTACAGTGCAGTATTGTTATAGAGTAAAGTGCAGTATTGTTATAGAGTACAGTGTGTATGGCTATAGAGTACAGTGTAGTATTCTTATAGAGTACAGTGCAGTATTGTTATAGAGTACAGTGTTGTTATAGAGTACAGTGCAGTATTGTTATATAGTACAGTGTGTATTGTTATATAGTACAGTGTAGTATTGTTATATAGTACAGTGTGTATTGTTATATAGAATAGTGCAGTATTGTTATAGAGTACAGTGTAGTATTGTTATATAGTACAGTGCAGTATTGTTATATAGTACAGTGCAGTATTGTTATATAGTACAGTGTAGTATTGTTATATAGTACAGTGCAGTATTGTTATATAGAACAGTGTGTATTGTTATATAGTACAGTGCTGTATTGTTATATAGTACGTGCTGTATTGTTATATAGTACAGTGTGTATTGTTATATAGTACAGAGTGTATTGTTATATAGTACAGTGCAGTATTGTTATATAGTACAGTGCTGTATTGTTATATAGTACGTGCTGTATTGCTATATAGTACGTGCTGTGTTGTTATATAGTACAGGGTTGTATTGTTATATAGTACAGTGCAGTATTGTTATATAGTACCGTGTGTATTGTTATATAGTACAGTGCTGTATTGTTATATAGTGCAGTGCAGTGTTGTTATATAGTACAGTGTGTATTGTTATATAGTACAGTGAAGTAGTGTTATATAGTACAGTGCTGTATTTTTATATAGTACGTGCTGTGTTGTTATATAGTACAGGGTTGTATTGTTATATAGTACAGTGCAGTATTGTTATATAGTACCGTGTGTATTGTTATATAGTACAGTGCTGTATTGTTATATAGTGCAGCGCAGTGTTGTTATATAGTACAGTGTGTATTGTTATATAGTACAGTGAAGTAGTGTTATATAGTACAGTGTGTATTGTTATATAGTACAGTGCAGTATTGTTATATAGTACAGTGTGTATTGTTATATAGTACAGTGTGTAGTGTTATATAGTACAATGCTGTATTGTTATATAGTACAGTGTGTATTGTTATATAGTACAGTGCACTGTTGTTATATAGTACAGTGCAGTATTGTTATATAGTATAGTGTGTATTGTTATTTAGTACAGTGCTGTATTGTTATATAGTACGTGCTGTATTGATATATAGTACAGTGCAGTATTGTTATATAGTACAGTGTGTATTGTTATATAGTACAGTGTGTATTGTTATATAGTACAGTGTGTATTGTTATATAGTACAGAGCGTATTGTTATATAGTACAGTGCACTGTTGTTATATAGTACAGTGCAGTATTGTTATATAGTATAGTGTGTATTGTTATATAGTACAGTGCAGTATTGTTATATAGTACAGAGCAGTATTGTTATATAGTACAGTGCAGTATTGTTATATAGTACAGTGCAGTATTGTTAGATAGTACAGTGCAGTATTGTTATATAGTACAGTGCAGTATTGTTATATACTACAGTGCAGTATTGTTATATAGTACAGTGCAGTATTGTTATATAGTATAGTGCAGTATTGTTATATAGTACAGTGTGTATTGTTATATAGTACATTGTAGTATTGTTAAAGAGTACAGTGTGTATTGTTATATAGAATAGTGCAGTATTGTTATATAGTACAGTGTGTATTGTTATATAGTATAGTGCAGTATTGTTATATAGTACAGTGTGTATTGTTATATAGTATAGTGCAGTATTGTCATATAGTACAGTGTGTATTGTTATATAGTACAGTGCAGTATTGTTATATAGTATAGTGCAGTATTGTTATATAGTACAGTGTGTATTGTTATATAGTACATTGTAGTATTGTTAAAGAGTACAGTGTGTATTGTCATTGTCATATAGAATAGTGCAGTATTGTTATAGAGTACAGTGCAGTATTGGTATAGAGTACAGTGCAGTATTGGTATAGAGTACAGTGCTGTATTGTTATATAGTACAGTGTGTATTGATATATAGTACAGTGTAGTATTGTTATATAGTACAGTGTAGTATTGTTATACAGTACAGTGTGTATTGTTATATAGAATAGTGCAGTATTGTTATAGAGTACAGTGCAGTATTGTTATATAGTACAGTGCAGTATTGTTATATAGTACAGTGTGTATTGTTATATAGTACAGTGTTGTATTGTTATATAGTACAGTGCAGTATTGTTGTATAGTACAGTGTGTATTGTTATTTAGTACAGTGCAGTATTGTTATATAGTACAATGCTGTATTGTTATATAGTACAGTGTAGTATTGTTATATAGTACAGTGCAGTATTGTTATATAGTACAGTGCTTTATTGTTATTTAGTACAGTGTGTATTGTTATTTAGTACAGTGCTGTATTGTTATATAGTACGTGCTGTATTGTTATATAGTACACTGTGTATTGTTATATAGTACAGAGTGTATTGTTATATAGTACAGTGTGTATTGTTATATAGTACAGAGTGTATTGTTATATAGTACAGTACAGTATTGTTATATAGTACAGTGCTGTATTGTTATATAGTATGTGCTGTATTGTTATATAGTACAGTGCTGTATTGTTATATAGTACACTGCTGTATTGTTATATAGTACGTGCTGTGTTGTTATATAGTACGTGCTGTATTGTTATATAGTACAGTGCTGTATTGTTATATAGTACAGTGCTGTATTGTTATATAGTACGTGCAGTGTTGTTATATAGTACAGTGTGTATTGTTATATAGTAGAGTGAAGTAGTGTTATATAGTACAGTGTGTATTGTTATATAGTACAGTGCAGTATTGTTATATAGTACAGTTTGTAGTGTTATATAGTACAGTGCAGTATTGTTATATAGTACAGTGTGTAGTGTTATATAGTACAATGCTGTATTGTTATATAGTACAGTGTGTATTGTTATATAGTACAGTGTGTATTGTAATATAGTTCAGTGCAGTATTGTTATGTAGTACAGTGCAGTATTGTTATATAGTACAGTGCTTTATTGTTATATAGTACAGTGCACTATTGTTATATAGTACAGTGTGTATTGTTATATAGTACAGTGTAGTATTGTTATATAGTACAGTGTGTATTGATATATAGTACAGTGCTGTATTGTTATATAGTACAGTATGTATTGTTATATAGTACAGTGCAGTGTTGTTATATAGTACAGTGTGTATTGTTATAGAGTACAGTGTGTATTGTTATAGAGTACAGTGCAGTATTGTTATATAGTACAGTGCTGTATTGTTATATAGTACAGTATGTATTGTTATATAGTACAGTGCAGTGTTGTTATATAGTACAGTGTGTATTGTTATAGAGTACAGTGTGTATTGTTATAGAGTACAGTGCTGTATTGTTATATAGTACGTGCTGTATTGTTATATAGTACAGTGTGTATTGTTATATAGTACAGTGTGTATTGTTATATAGTACAGAGTGTATTGTTATATAGTACAGTACAGTATTGTTATATAGTACAGTGCTGTATTGTTATATAGTACGTGCTGTATTGTTATATTGTACAGTGCTTTATTGTTATATAGTACAGTGCACTATTGTTATATAGTACAATGCAGTTTTGTTATATAGTACAGTGCAGTGTTGTTATATAGTACAGTGTGTATAGTTATATAGTACAGTGTGTATTGTTATATAGTACAGTGCAGTATTGTTATATAGTACAGTGTGTATTGTTATATAGTACAGTGCAGTATTGTTATATAGTACAGTGCAGTTTTGTTATATAGTACAGTGCAGTGTTGTTATATAGTACAGTGTGTATTGTTATATAGTACAGTGTGTATTGTTATATAGTACAGTGCAGTGTTGTTATATAGTACAGTGTGTATTGTTATATAGTACAGTGTGTATTGTTATATAGTACAGTGCAGTATTGTTATATAGTACAGTGTGTATTGTTATATAGTACAGTGCAGTATTGTTATATAGTACGGTGTGTATTGTTATATAGTACAGTACTGTATTGTTATATAGTACAGTATGTATTGGTATATAGTACAGTGCAGTGTTGTTATATAGTACAGTGTGTATTGTTATAGAGTACAGTGCTGTATTGTTATAGAGTACAGTATGTATTGGTATATAGTACAGTGCAGTGTTGTTATATAGTACAGTGTGTATTGTTATATAGTACAGTGCTGTATTGTTATATAGTACAGTGCTGTATTGTTATATAGTACAGTATGTATTGGTATATAGTACAGTGCAGTGTTGTTATATAGTACAGTGTGTATTGTTATATAGTACAGTGCTGTATTGTTATATAGTACAGTGCTGTATTGTTATATAGTACAGTGCAGTATTGTTATATAGTACAGTGTGTATTGTTATATAGTACAGTGTGTATTTTTATATAGTACAGTGCAGTATTGTTATATACTACAGTGCAGTATTGTTATATAGTACAGTGCAGTATTGTTATATAGTACAGTGCAGTATTGTTATATACTACAGTGCAGTATTGTTATATAGTACAGTGTGTATTGTTATATAGAATAGTGCAGTATTGTTATATAGTACAGTGTGTATTGTTATATAGTATAGTGTAGAATGTTATATAGTACAGTGTAGTATTGTTATATAGTACAGAGTGTATTGTTATATAGAATAGTGCAGTATTGTTGTAGAGTACAGTGCAATATTGTTATATAGTACAGTGCAATATTGTTATATAGTACAGTGCAGTATTGTTATATAGTACAGTGTGTATTGTTATATAGTACTGTGTAGTATTGTTAAATAGTACAGTGTGTATTGTTATATAGAATAGTGCAGTATTGTTATAGAGTACAGTGCAGTATTGTTATAGAGTACAGTGCAGTATTGTTATAGAGTACAGTGTGTATGGCTATAGAGTACAGTGTAGTATTCTTATAGAGTACAGTGCAGTATTGTTATAGAGTACAGTGTTGTTATAGAGTACAGTGCAGTATTATTATATAGTACAGTGTGTATTGTTATATAGTACAGTGTAGTATTGTTATATAGTACAGTGTGTATTGTTATATAGAATAGTGCAGTATTGTTATAGAGTACAGTGTAGTATTGTTATAGAGTACAGTGCAGTATTGTTATAGAGTACAGTGCAGTATTGTTATATAGTACAGTGTAGTATTGTTATATAGTACAGTGCAGTATTGTTATATAGTACAGTGTGTATTGTTATATAGTACAGTGCTGTATTGTTATATAGTACGTGCTGTATTGTTATATAGTACAGTGTGTATTGTTATATAGTACAGAGTGTATTGTTATATAGTACAGTGTGTATTGTTATATAGTACAGAGTGTATTGTTTTGTTATATAGTACAGTGCAGTATTGTTATATAGTACAGTGCTGTATTGTTATATAGTACGTGCTGTATTGCTATATAGTACAGTGCTGTATTGTTATATAGTACAGTGCTGTATTTTTATATAGTACGTGCTGTGTTGTTATATAGTACAGTGTTGTATTGTTATATAGTACCGTGTGTATTGTTATATAGTACAGTGCTGTATTGTTATATAGTGCAGTGCAGTGTTGTTATATAGTACAGTGTGTATTGTTATATAGTACAGTGAAGTAGTGTTATATAGTACAGTGTGTATTGTTATATAGTACAGTGCAGTATTGTTATATAGTACAGTGTGTATTGTTATATAGTACAGTGCACTGTTGTTATATAGTACAGTGCAGTATTGTTATATAGTATAGTGTGTATTGATATATAGTACAGTGCAGTATTGTTATATAGTACAGTGTGTATTGTTATATAGTACAGTGTGTATTGTTATATAGTACAGAGCGTATTGTTATATAGTACAGTGCACTGTTGTTATATAGTACAGTGCAGTATTGTTATATAGTATAGTGTGTATTGTTATATAGTACAGTGCAGTATTGTTATATAGTACAGAGCAGTATTGTTATATAGTACAGTGCAGTATTGTTAGATAGTACAGTGCAGTATTGTTATATAGTACAGTGCAGTATTGTTATATAGTACAGTGTGTATTGTTAGATAGTACAGTGCAGTATTGTTATATAGTACAGTGCAGTATTGTTATATAGTACAGTGTGTATTGTTATATACTACAGTGCAGTATTGTTATATACTACAGTGCAGTATTGTTATATAGTATAGTGCAGTATTGTTATATAGTACAGTGCAGTATTGTTATATAGTACAGTGTGTATTGTTAGATAGTACAGTGCAGTATTGTTATATAGTACAGTGTGTATTGTTATATACTACAGTGCAGTATTGTTATATACTACAGTGCAGTATTGTTATATAGTATAGTGCAGTATTGTTATATAGTACAGTGTGTATTGTTATATAGTACATTGTAGTATTGTTAAAGAGTACAGTGTGTATTATTATATAGAATAGTGCAGTATTGTTATAGAGTACAGTGCAGTATTGTTATAGAGTACAATGTGTATTGTTATATAGTACAGTGTAGTTTTGTTATATAGTACAGTGTAGTATTGTTATATAGTACAGTGTGTATTGTTATATAGAATAGTGCAGTATTGTTATAGAGTACAGTGCAGTATTGTTATATAGTACAGTGTGTATTGTTATATAGTACAGTGCTGTATTGTTATATAGTACGTGCTGTATTGTTATATAGTACAGTGTGTATTGTTATATAGTACAGAGTGTATTGTTATATAGTACAGTGCTGTATTGTTATATAGTACGTGCTGTATTGTTATATAGTACAGTGCAGTATTGTTATATAGTACAGTGCAGTATTGTTATATAGTACAATGTGTATTGTTATATAGTACAGTGCAGTATTGTTATTTAGTACAGTGTGTATTGTTATATAGTACAGTGCTGTATTGTTATATAGTACAGTGTGTATTGTTATATAGTACAGAGTGTATTGTTATATAGTACGTGCTGTGTTGTTATATAGTACAGTGTTGTATTGTTATATAGTACCGTGTGTATTGTTATATAGTACAGTGCAGTATTGTTATATAGTACAGTGCTGTATTGTTATATAGTACATGCTTTATTGTTATATAGTACAGTGCTGTATTGTTATATAGTACAGTGCTGTATTGTTATATAGTACGTGATGTGTTGTTATATAGTACAGTGCAGTATTGTTATATAGTTCCGTGTGTATTGTTATATAGTACAGTGAAGTAGTGTTATATAGTACAGTGTGTATTGTTATATAGTACAGTGCAGTATTGTTATAGTGTACAGTATGTAGTGTTATATAGTACAGTGCAGTATTGTTATATAGTACAGTGTGTATTGTTATATAGTACAGTGTGTAGTGTTATATAGTACAATGCTGTATTGTTATATAGTACAGTGTGTATTGTTATATAGTTCAGTGTGTATTGTTATATAGTTCAGTGCAGTATTGTTATGTAGTACAGTGCAGTATTGTTATATAGTACAGTGCAGTATTGTTATATAGTACAGTGCTTTATTGTTATATAGTACAGTTCACTATTGTTATATAGTACAGTGTGTACTGTTATATAGTACAGTGCTGTATTGTTATATAGTACAGTGCAGTATTGTTATATAGTACAGTGTGTATTGTTATATAGTATAGTGCAGTATTGTTATATAGTACAGTGCAGTATTGTTATATAGAATAGTGCAGTATTGTTATATAGTACAGTGCAGTGTTATATAGTACAGTGCTGTATTGTTATATAGTACAGTGCAGTATTGTTATATAGTACAGTGCAGTGTTGTTATATAGTACAGTGTGCATTGTTATATAGTACAGTGTGTATTGTTATATAGTACAGTGCTTTATTGTTATAGTACAGTGTGTATTGTTATATAGTACAGTGCTTTATTGTTATATAGTACAGTGCAGTATTGTTATATAGTACAGTGCTGTATTGTTATATAGTACAGTATGTATTGTTATATAGTACAGTGCAGTGTTGTTATATAGTACAGTGTGTATTGTTATATAGTACAGTGTAGTATTGTTATAGAGTACAGTGTGTATTGTTATAGAGTACAGTGCAGTATTGTTATAGAGTACAGTGCACTGTTGTTATATAGTACAGTGCAGCATTGTTATATAGTATAGTGTGTATTGTTATATAGTACAGTGCAGTATTGTTATATAGTATAGTGTGTATTGTTATATAGTACAGAGTGTATTGTTATATAGTACAGAGTGTATTGTTATATAGTACAGTGTGTATTGTTATATAGTACAGAGTGTATTGTTATATAGTACAGTGTGTATTGTTATATAGTACAGAGTGTATTGTTATATAGTACAGTGTGTATTGTTATATAGTACAGAGTGTATTGTTATATAGTACAGTGTGTATTGTTATATAGTACAGTGCAGTATTGTTATATAGTACAGTGCTGTATTGTTATATAGTACGTGCTGTATTGTTATATAGTACAGAGTGTATTGTTATATAGTACGTGCTGTATTGTTATATAGTACAGTGCTGTATTGTTATATAGTACGTGCTGTTTTGTTATATAGTACAGTGCTGTATTGTTATATAGTACGTGCTGTGTTGTTATATAGTACAGTGTTCTGTATTGTTATATAGTACAGTGTGTATTGTTATATAGTACAGTGTGTATTGTTATATAGTTCAGTGCAGTATTGTTCTGTAGTACAGTGCTGTATTGTTATATAGTACAGTGCAGTATTGTTATATAGTACAGTGTGTATTGTTATATAGTACAGTGCAGTATTGTTATACAGTACAGTGCAGTATTGTTATATAGTACAGTGTGTATTGTTATATAGAATAGTGCAGTATTGTTATATAGTACAGTGCAGTGTTATATAGAACAGTGCTGTATTGTAATATAGTACAGTGTAGTATTGTTATACAGTACAGTGCAGTGTTGTTATATAGTATAGTGCAGTATTGTTATATAGTACAGTGTGTATTGTTATATAGAATAGTGCAGTATTGTTATATAGTACAGTGCAGTGTTATATAGAACAGTGCTGTATTGATATATAGTACAGTGTAGTATTGTTATACAGTACAGTGCAGTGTTGTTATATAGTACAGTGTGTATTGTTATATAGTACAGTGTGTATTGTTATATAGTACAGTGCTTTATTGTTATATAGTACAGTGTGTATTGTTATATAGTACAGTGCAGTATTGTTATATAGTACAGTGTGTATTGTTATATAGTACAGTGCTGTATTGTTATATAGTACAGTATGTATTGTAATATAGTACAGTGCAGTGTTGTTATATAGTACAGTGTGTATTGTTATATAGTACAGTGCAGTATTGTTATATAGTACAGTATGTATTGTTATATAGTACAGTGCAGTGTTGTTATATAGTACAGTATGTATTGTTATATAGTACAGTGCAGTGTTGTTATATAGTACAGTATGTATTGTTATATAGTACAGTGCAGTGTTGTTATATAGTACAGTGTGTAGTGTTATATAGTACAGTGTGTATTGTTATATAGTACAGTGTGTATTGATATAGAGTACAGTGCAGTATTGTTATATAGTATAGTGTGTATTGTTATATA
Organism: Taudactylus pleione; assembly: GCA_031769625.1. Taxonomy (NCBI): domain Eukaryota; kingdom Metazoa; phylum Chordata; class Amphibia; order Anura; family Myobatrachidae; genus Taudactylus; species Taudactylus pleione. The sequence continues at coordinate 768,944 of JAUIMM010000122.1, forward strand.
GTACAGTGCCGTATTGTTATATAGTACAGTGTGTATTGTTATATAGTACAGTGTGTATTGTTATATAGTAGTGTGTATTTTTATATAGTACAGTGCAGTATTGTTATATAGTACAGTGCAGTATTGTTATATAGTACAGTGTGTATTTTTATATAGTACAGTGCAGTATTGTTATATAGTACAGTGCTGTATTGTTATATAGTACTGTGTGTGTATTGTTATATAGTACAGTGTGTATTGTTATATAGTACAGTGCAGTATTGCTATATAGTACAGTGTGTATTGTTGTTATATAGTATAGTGTGTATTGTTATATAGTACAGTGTGTATTGTTATATAGTACAGTGCAGTATTGTTATATAGTACAGTGTGTATTGTTATATAGTAGTGTGTATTTTTATATAGTACAGTGCAGTATTGTTATATAGTGCAGTGCAGTATTGTTATATAGTACAGTGAGTATTGTTATATAGTACAGTGCTGTATTGTTATATAGTACAGTGCAGTGTTGTTATATAGTACAGTGCAGTATTGTTATATAGTACAGTGTGTATTGTTATATAGTAAAGTGCAGTATTGTTATATAGTACAGTGCAGTATTGTTATATAATACAGTGTAGTATTGTTATATAGTACGTGCTGTATAGTTATATAGTTCAGTGCAGTATTGTTATATAGTACAGTGCTGTATTGTTATATAGTACGTGCTGTGTTGTTATATAGTACAGTGTTGTATTGTTATATAGTACAGTGCAGTATTGTTATATAGTACAGAGTGTATTGTTATATAGTACAGTGCTGTATTGTTATATAGTAAAGTGCTGTATTGTTATATAGTACGTGCTGTGTTGTTATATAGTACAGTGCTGTATTATTATATAGTACAGTGCAGTATTGTTATATAGTATAGTGCTGTATTGTTATATAGTACAGTGCAGTGTTGTTATATAGTACGTGCTGTATTGTTATATAGTACAGTGAAGTAGTGTTATATAGTACAGTGTGTATTGATATATAGTACAGTGCAGTATTGTTATATAGTACAGTATGTAGTGTTATATAGTACAGTGCAGTATTGTTATATAGTACAGTGTGTATTGTTATATAGTAAAGTGTGTAGTGTTATATAGTACAATGCTGTATTGTTATATAGTATAGTGTGTATTGTTATATAGTACAGTGTGTATTGTTATATAGTACAGTGCAGTATTGTTATACAGTACAGTGCTTTATTGTTATATAGTACAGTGCAGTATTGTTATATAGTACAGTGTGTATTGTTATATAGTACAGTGCTTTATTGTTATATAGTTCAGTGCACTATTGCTATATAGTGCAGTGTGTACTGTTATATAGTACAGTGCTGTATTGTTATATAGTACAGTGCTGTATTGTTATATAGTACAGTGCAGTATTGTTATATAGTACAGTGTGTATTGTTATATAGTATAGTGCAGTATTGTTATATAGTACAGTGTGTATTGTTATATAGTACAGTGTGTATTGTTATATAGAATAGTGCAGTATTGTTATATAGTACAGTGCAGTGTTATATAGTACAGTGCTGTATTGTTATATAGTACAGTGCAGTATTGTTATATAGTACAGTGTGTAGTGTTATATAGTACAGGGCAGTGTTGTTATATAGTACAGTGCAGTATTGTTATATAGTACAGTCTGTATTGTTATATAGTACAGTGTAGTATTGTTATATAGTACAGTGCTGTATTGTTATATAGTATAGTGCAGTATTGTTATATAGTATAGTGCAGTATTGTTATATAGTACAGTGCTGTACTGTTATATAGTACAGTGCTGTATAGTGTTATATAGTACAGTGCTGTATAGTGTTATATAGTATAGTGCAGTATTGTTATATAGTACAGTGCTTTATTGTTATATAGTACAGTGCTTTATTGTTATATAGTACAGTGCTTTATTGTTATATAGTACAGTGCAGTATTGTTATATAGTACAGTGTGTACTGTTATATAGTACAGTGCTGTATTGTTATATAGTACAGTGCTGTATTTTTATTTAGTACAGTACAGTATTTTTATATAGTACAGTGCGTATTGTTATATAGTACAGTGCAGTATTGTTATATAGTACAGTGTGTAGTGTTATATAGTACAGTGCAGTATTGTTATATAGTACAGTGCGTATTGTTATATAGTACAGTGCAGTATTGTTATATTGTACAGTGTGTAGTGTTATATAGTACAGTGCAGTATTGTTATATAGTACAGTGCGTATTGTTATATAGTACAGTGCAGTATTGTTATATAGTACATTGTGTAGTATTATATAGTACATTGTGTAGTGTTATATAGTACAGTGCTGTATTGTTATAGAGTACAGTGTGTATTGTTATAGAGTACAGTGCAGTATTGTTATAGAGTACAGTGCTGTATTGTTATATAGTACAGTGCAGTATTGTTATATAGTACAGTGCAGTGTTATATAGTACAGTGCTGTATTGTTATATAGTACAGTGCAGTATTGTTATATAGTACAGTGCAGTGTTATATAGTACAGTGCAGTATTGTTATATAGTACAGTGCAGTATTGTTATATAGTACAGTGCAGTGTTATATAGTACAGTGCAGTATTGTTATATAGTACAGTGCAGTATTGTTATATAGTACAGTGCAGTATTGTTATATAGTACAGTGTGTATTGTTATATAGTATAGTGCAGTATTGTTATATAGTACAGTGTGTATTGTTATATAGTACAGTGCACTATTGTTATATAGTACAGTGTGTATTGTTATATAGTATAGTGCAGTATTGTTATATAGTACAGTGTGTATTGTTATATAGTACAGTGCACTATTGTTATATAGTACAGTGTGTATTGTTATATAGTACAGTGTGTAGTGTTATATAGAATAGTGCAGTATTGTTATATAGAATAGTGCAGTATTGTTATATAGTACAGTGCAGTGTTATATAGGACAGTGCTGTATTGTTATATAGTACAGTGTGTATTGTTATATAGTACAGTGCAGTACTGTTATATAGTACAGTGTGTAGTGTTATATAGTACAGTGCAGTGTTATATAGTACAGTGCTGTATTGTTATATAGTACAGTGCAGTATTGTTATATAGTACAGTGTGTAGTGTTATATAGTACAGTGCAGTGTTGTTATATAGTACAGTGCAGTATTGTTATATAGTACAGTCTGTATTGTTATATTGTACAGTGCTTTATTGTTATATAGTACAGTGCAGTATTGTTATATAGTACAGTGCTGTATTGTTATATAGTACAGTGCTGTATTGTTATATAGTATAGTGCAGTATTGTTATATAGTACAGTTTGTATTGTTATATAGTACAGTGCTGTACTGTTATATAGTACAGTGCTGTATAGTGTTATATAGTACAGTGCTGTATTGTTATATAGTATAGTGCAGTATTGTTATATAGTACAGTGTGTATTGTTATATAGTACAGTGCTTTATAGTTATATAGTACAGTGCAGTATTGTTATATAGTACAGTGTGTACTGTTATATAGTACAGTGCTGTATTGTTATATAGTACAGTGCTGTATTTTTATTTAGTACAGTACAGTATTGTTATATAGTACAGTGCGTATTGTTATATAGTACAGTGCAGTATTGTTATATAGTACAGTGTGTAGTGTTATATAGTACAGTGTTGTATTGTTATATAGTACAGTGCGTATTGTTATATAGTACAGTGCAGTATTGTTATATTGTACAGTGTGTAGTGTTATATAGTACAGTGCAGTATTGTTATATAGTACAGTGCGTATTGTTATATAGTACAGTGCAGTATTGTTATATAGTACATTGTGTAGTGTTATATAGTACAGTGTGTATTGTTATAGAGTACAGTGCTGTATTGTTATAGAGTACAGTGTGTATTGTTATAGAGAACAGTGTGTATTGTTATAGAGTACAGTGCAGTATTGTTATAGAGTGCAGTGTGTATTGTTATAGAGTACAGTGCAGTATTGTTATAGAGTACAGTGCTGTATTGTTATATAGTACAGTGCAGTGTTATATAGTACAGTGCAGTATTGTTATATAGTACAGTGCAGTATTGTTATATAGTACAGTGCAGTATTGTTATATAGTACAGTGTGTATTGTTATATAGTATAGTGCAGTATTGTTATATAGTACAGTGTGTATTGTTATATAGTACAGTGCACTATTGTTATATAGTACAGTGTGTATTGTTATATAGAATAGTGCAGTATTGTTATATAGTACAGTGCAGTGTTATATAGGACAGTGCTGTATTGTTATATAGTACAGTGTGTATTGTTATATAGTACAGTGCAGTACTGTTATATAGTACAGTGTGTAGTGTTATATAGTACAGTGCAGTGTTGTTATATAGTACAGTGTAGTATTGTTATATAGTACAGTGTGTATTGTTATATTGTACAGTGCTTTATTGTTATATAGTACAGTGCAGTATTGTTATATAGTACAGTGCTGTATTGTTATATAGTATAGTGCAGTATTGTTATATAGTACAGTGTGTATTGTTATATAGTACAGTGCTGTACTGTTATATAGTACAGTGCTGTATAGTGTTATATAGTACAGTGTGTATTGTTATATAGTACAGTGCAGTATTGTTATATAGTGCAGTGTGTAGTGTTATATAGTACAGTGCAGTGTTGTTATATAGTACAGTGCAGTATTGTTATATAGTACAGTCTGTATTGTTATATTGTACAGTGCTTTATTGTTATATAGTACAGTGCTGTATTGTTATATAGTACAGTGCTGTATTGTTATATAGTATAGTGCAGTATTGTTATATAGTACAGTGTGTATTGTTATATAGTATAGTGCTGTACTGTTATATAGTACAGTGCTGTATAGTGTTATATAGTACAGTGCTGTATTGTTATATAGTACAGTGTGTATTGTTATATAGTACAGTGTGTATTGTTATATAGTACAGTGTGTATTGTTATATAGTATAGTGCAGTATTGTTATATAGTACAGTGTGTATTGTTATATAGTACAGTGCTTTATTGTTATATAGTACAGTGCTTTATAGTTATATAGTACAGTGCAGTATTGTTATATAGTACAGTGTGTACTGTTATATAGTACAGTGCTGTATTTTTATATAGAACAGTACAGTATTGTTATATAGTACAGTGCGTATTGTTATATAGTACAGTGCAGTATTGTTATATAGTACAGTGCAGTAGTGTTATATAGTACTGTGCGTATTGTTATATAGTACAGTGCAGTATTGTTATATAGTACAGTGCAGTAGTGTTATATAGTACAGTGCAGTATTGTTATATAATACAGTGCGTATTGTTATATAGTACAGTGCAGTATTGTTATATAGTACAGTGTGTAGTGATATATAGTACAGTGTGTAGTGTTATAGAGTACAGTGTGTATTGTTATAGAGTACAGTGCAGTATTGTTATAGAGTACAGTGTGTATTGTTATAGAGTACAGTGTGTATTGTTATAGAGTACAGTGCAGTATTGTTATAGAGTACAGTGTGTATTGTTATAGAGTACAGTGCAGTATTGTTATAGAGTACAGTGCAGTATTGTTATAGAGTACAGTGTAGTATTGTTATATAGTACAGTGTGTATTGTTATATAGTACAGTGCAGTATTGTTATATAGTACAGTGCAGTATTGTTACATAGTACAGTGCAGTATTGTTATATAGTACAGTGCTTTGTTATATAGTACAGTGCAGTATTGTTATATAGTACAGTGTGTATTGTTATATAGTACAGTGCTTTATTGTTATATAGTACAGTGCACTATTGTTATATAGTACAGTGTGTACTGTTATATAGTACAGTGCTGTATTATATAGTACAGTGCAGTATTGTTATATAGTACAGTGTGTATTGTTATATAGTACAGTGCACTATTGTTATATAGTACAGTGTGTATTGTTATATAGAATAGTGCAGTATTGTTATATAGTACAGTGCAGTGTTATATAGTACAGTGCTGTATTGTTATATAGTACAGTGTGTATTGTTATATAGTACAGTGCAGTATTGTTATATAGTACAGTGTGTAGTGTTATATAGTACAGTGCAGTGTTGTTATATAGTACAGTGCAGTATTGTTATATAGTACAGTGTGTATTGTTATATTGTACAGTGCTTTATTGTTATATAGTACAGTGCAGTATTGTTATATAGTACAGTGCTGTATTGTTATATAGTATAGTGCAGTATTGTTATATAGTACAGTGTGTATTGTTATATAGTACAGTGCTGTACTGTTATATAGTACAGTGCTGTATAGTGTTATATAGTACAGTGTGTATTGTTATATAGTACAGTGCAGTATTGTTATATAGTACAGTGTGTAGTGTTATATAGTACAGTGCAGTGTTGTTATATAGTACAGTGCAGTATTGTTATATAGTACAGTCTGTATTGTTATATTGTATAGTGCTTTATTGTTATATAGTACAGTGCAGTATTGTTATATAGTACAGTGCTGTATTGTTATATAGTACAGTGCTGTATTGTTATATAGTATAGTGCAGTATTGTTATATAGTACAGTGTGTATTGTTATATAGTATAGTGCTGTACTGTTATATAGTACAGTGCTGTATAGTGTTATATAGTACAGTGCTGTATTGTTATATAGTACAGTGCAGTATTGTTATATAGTACAGTGCAGTATTGTTATATAGTACAGTGTGTATTGTTATATAGTACAGTGCTTTATTGTTATATAGTACAGTGCTTTATAGTTATATAGTACAGTTCAGTATTGTTATATAGTACAGTGTGTACTGTTATATAGTACAGTGCTGTATTGTTATATAGTACAGTGCTGTATTTTTATATAGTACAGTACAGTATTGTTATATAGTACAGTGCGTATTGTTATATAGTACAGTGCAGTATTGTTATATAGTACAGTGTGTAGTGTTATATAGTACAGTGCAGTATTGTTATATAGTACAGTGCGTATTGTTATATAGTACAGTGCAGTATTGTTATATAGTACAGTGCAGTATTGTTATATAGTACAGTGTGTATTGTTATATAGTACAGTGCGTATTGTTATATAGTACAGTGCAGTATTGTTATATAGTACAGTGTGTAGTGATATATAGTACAGTGTGTAGTGATATATAGTACAGTGTGTAGTGTTATAGAGTACAGTGTGTATTGTTATAGAGTACAGTGCAGTATTGTTATAGAGTACAGTGTGTATTGTTATAGAGTACAGTGCAGTATTGTTATAGAGTACAGTGTGTATTGTTATAGAGTACAGTGCAGTATTGTTATAGAGTACAGTGTAGTATTGTTATAGAGTACAGTGTGTATTGTTATAGAGTACAGTGCAGTATTGTTATATAGTACAGTGCAGTATTGTTACATAGTACAGTGCAGTATCGTTATATAGTACAGTGCTTTGTTATATAGTACAGTGCAGTATTGTTATATAGTACAGTGTGTATTGTTATATAGTACAGTGCTTTATTGTTATATAGTACAGTGCACTATTGTTATATTGTACAGTGTGTACTGTTATATAGTACAGTGCTGTATTGTTATATAGTACAGTGCAGTATTGTTATATAGTACAGTGTGTATTGTTATATAGTATAGTGCAGTATTGTTATATAGTACAGTGTGTATTGTTATATAGTACAGTGCAGTATTGTTATATAGTACAGTGTGTATTGTTATATAGAATAGTGCAGTATTGTTATATAGTACAGTGTGTAGTGTTATATAGTACAGTGCAGTGTTGTTATATAGTACAGTGTGTATTGTTATATAGTACAGTGCAGTATTGTTATATAGTACAGTGCTGTATTGTTATATAGTATAGTGCAGTATTGTTATATAGTATAGTGTGTATTGTTATATAGTACAGTGTGTATTGTTATATTTTACAGTGCTGTATTGTTATATAGTACAGTGCTGTATAGTGTTATATAGTACAGTGCTGTATTGTTATATAGTACAGTGTGTATTGTTATATAGTACAGTGCTTTATTGTTATATAGTACAGTGCAGTATTGTTATATAGTACAGTACATTATTGTTATATAGAACAGTGTGTATTGTTATATAGTACAGTGCAGTATTGTTATATAGTACAGTGTGTAGTGTTATATAGTACAGTGCAATATTGTTATATAGTATAGTGTGTATTGGTATATAGTACAGTGCAGTATTGTTATATAGTACAGTGTAGTATTGTTACATAGTACAGTGCAGTATTGTTATATAGTACAGTGCAATATTGTTATATAGTATAGTGTGTAGTGTTATATAGTACAGTGCAGTATTGTTATATAGTACAGTTCAGTGTTGTTATATAGTACAGTGCAGTATTGTTATATAGTACAGTGTGTATTGTTATATTGTACAGTGCTTTATTGTTATATAGTACAGTGCAGTATTGTTATATAGTACAGTGCTGTATTGTTATATAGTATAGTGCAGTATTGTTATATAGTACAGTGTGTATTGTTATATAGTACAGTGCTGTACTGTTATATAGTACAGTGCTGTATAGTGTTATATAGTACAGTGTGTATTGTTATATAGTACAGTGCAGTATTGTTATATAGTACAGTGTGTAGTGTTATATAGTACAGTGCAGTGTTGTTATATAGTACAGTGCAGTATTGTTATATAGTACAGTCTGTATTGTTATATTGTACAGTGTGTAGTGTTATATAGTACAGTGCAATATTGTTATATAGTACAGTGTGTATTGTTATATAGCACAGTGCTCTATTGTTATATAGTACAGTACTGTATTTTTATATAGTACAGTACATTATTGTTATATAGAACAGTGTGTATTGTTATATAGTACAGTGCAGTATTGTTATATAGTACAGTGTGTAGTGTTATATAGTACAGTGCAATATTGTTATATAGTATAGTGTGTATTGGTATATAGTACAGTGCAGTATTGTTATATAGTACAGTGTAGTATTGTTACATAGTACAGTGCAGTATTGTTATATAGTACAGTGCAATATTGTTATATAGTATAGTGTGTAGTGTTATATAGTACAGTGCAGTATTGTTATATAGTACAGTGCAGTGTTGTTATATAGTACAGTGTAGTATTGTTATATAGTACAGTGTGTATTGTTATATTGTACAGTGCTTTATTGTTATATAGTACAGTGCAGTATTGTTATATAGTACAGTGCTGTATTGTTATATAGTATAGTGCAGTATTGTTATATAGTACAGTGTGTATTGTTATATAGTACAGTGCTGTACTGTTATATAGTACAGTGCTGTATAGTGTTATATAGTACAGTGTGTATTGTTATATAGTACAGTGCAGTATTGTTATATAGTACAGTGTGTAGTGTTATATAGTACAGTGCAGTGTTGTTATATAGTACAGTGCAGTATTGTTATATAGTACAGTCTGTATTGTTATATTGTACAGTGCATTATTGTTATATAGTACAGTGCAGTATTGTTATATAGTACAGTGCTGTATTGTTATATAGTACAGTGCTGTATTGTTATATAGTATAGTGCAGTATTGTTATATAGTACAGTGTGTATTGTTATATAGTATAGTGCTGTACTGTTATATAGTACAGTGCTGTATAGTGTTATATAGTACAGTGCTGTATTGTTATATAGTACAGTGCAGTATTGTTACATAGTACAGTGCAGTATTGTTATATAGTACAGTCTGTATTGTTATATAGTACAGTGTGTATTGTTATATAGTACAGTGCTTTATAGTTATATAGTACAGTGCAGTATTGTTATATAGTACAGTACAGTATTGTTATATAGTACAGTGCGTATTGTTATATAGTACAGTGCAGTATTGTTATATAGTACAGTGTGTAGTGTTATATAGAACAGTGCAGTATTGTTATATAGTACAGTGCGTATTGTTATATAGTACAGTGCAGTATTGTTATATAGTACAGTGTGTAGTGTTATATAGTACAGTGCAGTAGTGTTATATAGTACAGTGTGTATTGTTATATAGTACAGTGCGTATTGTTATATAGTACAGTGCAGTATTGTTATATAGTACAGTGTGTATTGTTATAGAGTACAGTGTGTATTGTTATATAGTACAGTGTGTATTGTTATATAGTACAGTGCAGTATTGTTATATAGTACAGTGCAGTATTGTTACATAGTACAGTGCAGTATTGTTATATAGTACAGTGCTTTGTTATATAGTACAGTGCAGTATTGTTATATAGTACAGTGTGTATTGTTATATAGTACAGTGCTTTATTGTTATATAGTACAGTGCACTATTGTTATATTGTACAGTGTGTACTGTTATATAGTACAGTGCTGTATTGTTATATAGTACAGTGCAGTATTGTTATATAGTACAGTGTGTATTGTTATATAGTATAGTGCAGTATTGTTATATAGTACAGTGTGTATTGTTATATAGTACAGTGCAGTATTGTTATATAATACAGTGTGTATTGTTATATAGAATAGTGCAGTATTGTTATATAGTACAGTGCAGTGTTATATAGTACAGTGCTGTATTGTTATATAGTACAGTGTGTATTGTTATATAGTGCAGTGCTGTATTGTTATATAGTACAGTGTGTATTGTTATATAGTACAGTGCAGTATTGCTATATAGTACAGTGTGTATTGTTATATAGTATAGTGTGTATTGTTATATAATACAGTGTAGTATTGTTATATAGTACAGTGTGTATTGTTATACAGTACAGTGCAGTATTGTTATATAGTACAGTGTGTATTGTTATATAGTAAAGTGTAGTATTGTTATATAGTACAGTGCAGTATTGTTATATAATACAGTGTAGTATTGTTATATAGTACAGTGTGTATTGTTATACAGTACAGTGCAGTATTGTTATATAGTACAGAGTGTATTGTTATATAGTACAGTGCTGTATTGTTATATAGTACAGTGCAGTGTTGTTATATAGTACAGTGTGTAGTGTTATATAGTACAGTGCAATATTGTTATATAGTATAGTGTGTATTGGTATATAGTACAGTGCAGTATTGTTATATAGTACAGTGTGTATTGTTATATAGCACAGTGCTCTATTGTTATATAGTACAGTACTGTATTTTTATATAGTACAGTACATTATTGTTATATAGAACAGTGTGTATTGTTATATAGTACAGTGCAGTATTGTTATATAGTACAGTGTGTAGTGTTATATAGTACAGTGCAATATTGTTATATAGTATAGTGTGTATTGGTATATAGTACAGTGCAGTATTGTTATATAGTACAGTGTAGTATTGTTACATAGTACAGTGCAGTATTGTTATATAGTACAGTGCAATATTGTTATATAGTATAGTGTGTAGTGTTATATAGTACAGTGCAGTATTGTTATATAGTACAGTGCAGTGTTGTTATATAGTACAGTGCAGTATTGTTATATAGTACAGTGTGTATTGTTATATTGTACAGTGCTTTATTGTTATATAGTACAGTGCAGTATTGTTATATAGTACAGTGCTGTATTGTTATATAGTATAGTGCAGTATTGTTATATAGTACAGTGTGTATTGTTATATAGTACAGTGCTGTACTGTTATATAGTACAGTGCTGTATAGTGTTATATAGTACAGTGTGTATTGTTATATAGTACAGTGCAGTATTGTTATATAGTACAGTGTGTAGTGTTATATAGTACAGTGCAGTGTTGTTATATAGTACAGTGCAGTATTGTTATATAGTACAGTCTGTATTGTTATATTGTACAGTGCATTATTGTTATATAGTACAGTGCAGTATTGTTATATAGTACAGTGCTGTATTGTTATATAGTACAGTGCTGTATTGTTATATAGTATAGTGCAGTATTGTTATATAGTACAGTGTGTATTGTTATATAGTATAGTGCTGTACTGTTATATAGTACAGTGCTGTATAGTGTTATATAGTACAGTGCTGTATTGTTATATAGTACAGTGCAGTATTGTTACATAGTACAGTGCAGTATTGTTATATAGTACAGTCTGTATTGTTATATAGTACAGTGTGTATTGTTATATAGTACAGTGCTTTATAGTTATATAGTACAGTGCAGTATTGTTATATAGTACAGTACAGTATTGTTATATAGTACAGTGCGTATTGTTATATAGTACAGTGCAGTATTGTTATATAGTACAGTGTGTAGTGTTATATAGAACAGTGCAGTATTGTTATATAGTACAGTGCGTATTGTTATATAGTACAGTGCAGTATTGTTATATAGTACAGTGTGTAGTGTTATATAGTACAGTGCAGTAGTGTTATATAGTACAGTGTGTATTGTTATATAGTACAGTGCGTATTGTTATATAGTACAGTGCAGTATTGTTATATAGTACAGTGTGTATTGTTATAGAGTACAGTGTGTATTGTTATATAGTACAGTGTGTATTGTTATATAGTACAGTGCAGTATTGTTATATAGTACAGTGCAGTATTGTTACATAGTACAGTGCAGTATTGTTATATAGTACAGTGCTTTGTTATATAGTACAGTGCAGTATTGTTATATAGTACAGTGTGTATTGTTATATAGTACAGTGCTTTATTGTTATATAGTACAGTGCACTATTGTTATATTGTACAGTGTGTACTGTTATATAGTACAGTGCTGTATTGTTATATAGTACAGTGCAGTATTGTTATATAGTACAGTGTGTATTGTTATATAGTATAGTGCAGTATTGTTTTATAGTACAGTGTGTATTGTTATATAGTACAGTGCAGTATTGTTATATAATACAGTGTGTATTGTTATATAGAATAGTGCAGTATTGTTATATAGTACAGTGCAGTGTTATATAGTACAGTGCTGTATTGTTATATAGTACAGTGTGTATTGTTATATAGTGCAGTGCTGTATTGTTATATAGTACAGTGTGTATTGTTATATAGTACAGTGCAGTATTGCTATATAGTACAGTGTGTATTGTTATATAGTATAGTGTGTATTGTTATATAATACAGTGTAGTATTGTTATATAGTACAGTGTGTATTGTTATACAGTACAGTGCAGTATTGTTATATAGTACAGTGTGTATTGTTATATAGTACAGTGTGTATTGTTATATAGTAAAGTGTAGTATTGTTATATAGTACAGTGCAGTATTGTTATATAATACAGTGTAGTATTGTTATATAGTACAGTGTGTATTGTTATACAGTACAGTGCAGTATTGTTATATAGTACAGAGTGTATTGTTATATAGTACAGTGCTGTATTGTTATATAGTACAGTGCAGTGTTGTTATATAGTACAGTGCAATATTGTTATATAGTATAGTGTGTATTGGTATATAGTACAGTGCAGTATTGTTATATAGTACAGAGTAGTATTGTTATATAGTACAGTGCAGAATTGTTATATAGTACAGTGCAATATTGTTATATAGTATAGTGTGTAGTGTTATATAGTACAGTGCAGTATTGTTATATAGTACAGTCCATTGTTATATAGTACAGTGCTGTATTGTTATATAGTACAGTGTGTATTGTTATATAGTACAGTGCAGTATTGTTATATAGTACAGTGCAGTGTTGTTATACAGTACAGTGTGTATTGTTATATAGTACAGTGCAGTATTGTTATATAGTACAGTGTGTATTGTTATATAGTACAGTGCAGTATTGTTATATAGTACAGTGCACTGTTGTTATATAGTACAGTGCAGTATTGTTATATAGTATAGTGTGTATTGTTATATAGTACAGTGTGTATTGTTATATAGTACAGTGCAGTATTGTTATATAGTAGTGTGTATTTTTATATAGTACAATGCAGTATTGTTATATAGTACAGTGTGTATTGTTATATAGTACAGTGCAGTATTGTTATATAGTACAGTGTGTATTGTTATATAGTACAGTGCAGTGTTGTTATATAGTACAGTGTGTATTGTTATATAGTACAGTGCAGTATTGTTATATAGTACAGTGTGTATTGTTATATAGTGCAGTGCTGTATTGTTATATAGTACAGTGCAGTATTGTTATATAGTAGTGTGTATTTTTATATAGTACAGTGCAGTTTTGTTATATAGTACAGTGTGTATTGTTATATAGTACAGTGCAGTATTGTTATATAATACAGTGTAGTATTGTTATATAGTACGTGCTGTATTGTTATATAGTACAGTGCAGTATTGTTATATAGTACAGTGCTGTATTGTTATATAGTATGTGCTGTGTTGTTATATAGTACAGTGTTGTATTGTTATATAGTACAGTGCAGTATTGTTATATAGTACAGTGCTGTATTGTTATATAGTGCAGTGCTGTATTGTTATATAGTACGTGCTGTGTTATATAGTACAGGGTTGTATTGTTATATAGTACAGTGCTGTATTGTTATATAGTACAGTGTGTATTGTTATATAGTACAGTGTTGTATTGTTATACAGTACAGTGCAGTGTTGTTATATAGTACAGTGCTGTATTGTTATATAGTACAGTGTGTTTTTTTATATAGTACAGTGCAGTATTGTTATATAGTACAGTGCTGTATTGTTATATAGTACGTGCTGTATTGTTATATAGTACAGTGCTGTATTGTTATATAGTACAGTGCTGTATTGTTATATAGTACGTGCTGTGTTGTTTTATAGTACACTGTTGTATTGTTATATAGTACAGTGCAGTATTGTTATATAGTACCGTGTGTATTGTTATATAGTACAGTGCTGTATTGTTATATAGTGCAGTGCAGTGTTGTTATATAGTACAGTGTGTATTGTTATGTTATATAGTACAGTGAAGTAGTGTTATATAGTACAGTGTGTATTGTTATATAGTACAGTGCAGTATTGTTATATAGTACAGTATGTAGTGTTATATAGTACAGTGCAGTATTGTTATATAGTACAGTGTGTATTGTTATATAGTACAGTGTGTAGTGTTATATAGTACAATGCTGTATTGTTATATAGTACAGTGTGTATTGTTATATAGTTCAGTGCAGTATTGTTATATAGTACAGTGCAGTATTGTTATATAGTACTGTGTGTATTGTTATATAGTACATTGCTTTATTGTTATATAGTACAGTGCACTATTGTTATATAGTACAGTGTGTATTGTTATATAGTACAGTGTGTAGTGTTATATAGTACATTGCTTTATTGTTATATAGTACAGTGCACTATTGTTATATAGTACAGTGTGTATTGTTATATAGTACAGTGTGTAGTGTTATATAGTACAATGCTGTATTGTTATATAGTACAGTGTGTATTGTTATATAGTTCAGTGCAGTATTGTTATATAGTACAGTGTGTATTGTTATATAGTACAGTGTGTAGTGTTATATAGTACAATGCTGTATTGTTATATAGTACATTGCTTTATTGTTATATAGTACAGTGCACTATTGTTATATAGTACAGTGTGTATTGTTATATAGTACAGTGTGTATTGTTATATAGTACATTGCTTTATTGTTATATAGTACAGTGCACTATTGTTATATAGTACAGTGTGTATTGTTATATAGTACAGTGTGTAGTGTTATATAGTACAATGCTGTATTGTTATATAGTACAGTGTGTATTGTTATATAGTTCAGTGCAGTATTGTTATATAGTACAGTGTGTATTGTTATATAGTACAGTGTGTAGTGTTATATAGTACAATGCTGTATTGTTATATAGTACAGTGTGTATTGTTATATAGTACAGTGCAGTATTGTTATATAGTACAGTGCAGTGTGTATTGTTATATAGTACAGTGCAGTATTGTTATATAGTACAGTGTGTATTGTTATATAGTACAGTGCAGTATTGTTATATAGTACAGTGTGTATTGTTATATAGTACAGTGCACTGTTGTTATATAGTACAGTGCAGTATTGTTATATAGTATAGTGTGTATTGTTATATAGTACAGTGCAGTATTGTTATATAGTAGTGTGTATTTTTATATAGTACAGTGCAGTATTGTTATATAGTACAGTGTGTATTGTTATATAGTACAGTGCAGTATTGTTATATAGTACAGTGTGTATTGTTATATAGTACAGTGTGTATTGTTATATAGTACAGTGCTGTATTGTTATATAGTACGTGCTGTGTTGTTATATAGTACAGTGCAGTATTGTTATATAGTACAGTGTGTATTGTTATATAGTACAGTGCAGAATTGTTATATAGTAGTGTGTATTTTTATATAGTACAGTGCAGTATTGTTATATAGTACAGTGTGTATTGTTATATAGTACAGTGCAGTATTGTTATATAGTACAGTGTGTATTGTTATATAGTACAGTGCTGTATTGTTATATAGTACGTGCTGTGTTGTTATATAGTTCAGTGTTGTATTGTTATATAGTACAGTCCAGTATTGTTATATAGTACAGTGCAGTATTGTTATATAGTACAGTGCTGTATTGTTATATAGTACAGTGTGTATTGTTATATAGTACAGTGCTGTATTGTTATATAGTACAGTGCAGTGTTGTTATATAGTACAGTGCAGTATTGTTATATAGTACAGTGTGTTTTTTTATATAGTACAGTGCAGTATTGTTATATAGTACAGTGCTGTATAGTTATATAGTATGTGCTGTATTGTTATATAGTACAGTGCTGTATTGTTATATAGTACAGTGCTGTATTGTTATATAGTACGTGCTGTGTTGTTATATACTACAGTGTTGTATTGTTATATAGTACAGTGCAGTATTGTTATATAGTACCGTGTGTATTGTTATATAGTACAGTGCTGTATTGTTATATAGTGCAGTGCAGTGTTGTTATATAGTACAGTGTGTATTGTAATATGGTACAGTGAAGTAGTGTTATATAGTACAGTGTGTATTGTTATATAGTACAGTGCAGTATTGTTATATAGTACAGTATGTGGTGTTATATTGTACAGTGCAGTATTGTTATATAGTACAGTGTGTATTGTTATATAGTACAGTGTGTATTGTTATATAGTACAATGTTGTATTGTTATATAGTACTGTGTGTATTGTTATATAGTTCAGTGCAGTATTGTTATATAGAACAGTGCAGAATTGTTATATAGTACAGTGTGTATTGTTATATAGTACATTGCTTTATTGTTATATAGTACAGTGCACTATTGTTATATAGTACAGTGTGTACTGTTATATAGCACAGTGCTGTATTGTTATATAGTACAGTGCAGTATTGTTATATAGTACAGTGTGTATTGTTATATAGTATAGTGCAGTATTGTTATATAGTACAGTGTGTATTGTTATATAGAATAGTGCAGTATTGTTATATAGTACAGTGCAGTGTTATATAGTACAGTGCTATATTGTTATATAGTACAGTGCAGTATTGTTATAAAGTACAGTGCAGTGTTGTTATATAGTACAGTGTGTATTGTTATATAGTACAGTGCTTTATTGTTATATAGTACAGTGTGTATTGTTATATAGTACAGTGCAGTATTGTTATATAGTACAGTGTGTATTGTTATATAGTACAGTGCTGTTTTAATATATAGTACAGTATGTATTATTATATAGTACAGTGCAGTGTTGTTATATAGTACACTATGTAGTGTTATATAGTACAGTGTAGTATTGTTATATAGTACAGTGTGTATTGTTATAGAGTACAGTGTGTAGTGTTATATAGTACAGTGTAGTATTGTTATATAGTACAGTGCAGTATTGTTATATAGTACAGTGTGTATTGTTATATAGTACAGTGCAGTATTGTTATATAGTACAGTGTGGATTGTTATATAGTACAGTGCTGTGTTGTTATATAGTACAGTGTGTATTGTTATATAGTACAATGCTGTATTGTTATATAGTACAGTGCAGTGTTGTTCTATAGTACAGTGCAGTATTGTTATATAGTATAGTGTGTATTGTTATATAATAAAGTGTAGTATTGTTATATAGTATAGTGTGTATTGTTATATAGTACAGTGCTGTATTGTTATATAGTACAGTGCAGTGTTGTTATATAGTACAGTGCAGTATTGTTATATAGTACAGTACAGTATTGTTATATAGTACAGTGCAGTGTTGTTATATAGTACAGTGCTGTATTGTTATATAGTACGTGCTGTGTTGTTATATAGTTCAGTGTTGTATTGTTATATAGTACAGTGCAGTATTGTTATATAGTACAGTGCAGTATTGTTATATAGTACAGTGCTGTATTGTTATATAGTACGGTGTGTATTGTTATATAGTACTGTGCTGTATTGTTATATAGTACAGTGCAGTGTTGTTATATAGTACAGTGCAGTGTTGTTATATAGTACAGTGTGTTTTTTTATATAGTACAGTGCAGTATTGTTATATAGTACAGTGCTGTATTGTTAGATAGTACGTGCTGTATTGTTATATAGTACAGTGCTGTATTGTTATATAGTACGTGCTGTGTTGTTATATAGAACAGTGTTGTATTGTTATATAGTTCAGTGCAGTATTGTTATATAGTACCGTGTGTATTGTTATATAGTACAGTGCTGTATTGTTATATAGTGCAGTGCAGTGTTGTTATATAGTACAGTGTGTATTGTTATATAGTACAGTGAAGTAGTGTTATATAGTACAGTGTGTATTGTTATATAGTACAGTGCAGTATTGTTATATAGTACAGTATGTAGTGTTATATAGTACAGTGCAGTATTGTTATATAGTACAGTGTGTATTGTTATATAGTACAGTGTGTAGTGTTATATAGTACAATGCTGTATTGTTATATTGTACAGTGTGTATTGTTATATAGTTCAGTGCAGTTTTGTTATATAGAACAGTGCAGAATTGTTATATAGTACAGTGTGTATTGTTATATAGTACATTGCTTTATTGTTATATAGTACAGTGCACTATTGTTATATAGTACAGTGCTGTATTGTTATATAGTACAGTGCAGTATTGTTATATAGTACAGTGTGTATTGTTATATAGTACAGTGCTGTATTGTTATATAGTACAGTGCAGTATTGTTATATAGTACAGTGCTGTATTGTTATATAGTACAGTGCAGTATTGTTATATAGTACAGTGTGTATTGTTATATAGTATAGTGCAGTATTGTTATATAGTACAGTGTGTATTGTTATATAGAATAGTGCAGTATTGTTATATAGTACAGTGCAGTGTTATATAGTACAGTGCTATATTGTTATATAGTACAGTGTGTATTGTTATATAGTACAGTGCTGTATTGTTATAGAGTACAGTATGTATTGGTATATAGTACAGTGCAGTGTTGTTATATAGTACAGTGCTATATTGTTATATAGTACAGTGCAGTGTTGTTATATAGTACAGTGTGTATTGTTATAGAGTACAGTGCTGTATTGTTATAGAGTACAGTATGTATTGGTATATAGTACAGTGCTTTATTGTTATATAGTACAGTGTGTATTTTTATATAGTACAGTGCTTTATTGTTATATAGTACAGTGTGTATTGTTATATAGTACAGTGCAGTATTGTTATATAGTACAGTGTGTATTGTTATATAGTACAGTGCTTTATTGTTATATAGTACAGTGTGTATTGTTATATAGTACAGTGCAGTATTGTTATATAGTACAGTGTGTATTGTTATATAGTACAGTGCTGTATTGTTATATAGTACAGTATGTATTATTATATAGTACAGTGCAGTGTTGTTATATAGTATAGTATGTAGTGTTATATAGTACAGTGTAGTATTGTTATATAGTACAGTGTGTATTGTTATAGAGTACAGTGTGTAGTGTTATAGAGTACAGTGTGTATTGTTATAGAGTACAGTGTAGTATTGTTATATAGTACAGTGCAGTATTGTTATATAGTACAGTGTGTATTGTTATATAGTACAGTGCAGTATTGTTATATAGTACAGTGTGGATTGTTATATAGTACAGTGCTGTGTTGTTATATAGTACAGTGTGTATTGTTATATAGTACAATGCTGTGTTGTTATATAGTACAGTGCAGTGTTGTTATATAGTACAGTGCAGTATTGTTATATAGTATAGTGTGTATTGTTATATAATAAAGTGTAGTATTGTTATATAGTACAGTGTTTATTGTTATATAGTACAATGCTGTATTGTTATATAGTACAGTGCAGTGTTGTTATATAGTACAGTGCAGTATTGTTATATTGTACAGTGCAGTGTTGTTATATAGTACAGTGTGTATTGTTATATAGTACAGTGCTGTATTGTTATATAATACAGTGCAGTATTGTTATATAGTACAGTGTGTATTGTTATATAGTAAAGTGCAGTATTGTTATATAGTACAGTGCAGTATTGTTATATAACACAGTGTAGTATTGTTATATAGTTCGTGCTGTATTGTTATATAGTACAGTGCAGTATTGTTATATAGTACAGTGCTGTATTGTTATATAGTATGTGCTGTGTTTTTATATAGTACAGTGTTGTATTGTTATATAGTACAGTGCAGTATTGTTATATAGTACAGTGCTGTATTGTTATATAGTACAGTGCTGTATTGTTATATAGTTCGTGCTGTGTTGTTATATAGTTCAGTGTTGTATTGTTATATAGTACAGTGCAGTATTGTTATATAGTACAGTGCAGTATTGTTATATAGTACAGTGCTGTATTGTTATATAGTACAGTGTGTATTATTATATAGTACAGTGCTGTATTGTTATATAGTACAGTGCAGTGTTGTTATATAGTACAGTGCAGTATTGTTATATAGTACAGTGTGTTTTTTTATATAGTACAGTGCAGTATTGTTATATAGTACAGTGCTGTATAGTTATATAGTACGTGCTGTATTGTTATATTGAACAGTGCTGTATTGTTATATAGTACAGTGCTGTATTGTTATATAGTACGTGCTGTGTTGTTATATAGTACAGTGTTGTATTGTTATATAGTACAGTGCAGTATTGTTATATAGTACCGTGTGTATTGTTATATAGTACAGTGCTGTATTGTTATATAGTGCAGTGCAGTGTTGTTATATAGTACAGTGTGTATTGTTATATAGTACAGTGAAGTAGTGTTATATAGTACAGTGTGTATTGTTATATAGTACAGTGCAGTATTGTTATATAGTACAGTATGTAGTGTTATATAGTACAGTGCAGTATTGTTATATAGTACAGTGTGTAGTGTTATATAGTACAATGCTGTATTGTTATATAGTACAGTGCAGTGTTGTTATATAGTACAGTGCAGTATTGTTATATAGTATAGTGTGTATTGTTATATAATAAAGTGTAGTATTGTTATATAGTACAGTGTGTATTGTTATATAGTACAATGCTGTATTGTTATATAGTACAGTGCAGTGTTGTTATATAGTACAGTGCAGTATTGTTATATAGTACAGTACAGTATTGTTATATAGTACAGTGTGTATTGTTATATAGTACAGTGCTGTATTGTTATATAGTACAGTGCAGTGTTGTTATATAGTACAGTGCAGTATTGTTATATAGTACAGTGTGTATTGTTATATAGTACAGTGCAGTATTGTTATATAGTACAGTGCAGTGTTGTTATATAGTACAGTGCTGTATTGTTATATAGTACAGTGTGTATTGTTATATAGTACAGTGCTGTATTGTTATATAGTACGTGCTGTGTTGTTATATAGTTCAGTGTTGTATTGTTATATTGTACAGTGCAGTATTGTTATATAGTACAGTGCAGTATTGTTATATAGTACAGTGCTGTATTGTTATATAGTACGGTGTGTATTGTTATATAGTACAGTGCTGTATTGTTATATAGTACAGTGCAGTGTTGTTATATAGTACAGTGCAGTATTGTTATATAGTACAGTGTGTTTTTTTATATAGTACAGTGCAGTATTGTTATATAGTACAGTGTGTATTGTTATATAGTACAGTGCAGTATTGTTATATAGTACAGTGTGTATTGTTATATAGTACAGTGTAGTATTGTTATATAGTACAGTGCAGTATTGTTATATAGTACAGTGTGTATTGGTATATAGTACAGTGTTTATTGTTATATAGTACAGTGTGGATTGTTATATAGTACAGTGCAGTGTTGTTATATAGTACAGTGTGTATTGTTATTTAGTACAGTGCTGTATTGTTATAGAGTACAGTGTGTATTGTTATAGAGTACAATGCATTATTGTTATATAGTACAGTGTGTATTGTTATATAGTACAGTGCAGTATTGTTATAGAGTAAAGTGTGTATTGTTATAGAGTAGGATGGCCCGGGGAAGGGGCAGGATCGGGGGGGTCAGGCAGAGGTGTGTGATTCTGCTAACTACGTCTGCCTACACCAGGATGGGCCGGGGAAGTGGCAGGACGGGGGGGGTCAGGTAGAGGTGTGTGATTGTGCTATCTACGTCTGCCTACACCAGCATGGGCCGGGGAAGGGGCAGGACGAGTGGGGGGGAGCGGTAAGGCAGAGGTGTGTGATTCTGCTATCTACGTCTGCCTACACCAGGATGGGCCGGGGAAGGGGCAGGACGGGGGGGGGGGGGTCAGGCAGAGGTGTGTGATTCTGCTATCTACATCTGCCTACACCAGGATGGGCCGGGGAAGGGGCAGGATGGGGGGGGGGCGCGTCAGGTAGAGGTGTGTGATTGTGCTATCTACGTCTGCCTACACCAGTATGGGCCGGGGAAGGGGCAGGACGGGGGAGGGGTCCGGCAGAGGTGTGTGATTCTGCTATCTATGTCTGCCTACACCAGGATGGGCCGGGGAAGGGGCAGGAAGGGGGGGGGTCAGGCAGTGGTGTGTGATTCTGCTAACTACGTCTGCCTACAAAAGCATGGGCCAGGGAAGGGGCAGGACGGGTGTGCGGGGTCAGGGATAGGTCTGTGATTGTGCTATCTACGTCTGCCTACACCAGGATGGGCCGGGGAAGGGGCAGGACGGGGGGGAGGGGTCAGGCAGAGGTGTTTGATTCTGCTATCTACGTCTGCCTACACCAGGATGGGCGGGGAAAGGGCAAGATGGGGGGGGGTTCAAGCAGAGGTGTGTGATTCTGCTATCTACGTCTGCCTACACCAGGATGGGCCGGGGAAGGGGCAGGACGGGGGGAGGGGGTTCAGGCAGAGGTGTGTGATTCTGTTATCTACGTCTGCCTACACCAGGATGGGCCGGGGAAGGGGCCGGATGGGGGGGGGGGGTCAGGCAGAGGTGTGTGATTGTGCTATCTATGTCTGCCTACACCAGAATGGGCCGGGGAAGGGGCAGGATGGGGGGTGGGGTCAGGCAGAGGTGTGTGATTCTGCTATCTACGTCTGCCTACACCAGGATGGGCCGGGGAAGGGGCAGGATGGGGGGGGTCAGGCAGAGGTGTGTGATTGTGCTATCTACGGCTGCCTACATCGGGATGGGCTGGGGAAGGGGCAGGACAGGGGGGGGGGTCAGGCAGAGGTGTGTGATTCTGCTATCTACATCTGCCTACACCAGGATGGGCCGGGGAAGGGGCAGGACAGGGGGAGGGGTCAGGCAGAGGTGTGTGATTCTGCTATCTACATCTGCCTACACAAGGATGGGCCAGGGAAGGGGCAGGACGGGGGGAGGAGTCAGGCAGAGGTGTGTGATTCTGCTATCTACATCTGCCTACACCAGGATGGGCCGGAGAAGGGGCAGGACGGGGGGGAGGAGTCAGGCAGAGGTGTGTGATTCTGCTATCTATGTCTGCCTACACCAGGATGGGCCGGGGAAGTGGCAGGACGGGGGGGAAGGGGTCAGTCAGAGGTGTGTGATTCTGCTATCTACGTCTGCCTACATCAGGACGGGCCGGGGAAGGGGCAGGACGGGGGCAGAAGTCAGGCAGAGGTGTGTGATTCTGCTATCTACATCTGCCTACACCAGGATGGGCCGGGGAAGGGGCAGGACAGGGGGAGGGGTCAGGCAGAGGTGTGTGATTCTGCTATCTACATCTGCCTACACCAGGATGGGCCGGGAAAGGGGCAGGACGGGGGGAGGAGTCAGGCAGAGGTGTGTGATTCTGCTATCTACATCTGCCTACACCAGGATGGGTCGGGGAAGGGGCAGGACGGGGGGGAGGAGTCAGGCAGAGGTGTGTGATTCTGCTATCTACGTCTGCCTACACCAGGATGGGCCGGGGAAGTGGCAGGACGGGGGGGAAGGGGTCAGTCAGAGGTGTGTGATTCTGCTATCTACGTCTGCCTACATCAGGACGGGCCGGGGAAGGGGCAGGACGGGGGGAGGAGTCAGGCAGAGGTGTGTGATTCTGCTATCTACGTCTGCCTACACCAGGATGGGCCGGGGAAGTGGCAGGACGGGGGGGAAGGGGTCAGTCAGAGGTGTGTGATTCTGCTATCTACGTCTGCCTACATCAGGACGGGCCGGGGAAGGGGCAGGACGGGGGGAGAAGTCAGGCAGAGGTGTGTGATTCTGCTATCTACATCTGCCTACACCAGGATGGGGTGGGGAAGGGGCAGGACGGAGGGGGGTCAGGCAGAGGTGTGTGCTTCTGCTATCTACATCTGCCTGCACCAGGATGGGCCGGGGAAGGGGCAGGACGGGGGGGGGGAGGGGTCAGGCAGAGGTGTGTGCTTCTGCTATCTACATCTGCCTACACCAGGATGGGCCGGTGGAAGGGGCAGGACGGGGGGGTGGGGTCAGGCAGAGGTGTGATTCTGCTATCTACATCTGCCTACACCAGGATGGGCCGGGGAAGGGGCAGGACGGGGGGGGGGAGGGGTCAGGCAGAGGTGTGTGCTTCTGCTATCTACATCTGCCTACACCAGGATGGGCCGGTGGAAGGGGCAGGACGGGGGGGTGGGGTCAGGCAGAGGTGTGATTCTGCTATCTACATCTGCCTACACCAGGATGGGCCGGGGAAGGGGCAGGATGGGGGGGGGGAGTCAGGAGACTTCTACAGCATACAGTACAGTGTACTATGTGTCTCTGTCAGTATTTTACAAGCATTGAGACACACATTGTATTAGAGAGGTTCTCTAATGATGCATAATACTGAATGCGTTTGTTAATCATAATATAAATGGTAAAGACATTGGTACAGCTGAGACGTCGGCGTGTGGGGGGTTTGCAGACGTAAACCAGGCCCATGTCCTGCTGTTACCAACCCACATTCATCTTAGCGCAGTTGCTGCTTTGCATATTGTCGCAATGTACAGAAATGGCGCAGCGATTTGTGTCACAACCCAGCATCAGCCCCTCTGTATACACATAGCAGGCAGTATGGCTGCAGGTGACGGGATGACTGACGTTTCTCCTCTGTCCCCAGGCTGGTGGTCGCCGTACACAGCGCTTTCTCTCAGCTGCATCGCCAGGATGATGATCTGAAGTCTACACAAGCTGTACACCCAAGAGACGCCGCGCAAAGTGTATTCCCCCTCATTGCACAGAGTCTGCAGCGCTACCTGCACGCAACGCGCCAAGCTCACCTGTACACCATGGAGGGGATAATACAACATCTTACACAGTGTCTTACACACAACATATCGCCCCAGGTAACACAACGCACTATACACAGGCTCTGATCAGGTACCGTGCTGTCATTGTACAACTGCTAGAGAGCACCCATGGCAGAAATGCACAGTGGTCAGCCAGGATCACACACTTATCCAGCACTGAGCGGTAACGCACTTATCCAGCACTGAGCGAGAACGCACTTATCCAGCACTGAGCGAGAATGCACACTTATCCAGCACTGAGCGAGAATGCACACTTATCCAGCACTGAGCGAGAACGCACACTTATCCAGCACTGAGCGAGAATGCACACTTATCCAGCACTGAGCGAGAATGCACACTTATCCAGCACTGAGCGAGAATGCACACTTATCCAGCACTGAGCGAGAATGCAGACTTATCCAGCACTGAGCGAGAATGCAGACTTATCCAGCACTGAGCGAGAATGCACACTTATCCAGCACTGAGCGAGAATGCCCACTTATCCAGCACTGAGCGAGAATGCACACTTATCCAGCACTGAGCGAGAATGCACACTTATCCAGCACTGAGAGAGAATGCACACTTATCCAGCACTGAGCGAGAATGCACACTTATCCAGCACTGAGCGAGCATGCACACTTATCCAGCACTGAGCGAGAATGCACACTTATCCAGCACTGAGCGAGCATGCACACTTATCCAGCACTGAGAGAGAATGCTCACTTATCCAGCACTGAGCGAGAACGCACTTATCCAGCACTGAGCGAGAATGCACACTTATCCAGCACTGAGCGAGAATGCACACTTATCCAGCACTGAGCGAGAATGCACACTTATCCAGCACTGAGCGAGAATGCACACTTATCCAGCACTGAGCGAGAACGCACACTTATCCAGCACTGAGCGAGAATGCACACTTATCCAGCACTGAGCGAGAATGCACACTTATCCAGCACTGAGCGAGAATGCACACTTATCCAGCACTGAGCGAGAATGCAGACTTATCCAGCACTGAGCGAGAATGCAGACTTATCCAGCACTGAGCGAGAATGCACACTTATCCAGCACTGAGCGAGAATGCCCACTTATCCAGCACTGAGCGAGAATGCACACTTATCCAGCACTGAGCGAGAATGCACACTTATCCAGCACTGAGAGAGAATGCACACTTATCCAGCACTGAGCGAGAATGCACACTTATCCAGCACTGAGCGAGCATGCACACTTATCCAGCACTGAGCGAGAATGCACACTTATCCAGCACTGAGCGAGCATGCACACTTATCCAGCACTGAGAGAGAATGCTCACTTATCCAGCACTGAGCGAGAATGCACACTTATCCAGCACTGAGCGAGAATGCACACTTATCCAGCACTGAGAGAGAATGCACACTTATCCAGCACTGAGCGAGAATGCACACTTATCCAGCACTGAGCGAGAACATACACTTATCCAGCACTGAATGGGAACACACACTGATCCAGCACTGAATGGGATCACACACTTATCCAGCACTGAGCGAGAACGCACACTTATCCAGCACTGAGCGAGAACGCACACTTATCCAGCACTGAGCGAGAACGCACACTTATCCAGCACTGAGCGAGAATGCACACTTATCCAGCACTGAGCGAGAATGCAGACTTATCCAGCACTGAGCGAGAATGCAGACTTATCCAGCACTGAGCGAGAATGCACACTTATCCAGCACTGAGCGAGAATGCACACTTATCCAGCACTGAGCGAGAATGCACACTTATCCAGCACTGAGCGAGAATGCACACTTATCCAGCACTGAGAGAGAATGCACACTTATCCAGCACTGAGCGAGAATGCACACTTATCCAGCACTGAGCGAGAATGCACACTTATCCAGCACTGAGCGAGCATGCACACTTATCCAGCACTGAGCGAGAATGCACACTTATCCAGCACTGAGCGAGCATGCACACTTATCCAGCACTGAGAGAGAATGCTCACTTATCCAGCACTGAGCGAGAATGCACACTTATCCAGCACTGAGCGAGAATGCACACTTATCCAGCACTGAGAGAGAATGCACACTTATCCAGCACTGAGCGAGAATGCACACTTATCCAGCACTGAGCGAGAACATACACTTATCCAGCACTGAATGGGAACACACACTGATCCAGCACTGAATGGGATCACACACTTATCCAGCACTGAGCGAGAACGCACACTTATCCAGCACTGAGCGAGAACGCACACTTATCCAGCACTGAGCGAGAACGCACACTTATCCAGCACTGAGCGAGAATGCACACTTATCCAGCACTGAGCGAGAATGCACACTTATCCAGCACTGAGCGAGAATGCACACTTATCCAGCACTGAGCGAGAATGCACACTTATCCAGCACTGGGCGAGAATGCACACTTATCCAGCACTGAGAGAGAATGCACACTTATCCAGCACTGAGCGAGAATGCACACTTATCCAGCACTGAGCGAGAACATACACTTATCCAGCACTGAATGGGAACACACACTGATCCAGCACTGAATGGGAACACACACTGATCCAGCACTGAGCGAGAATGCACACTTATCCAGCACTGAGCGAGAACGTATACTTATCCAGCACTGAGCGAGAATGCACACTTATCCAGCACTGAGCGAGAACGCACACTTATCCAGCACTGAGCGAGAATGCACACTTATCCAGCACTGAGCGAGAACATACACTTATCCAGCACTGAATGGGAACACACACTGATCCAGCACTGAATGGGAACACACACTGATCCAGCACTGAGCGAGAATGCACACTTATCCAGCACTGAGCGAGAACGTATACTTATCCAGCACTGAGCGAGAATGCACACTTATCCAGCACTGAGCGAGAACGCACACTTATCCAGCACTGAGCGAGAATGCACACTTATCCAGCACTGAGCGAGAATGCACACTTATCCAGCACTGAGCGAGAATGCACACTTATCCAGCACTGAGCAATAACACACACTGATCCAGCACTGAGCGAGAATGCAAACTTATCCAGCACTGAGCGAGAATGCACACTTATCCAGCACTGAGCGAGAACATACACTTATCCAGCACTGAGCGAGAATGCACACTTATCCAGCACTGAGCGAGAACGTATACTTATCCAGCACTGAGCGAGAATGCACACTTATCCAGCACTGAGCGAGAACGCACACTTATCCAGCACTGAGCGAGAATGCACACTTATCCAGCACTGAGCGAGAATGCACACTTATCCAGCACTGAGCGAGAATGCACACTTATCCAGCATTGAGCGAGAATGCACCCTTATCCAGCACTAAGCGAGAATGTACACTTATCCAGCACTGAGCGAGAATGCACACTTATCCAGCACTGAGCGAGAATGCACACTTATCCAGCACTGAGCGAGAATGCACACTTATCCAGCACTGAGCGAGAATGCACACTTATCCAGCACTGAACGAGAATGCACACTTATCCAGCACTGAGCGAGAATGCACACTTATCCAGCACTGAGCGAGAACGTACACTTATCCAGCACTGAGCGAGAATGCACACTTATCCTGCACACTTATCCAGCACTGAACAAGAATGCACACTTATCCAGCACTGAGCGAGAACGCACACTTATCCAGCACTGAGCGAGAACGTACACTTATCCAGCACTGAGCGAGAATGCACACTTATCCAGCACTGAGCGAGAATGCACACTTATCCAGCACTGAGCTAGAATGCACACTTATCCAGCACTGAGCGGTAATGCACTTATCCAGCACTGAGCGAGAATGCACACTTATCCAGCACTGAGCGAGAATGGACACTTATCCAGCACTGAGCGAGCATGCACACTTATCCAGCACTGAGCGAGAACGTACACTTATCCAGCACTGAGCGAGAATGCACACTTATCCAGCACTGAGCGAGAATGCACACTTATCCAGCACTGAGCTAGAATGCACACTTATCCAGCACTGAGCGGTAATGCACTTATCCAGCACTGAGCGAGAATGCACACTTATCCAGCACTGAGCGAGAATGCACACTTATCCAGCACTGAGCGAGAATGCACACTTATCCAGCACTGAGCGAGCATGCACACTTATCCAGCACTGAGCGAGAATGTACACTTATCCAGCACTGAGCGAGAATGCACACTTATCCAGCACTGAGCGAGAATGCACACTTATCCAGCACTGAGCGAGAATGCACACTTATCCAGCACTGAGCTAGAATGCACACTTATCCAGCACTGAGCGGTAATGCACTTATCCAGCACTGAGCGAGAATGCACTCTTATCCAGCACTGAGTGAGAATGCACACTTATCCAGCACTGAGCGATAATGCACCCTTATCAAGCACTGAGCGGTAATGCACACTTATCCAGCACTGAGCGAGAATGCACACTTATCCAGCACTGAGCGAGAATGCACACTTATCCAGCACTGAGCGAGAATACACACTTATCCAGCACTGAGCGAGCATGCACACTTATCCAGCACTGAGCGAGAATGCACACTTATCCAGGACTGAGCGAGAATGCACACTTATCCAGCGCTGAGCGAGAATGCACACTTATCCAGCGCTGAGCGAGAATGCACACTTATCCAGCGCTGAGTAAAAATGCACACTTATCCAGCACTGAGCGAGAATGCACACTTATCCAGCACTGAGAGAGAACGCACACTTATCCAGCACTGAGAGAGAATGCACACTTATCTAGCACTGAGCGAGAACGCACACTGATCCAGCACTGAGTGAGAACGCACACTGATCCAGCACTGAGTGGGAACGCACACTGATCCAGCACTGAGTGGGAACGCACACTGATCCAGCACTGAGTGGGAACGCACACTGATCCAGCACTGAGTGGGAACGCACACTGATCCGGCACTGAGTGGGAACGCACACTGATCCAGCACTGAGTGGGAACTCACACTGTTCCAGCACTGAGTGGGAACTCACACTGATCCAGCACTGAGTGGGAACTCACACTGATCCAGCACTGAGTGCGAACACACACTGATCCAGCACTGAGTGCGAACACACACTGATCCAGCACTGAGTGGGAACACACACTGATCCAGCACTGAGGGGGAACACACACTGATCCAGCACTGAGCGGGAACACACACTGATCCGCCCTTAGTGGGAACACAGACTGATCTAGCACTGAGTGGGAACACACACTGATCCGCCCTGAATGGGAACACACACTGATGCACCACTGAACGGGAACACAGACTGATCTAGCACTGAGTGGGAACACACACTGATCCAGCACTGAGCGGGAACACAGACTGATCCAGCACTGAGCGGGAACACACACTGATCCGGCACTGAGTGGGAACACAGTCTGATCCAGCACTGAGTGGGAACACACACTGATCCGCCCTGAATGGGAACACAGACTGATCTAGCACTGAGTGGGAACACATACTGATCCGCCCTGAATGGGAACACTCAAAGATCCAGCACTAAGCGGGAACACACACTGATCCAGCACTGAGTGGGAACACATACTGATCCAGCACAGAGTGGGAACACACACTGATCCAGCACTGAGTGGGAACGCACTCTGATCCGCCCTGAATGGGAACGCACACTGTTCCAGTACTGAGCGGGAACACATACTGATCCAGCACTGAGTGGGAACACACACTGTTCCAGTACTGAGCGGGAACACATACTGATCTGCCCTGAGCGGGAACACACGCTGATCCAGCAGTGAATGGGAGGAACACACGCTGATCCGCCCTGAGCGGGAACACAGACTGATCCAGCACCGAGCTGGAACACACGCTCATCCAGCACTGAGTGGGAACACACACTGATCCAGCACTGAATGGGAACACACACTGATCCAGCACTGAGTGGGAACACACGCTGATCCAGCACTGAGTGGGAACACACGCTGATCTAGCACTGAGTGGGAGTGGGAACACACACTGATCCAGCACTGAGCGGGAACACACACTGATCCAGCACTGAATGGGAACACACACTGATCCAGCACTGAGTGGGAACACACACTGATCCAGCACTGAGCGGGAACACAGTCTGATCCAGCACTGAGCGGGATCACACACTGATCCAGCACCGAGCGGGAACACACACTGATCCAGCACTGAGTGGGAACACACACTGATCCAGCACTGAGTGGGAACACACACTGATCCAGCACTGAGTGGGAACACTCACTGATCCAGCACTGACAGGGAACACACACTGATCCAGCACTGAGTGGGAACACACACTGATCCAGCACTGAGTGGGAACACACACTGATCCAGCACTGAGCGGGAACACAGAATGATCCATCACTGAGTGGGAACACACACTGATCCAGCACTGAGCGGGAACACACACTGATCCATCACTGAGCGGGAACACACACTATCCAGCACTGAGCGGGAACACACACTGATCCAGCACTGAGCGGGAACACACACTGATCCAACACTGAGTGGGAACACACACTGATCCAGCACTGAGCGGGAACACACACTGATCCAGCACTGAGCGGGAACACACACTGATCCAGCACTGAGTGGGAACACACACTGATCCAGCACTGAGTGGGAACACACACTGATCCAGCACCGAATGGGAACACATACTGATCCAGCTCTGAGTGGGAACACACACTGATCCAGCACTGAGTGGGAACACACACTGATCCAGCACTGAGCGGGAACACAGAATGATCCAGCACCGAGCGGGATCACACACTGATCCAGCACCGAGCGGGAACACACACTGATCCAGCACTGAGTGGGAACACACACTGTTCCAGCACTGAGTGGGAACACACGCTGATCCAGCACTGAGTGGGAACACACGCTGATCCAGCACTGACTGGGAACACACACTGATCCAGCACTGACTGGGAACACACACTGATCCAGCACCGAATGGGAACACATACTGATCCATCACTGAGCGGGAACACACACTGATCCAGCACTGAGTGGGAACACACACTGATCCAGCACCGAATGGGAACACATACTGATCCAGCACTGAGTGGGAACACACACTGATCCAGCACTGAGTGGGAACACACACTGATCCAGCACTGAGCGGGAACACACACTGATCCAGCACTGAGCGGGAACACACACTGATCCAGCACTGAGTGGGAGTGGGAACACACACTGATCCAGCACTGAGCGGGAACACACACTGATCCAGCACTGAATGGGAACACACACTGATCCAGCACTGAGCGGGAACACACACTGATCCAGCACTGAGCGGGAACACAGTCTGATCCAGCACTGAGCGGGATCACACACTGATTCAGCACCGAGCGGGAACACACACTGATCCAGCACTGAGTGGGAACACACACTGATCCAGCACTGAGTGGGAACACACACTGATCCAGCACTGAGTGGGAACACTCACTGATCCAGCACTGACAGGGAACACACACTGATCCAGCACTGAGTGGGAACACACACTGATCCAGCACTGAGTGGGAACACACACTGATCCAGCACTGAGCGGGAACACAGAATGATCCATCACTGAGTGGGAACACACACTGATCCAGCACTGAGCGGGAACACACACTGATCCATCACTGAGCGGGAACACACACTGATCCAGCACTGAGCGGGAACACACACTGATCCAGCACTGAGCGGGAACACACACTGATCCAACACTGAGTTGGAACACACACTGATCCAGCACTGAGCGGGAACACACACTGATCCAGCACTGAGCGGGAACACACACTGATCCAGCACTGAGTGGGAACACACACTGATCCAGCACCGAATGGGAACACATACTGATCCAGCTCTGAGTGGGAACACACACTGATCCAGCACTGAGTGGGAACACACACTGATCCAGCACTGAGCGGGAACACAGAATGATCCAGCACCGAGCGGGATCACACACTGATCCAGCACCGAGCGGGAACACACACTGATCCAGCACTGAGTGGGAACACACACTGTTCCAGCACTGAGTGGGAACACACGCTGATCCAGCACTGAGTGGGAACACACGCTGATCCAGCACTGACTGGGAACACACACTGATCCAGCACTGACTGGGAACACACACTGATCCAGCACCGAATGGGAACACATACTGATCCATCACTGAGCGGGAACACACACTGATCCAGCACTGAGTGGGAACACACACTGATCCAGCACCGAATGGGAACACATACTGATCCAGCACTGAGTGGGAACACACACTGATCCAGCACTGAGTGGGAACACACACTGATCCAGCACTGAGCGGGAACACACACTGATCCAGCACTGAGCGGGAACACACACTGATCCAGCACTGAGCGGGAACACACACTGATCCAGCACTGAGCGGGAACACACACTGATCCAGCACTGAGCGGGAACACACACTGTTCCAGTACTGAGCGGGAACACACGCTGATCCGCCCTGAGCGGGAACACAGACTGATCCGGCACTGAGTGGGAACACAGTCTGATCCAGCACTGAGTGGGAACACACACTGATCCGCCCTGAATGGGAACACAGACTGATCTAGCACTGAGCGGGAACACACACTGATCCGGCACTGAGTGGGAACACAGTCTGATCCAGCACTGAGTGGGAACACACACTGATCCGCCCTGAATGGGAACACAGACTGATCTAGCACTGAGTGGGAACACACACTGATCCAGCACTGAGTGGGAACACAGTCTGATCCAGCACTGAGTGGGAACACACACTGATCCGCCCTGAATGGGAACACAGACTGATCTAGCACTGAGTGGGAACACATACTGATCCGCCCTGAACGGGAACACTCAAAGATCCAGCACTAAGCGGGAACACACACTGATCCAGCACTGAGTGGGAACACATACTGATCCAGCACAGAGTGGGAACACACACTGATCCAGCACTGAGTGGGAACGCACTCTGATCCGCCCTGAATGGGAACGCACACTGTTCCAGTACTGAGCGGGAACACATACTGATCCAGCACTGAGTGGGAACACACACTGTTCCAGTACTGAGCGGGAACACATACTGATCTGCCCTGAGCGGGAACACACGCTGATCCAGCAGTGAATGGGAGGAACACCCGCTGATCCGCCCTGAACGGGAACACAGACTGATCCAGCACCGAGCTGGAACACACGCTGATCCAGCACTGAGTGGGAACACACACTGATCCAGCACTGAGTGGGAACACACGCTCATCCAGCACTGAGTGGGAACACACACTGATCCAGCACTGAATGGGAACACACACTGATCCAGCACTGAGTGGGAACACACGCTGATCCAGCACTGAGTGGGAACACACGCTGATCTAGCACTGAGTGGGAGTGGGAACACACACTGATCCAGCACTGAATAGGAACACACACTGATCTAGCACTGAATGGGAACACACACTGATCCAGCACTGAGTGGGAACACACACTGATCCAGCACTGAGCGGGAACACAGTCTGATCCAGCACTGAGCGGGATCACACACTGATCCAGCACCGAGCGGGAACACACACTGATCCAGCACTGAGTGGGAACACACACTGATCCAGCACTGAGTGGGAACACACACTGATCCAGCACTGAGTGGGAACACTCACTGATCCAGCACTGACAGGGAACACACACTGATCCAGCACTGAGTGGGAACACACACTGATCCAGCACTGAGTGGGAACACACACTGATCCAGCACTGAGCGGGAACACAAAATGATCCATCACTGAGTGGGAACACACACTGATCCAGCACTGAGCGGGAACACACACTGATCCATCACTGAGCGGGAACACACACTGATCCAGCACTGAGCGGGAACACACACTGATCCAGCACTGAGCGGGAACACACACTGATCCAACACTGAGTGGGAACACACACTGATCCAGCACTGAGCGGGAACACACACTGATCCAGCACTGAGCGGGAACACACACTGATCCAGCACTGAGTGGGAACACACACTGATCCAGCACCGAATGGGAACACATACTGATCCAGCTCTGAGTGGGAACACACACTGATCCAGCACTGAGTGGGAACACACACTGATCCAGCACTGAGCGGGAACACAGAATGATCCAGCACCGAGCGGGATCACACACTGATCCAGCACCGAGCGGGAACACACACTGATCCAGCACTGAGTGGGAACACACACTGTTCCAGCACTGAGTGGGAACACACGCTGATCCAGCACTGAGTGGGAACACACGCTGATCCAGCACTGACTGGGAACACACACTGATCCAGCACTGACTGGGAACACACACTGATCCAGCACTGAGTGGGAACACACACTGATCCAGCACCGAATGGGAACACATACTGATCCAGCACTGAGTGGGAACACACACTGATCCAGCACTGAGTGGGAACACACACTGATCCAGCACTGAGCGGGAACACACACTGATCCAGCACTGAGTGGGAACACACACTGATCCAGCACTGAGCGGGAACACACACTGATCCAGCACTGAGCGGGAACACACACTGATCCAGCACTGAGCGGGAACACACACTGATCCAGCACTGAGCGGGAACACACACTGATCCAGCACTGAGCGGGAACACACACTGATCCAGCACTGAGCGGGAACACACACTGTTCCAGTACTGAGCGGGAACACATGCTGATCTGCCCTGAGCGGGAACACACGCTGATCCAGCACTGAATGGGAGGAACACACGCTGATCCGCCCTGAGCGGGAACACAGACTGATCCAGCACCGAGCTGGAACACACACTGATCCAGCACTGAATGGGAACACACACTGATCCAGCACTAAATGGGAACACACACTGATCCAGCATTGAGTGGGAACACACACTGATCCAGCACTGAGCGGGAACACACACTGATCCAGCACTGAGCGGGAACACACACTGATCCTGCACTGAGCGGGAACACACACTGATCCAGCACTGAGCGGGAACACACACTGATCCAGCACTGAGCGGGAACACACACTGATCCAGCAATGAGCGGGAACACACCGAGTGGGAACACACACTGATCCAGCACTGAGTGGGAACACACACTGATCCAGCACTGAGTGGGAACACACACTGATCCAGCACTGAATGGGAACACACACTGATCCAGCACTGAGTGGGAACACACACTGATCCAGCACTGAGTGGGAACACACACTGATCCAGCACTGAGTGGGAACACACACTGATCCAGCACTGACTGGGAACACACACTGATCCAGCACTGAGTGGGAACACACACTGATCCAGCACCGAATGGGAACACATACTGATCCAGCACTGAGTGGGAACACACACTGATCCAGCACCGGGTGGGAACACACACTGATCCAGCACTGAGTGGGAACACACACTGATCATTTTTGCATCTGGTCACAAATGTAGGCAATCTTATTCCCTCAATCCATTCTCAGCAAGGAGACCATTTTGCCCACCTCCCATTAGACTTTGACAACTTCTGCAGGTGCCACAATGCTGCCAATTCATGTAGGTGTATGAGGCCACAGAAAAGCATTTGTGCTCTGTATGTGCCACACATGGTGCCGTAGGCCTAACTCACTGACACTTCTCATTCTCTCCTGCAGGCCTTTCTGAAGCAGTACCTGCGGCCTGGGCCCCCCTGCCAGTATTTTGGTGCCCACACATCTCTGTGGACTTTAGTAAGTGAGGAGTCTGTCACAAAAGCTCTTTACTCAAACTTGACATTCTGCCTCCGCAGCTCAGACACTCAGCTTGTGGTGAGTGTGAGTGGAATTCCCAGTCTGACACTCAGTGAGTCCTTCATCCCACCCAACTCTCATCGCTTTGTTTTGAAATCATATCCTCGGCCGCTGGACACATCAACCATATCTCCAGCCTGAAAATCTTGACTCCCAAATCTCCCCTGGCCTAACTCCGCAGCTCCCATATATCCTCTGGCCTGACGTCCCAGCTCACAGACCTCCTCCAGCCTGATGTCCCAGCTCACAGACCTCCTCTGGCCTGATGTCCCAGCTCACAGACCTCCTCTGGCCTGATGTCCCAGCTCACAGACCTCCTCTGGCCTGATGTCCCAGCTCACAGACCTCCTCCAGCCTGACGTCCCAGCTCACAGACCTCCTCCAGCCTGATGTCCCAGCTCACAGATCTCCTCTGGCCTGACGTCCCAGCTCACAGATCTCCTCTGGCCTGACGTCCCAGCTCACAGACCTCCTCCAGCCTGATGTCCCAGCTCACAGATCTCCTCTGGCCTGATGTCCCAGCTCACAGACCTCCTCCAGCCTGATGTCCCAGCTCACAGATCTCCTCCGGCCTGATGTCTCAGCTCCCATATATCCTCTGGCCTGACGTCCCAGCTCACAGACCTCCTCCAGCCTGATGTCCCAGCTCACAGATCTCCTCTGGCCTGATGTCCCAGCTCACAGATCTCCTCCATCCTTATGGCCTAGCTCCCAGATCTCCTCTGGCCTGACATCCCAGCTCCCAGATCTCCTCCAGCCTAACTTGTAAGCTCCCAGATCTCCTCTGGTCTGATGTCCCAGCTCCCAGATCTCCTCTGGTCTGATGTCCCAGCTCCCAGATCTCCTCTGGTCTGATGTCCCAGCTCCCAGATCTCCTCCAGCCTAACTCCTCAGCTCCCAGATCTCCTCTGGTCTGATGTCCCAGTTTACACAACTCCTCTGGCCTGACATCCCAGCTCCCAGATCTCCTCCGGCCTGATGTCCCAGCTCACAGATCTCCTCTGGCCTAACCCAGATATTCTCCAGCTTGATGTCCCAGATCTCCTCTGGCTTGACGTCCTAGCTCTCAGATCTTCTCAGGCCTGACGTCCCGGCTCACAGATCTCCTCTGGCCTAACGTCCCAGTTCCCATATCACCTCAGGCCTGATGCTCCAGCTCCAAGATCTCCTCAGGCTCACAGATCTATTCCAGCCTGGCATTCATCACCCCCAGATATCCTCCGGCCTGATGTCACTGCTCAAAGATCTCCTCTGGCCTGACACTCTAACTCCCAGGTATCCTCTTGTCTGACTTCCCAGCTCCCAGATCGCATCCAGCCT
Organism: Taudactylus pleione; assembly: GCA_031769625.1. NCBI lineage: Eukaryota > Metazoa > Chordata > Amphibia > Anura > Myobatrachidae > Taudactylus > Taudactylus pleione. The sequence goes on from JAUIMM010000122.1 coordinate 807,338, forward strand.
GATGTTCCAGCTCCCAGGTCTCCTCCAGCCTGATGTTCCAGCTCCCTGAGTTCCTCTTGCCTGACATACCAGCTCCCAGGTCTTTTCCAGCCTGACAATCCAGCTTCTAGATATCCTCTTGCGCCAGGTACCAGCTCCCAGATTTCCTCTGACCTGGCATAATCTACTCCCAAAGCTGTGCAATGGAAAACATACACTAAGACCATACGCTGTTGTCCCATATAGCCTGAGGGCCTGATTCATTATGGATCGCTATTGCGATCACCGCTATGATTACGCACGCAGACCCAGCTTGAAAATTTGCAATCTCTATGCCGTCATGGCCCAACATAAGGATGCCCCCATTTCCCCTTTCTCACATCTGTAATACTTTGCAAAACAGCGAAACCATCGATAACAGTGAGTACCATCAGCCTCACGCACACTTGCACAGGCTCTGACCTTACACAGAAATTGCTAACCTCGTCGCACGCAGTGGGGAATCATGCTCCATATGGCATCGCAGTGACTAATTTATGCATGCCCCTGTAACGGCGTTCAAACGCACTAACACGCCTGCATTTTGCTCCCGTTAATCACTCTGCGATGGGTCTGCGTAGGGTCTGCATAGCGTCTGCGATGGGTCTGCGTAGTGTCTGCGATGGGTCTGCGTAGTGTCTGCGATGGGTCTGCGTAGTGTATGCATTGTGTCTGTGATCGCAGCGAGACCTTTGCGCAGTGCAATGTATATGCATGCGCAGAACACTACAATCGGCCGTCTGCGTGCATAACAGCAGTTGCGATCAGTAATGAATCAGGGACTGAGAGCGTCTAACGTACAGTAACTTACATCCAGCTCCCCAGCATCTACATATTAGGTTATCTGCTTTATGGGATGTAACTCGTAAATGACTCGTGTAACATATATACAGCCGTGACTTGTACGTGTAACGGGTTTCCAACTTTGTATATGACTCGTGTAACGTATATACAGCCATGACTTATACATGTAACGTGCTTCCAGCTGTGTATATGACTTGTGTAACATATATACAGCCATGACTTATACATGTAACGTGCTTCCAGCTTTGTATATGACTCATGTAACATATATACAGCCATGACTTGTACGTGTAACGTGTTTCCAGCTTTGTATATGACTTGTGTAACATATATACAGCCATGACTTGTACGTGTAACGTGTTTCCAGCTGCGTATATGACTCGTGTAACATATATACAGCCATGACTTGTACGTGTAACGTGTTTCCAGCTGCGTATATGACTCGTGTAACATATATACAGCCATGACTTGTACGTGTAACGTGTTTCCAGCTTTGTATATGACTCGGGTAACATATATGCAGCCAAGACTTGTACGTGTAACGTGTTTCCAGCTGTGTACATGGCAATTCTACATGTCCTGGAATACTATTATAGTTGCCCCCTGTCCCTATTTTGCAGGTTGTAAAGATCTGTCCCCGTAGCTGTCCCTATTTCTCACCATGGGGCTGATTCACAGATGGACGCTAATGCGATCACAACTGCGATTTCATACACAACGCAGCAGCGGAAATCTGCTAATGTCAGCAAAGATCACCCGAGCATAGGGACGCCCACTGCTGCCATCTTACCTGCGTGTGTAGACACATACCTGTGCAAATATCGGTAACATTGACGCACATTGGCGGCCATCTTGCCTTTGCGGCATTTCTGACCAGCCGCAGCTTTGGGAGCTCTCCTGACATGCAGCGCTGTACATGCACTTGCAGTGGCTAATTTATGCATGCCCATGTAACGGCGTTTATACGGACAAGCGCGCCTGCGTATTTCTGACCATTCCCCGTTACCACCCGCAAACGTCTGTCACTCACTCTGCGATGGATTCCTATGTGCGTCCAGATAACAATGCGATCGCTGAATGCGCAAACACATGCGCGATGGCAAACAATCGCACCGTCTGCGTGAAAATTGCGTTAGCGTCCATCAGGGCCTATGTCAGACGCACTTTGTACCATCTGTTATTCTTCCCTTTTCTTTCTTAATGTTTATTATATAAAATCCAACTTTCAGTAACAATGACTGCTGGGAATTGTAGTGCTCCAGTATTATGTCGTTATAGGCTCTCATGGCAGAGAAATGATGACTATGTGAGTGGTGATAACATTAGCTATAATGGGACAGTTGTTACATCACCGGGATCAGTATTAGGGACAATAAAGGCCATTAATAAAGGTAAAGACCCTGCGGCTGCGGAGTCCTACATGGTGCAGAAATAGCGGTCACTGTAGTCATACGCCCACGTCCACATTCTGCTTATGGAGATAAATATCAATTGTGACTCATTTTTAGGTTGTGCGAATCCACCCTGTTACCTCCTATTCAGTACAAGCACTCCACTCCCTCCATCATTTGTGCTGAGTACCCTCATATATGTCTTCTGACACACAGAGAGTGAGGGGACACCGGGACTGTCTGTATTACACCACGTGTCCTGAGAGTGAGGGGACAACGGGACTGTCTGTATTACATGTGTCCTGAGAGTGGGGGGACACTGGGACTGTCTGTATTACACCACGTGCCCAGAGAGTGAGGGGACACTGGGACTGTCTGTATTACATGCATCCTGAGTGTGAGCTGACACCTGGACTGTCTGTATTACTGTTGCCACCTTGTCTGGTAGCTTGCGAAAGGCCCCTCTCCACTTAATTAGAGTATAGGTGTCAGTTCCTATGAACCAAAACATCACCGAACGAAAAGGTATACAATTGTTAATGATCTGCAGGTTCCCGACAATGATTCCCAACTTTGCATTTAGACTGTTACATTTTTAATTATTTGTTACAGGCATATTTTATCAGTATGCGGAGTCTCTCAAAACATATGCAAACACCCACAGACATACACATTAAACCTGTTTTCCACACTCTGACTAAACCTTTGTAGTAATATAAATATATATTTGTGCGTATCGGAATTGTGCTGACGCAGAGTAGCATCCAAGCAATTTGTCATCAGACCATAGACGACTAAATAGTCAGATAATAATTGCAAGCGATCATATCCAATTATCTGACTTCGAAATGAGAGTGAGGGGACACTGGGGCTGTTTGTATTACATGTGTCCTAAGAGTGAGGGGACACTGGGACTGTCTGTATTACATGTGTCCTGAGAGTAAGAGTACACTGGGACTGTCTGTATTACATGTGTCCTGAGAGTGAGAGGACACCAGGACTGTCTGTATTACATGTGTCCTGAGAGTGAGGGGACACTGGGCCTGTCTGTATTACATGTGTCCTGAGAGTGAGAGGACACCAGGACTGTCTGTATTACATGTGTCCTGAGAGTGAGGGGACACCGGGACTGTCTGTATTACATGTGTCCTGAGAGTGAGAGGACACCAGGACTGTCTGTATTACATGTGTCCTGAGAGTGAGGGGACACCGGGACTGTCTGTATTACATGTGTCCTGAGAGTGAGGGGACCCCGGGACTGTCTGTAGTACATGTGTCCTGAGAGTGAGAGGACACCGGGACTGTCTGTATTACATGTGTCCTGAGAGTGAGGGGACATCGGGACTGTCTGTATTACATGTGTCCTGAGAGTGAGGGGACACCGGGACTGTCTGTATTACATGTGTCCTGAGAGTGAGAGGACCTCAGGACTGTCTGTATTACATGTGTCCTGAGAGTGAGAGGACCTCAGGACTGTCTGTATTACATGTGTCCTGAGAGTGAGAGGACACCTGGACTGTCTGTATTACATGAGACCTGAGAGTGAGAATATACCGGGACTGTCTGTATTACATGTGTCCTGAGAGTATGTGGACCCTGGCAGTATTTATATTACATGTTGTTATTATGAGTGTGAAGAAGTTTTTGTTTGGTACAAATGTGCCCTAATGGCAGAATATATATATGTAACAGTGACAGTTCGGATAATTCTGGATGGCTGAAACCTCCCCAGTCCCCATACAATGAATGTCCTTATGGTGGGAAGATAATGCTCCGCGTCATCACATAAACTTATTTTTATCCAGAATCACGCTCCTCCCCCTCACCTAGAATAGCCAGATCCCCTGACATAGCCATTATCACATCCCCACACCTAGAATATACTGATCCCCTGACATAGCCATTATCACATCCCCACACCTAGAATAGCCTGATCCCCTGACATAGCCATTATCACATCCCCACACCTAGAATAGCCTGATCCCCTGACATAGCCATTATCACATCCCCACACCTAGAATAGACTGATCCCCTGACATAGCCATTATCACATCCCCACACCTAGAAAAGCCTGATTCCCTGACATAGCCATTATCACATCCCACACCTAGAATATACTGATCCCCTGACATAGCCATTATCACATCCCCACACCTAGAATATACTGATCCCCTGACATAGCCATTATCACATCCCCACACCTAGAATAGCCTGATCCCCTGACATAGCCATTATCACATCCCCACACCTAGAATAGCCTGATCCCCTGACATAGCCATTATCACATCCCCACACCTAGAATAGACTGATCCCCTGACATAGCCATTATCACATCCCCACACCTAGAATATACTGATCCCCTGACATAGCCATTATCACATCCCCACACCTAGAATAGCCTGATCCCCTGACATAGCCATTATCACATCCCCACACCTAGAATATACTGATCCCCTGACATAGCCATTATCACATCCCCACACCTAGAATAGCCTGATCCCCTGACATAGCCATTATCACATCCCCACACCTAGAATAGACTGATCCCCTGACATAGCCATTATCACATCCCCACACCTAGAATATACTGATCCCCTGACATAGCCATTATCACATCCCCACACCTAGAATAGACTGATCCCCTGACATAGCCATTATCACATCCCCACACCTAGAATATACTGATCCCCTGACATAGCCATTATCACATCCCCACACCTAGAATATACTGATCCCCTGACATAGCCATTATCACATCCCCACACGTAGAATAGCCTGATCCCCTGACATAGCCATTATCACATCCCCACACCTAGAATATACTGATCCCCTGACATAGCCATTATCACATCCCCACACCTAGAATAGCCATTATCACATCCCCACACCTAGAATAGCCTGATCCCCTGACATAGCCATTATCACATCCCCACACCTAGAATATACTGATCCCCTGACATAGCCATTATCACATCCCACACCTAGAATAGGCTGATCCCCTGACATAGCCATTATCACATCCCCACACCTAGAATAGCCTGATCCCCTGACATAGCCATTATCACATCCCCACACCTAGAATATACTGATCCCCTGACATAGCCATTATCACATCCCTACACCTAGAATAGACTGATCCCCTGACATAGCCATTATCACATCCCCACACCTAGAATAGCCTGATCCCCTGACATAGCCATTATCACATCCCCACACCTAGAATAGCCTGATCCCCTGACATAGCCATTATCACATCCCCACACCTAGAATAGCCTGATCCCCTGACATAGCCATTATCACATCCCCACACCTAGAATAGCCTGATTCCCTGACATAGCCATTATCACATCCCCACACCTAGAATATACTGATCCCCTGACATAGCCATTATCACATCCCCACACCTAGAATATACTGATCCCCTGACATAGCCATTATCACATCCCCACACCTAGAATATACTGATCCCCTGACATAGCCATTATCACATCCCCACACCTAGAATAGCCTGATCCCCTGACATAGCCATTATCACATCCCTACACCTAGAATATACTGATCCCCTGACATAGCCATTATCACATCCCCACACCTAGAATATACTGATCCCCTGACATAGCCATTATCACATCCCCACACCTAGAATAGCCTGATCCCCTGACATAGCCATTATCACATCCCCACACCTAGAATAGCCTGATCCCCTGACATAGCCATTATCACATCCCCACACCTAGAATATACTGATCCCCTGACATAGCCATTATCACGTCCCCACACCTAGAATATACTGATCCCCTGACATAGCCATTATCACATCCCCACACCTAGAATATACTGATCCCCTGACATAGCCATTATCATATCCCCACACCTAGAATATACTGATCCCCTGACATAGCCATTATCACATCCCCACACCTAGAATAGCCTGATCCTCTGACATAGCCATTATCACATCCCCACACCTAGAATATACTGATCCCCTGACATAGCCATTATCACATCCCCACACCTAGAAAATACTGATCCCCTGACATAGCCATTATCACATCCCCACACCTAGAATATACTGATCCCCTGACATAGCCATTATCACATCCCCACACCTAGAATATACTGATCCCCTGACATAGCCATTATCACATCCCCACACCTAGAATAGGCTGATCCCCTGACATAGCCATTATCACATCCCCACACCTAGAATAGACTGATCCCCTGACATAGCCATTATCACATCCCCACACCTAGAATAGCCTGATTCCCTGACATAGCCATTATCACATCCCCACACCTAGAATAGCCTGATCCCCTGACATAGCCATTATCACATCCCCACACCTAGAATAGCCTGATCCCCTGACATAGCCATTATCACATCCCCACACCTAGAATATACTGATCCCCTGACATAGCCATTATCACATCCCCACACCTAGAATATACTGATCCCCTGACATAACCATTATCACATCCCTACACCTAGAATAGCCTGATCCCCTGACATAGCCATTATCACATCCCCACACCTAGAATATACTGATCCCCTGACATAGCCATTATCACATCCCTACACCTAGAATAGCCTGATCCCCTGACATAGCCATTATCACATCCCTACACCTAGAATAGCCTGATCCCCTGACATAGCCATTATCACATCCCCACACCTAGAATATACTGATCCCCTGACATAGCCATTATCACATCCCCACACCTAGAATAGCCTGATCCCCTGACATAGCCATTATCACATCCCCACACCTAGAATAGCCTGATCCCCTGACATAGCCATTATCACATTCCCACACCTAGAATAGACTGATCCCCAGACATAGCCATTATCACATCCCCACACCTAGAATATACTGATCCCCTGACATAGCCATTATCACATCCCCACACCTAGAATATACTGATCCCCTGACATAACCATTATCACATCCCTACACCTAGAATAGCCTGATCCCCTGACATAGCCATTATCACATCCCCACACCTAGAATATACTGATCCCCTGACATAGCCATTATCACATCCCCACACCTAGAATAGCCTGATCCCCTGACATAGCCATTATCACATCCCTACACCTAGAATAGCCTGATCCCCTGACATAGCCATTATCACATCCCCACACCTAGAATAGCCTGATCCCCTGACATAGCCATTATCACATCCCCACACCTAGAATAGCCTGATCCCCTGACATAGCCATTATCACATCCCCACACCTAGAATAGCCTGATCCCCTGACATAGCCATTATCACATTCCCACACCTAGAATAGACTGATCCCCAGACATAGCCATTATCACATCCCCACACCTAGAATATACTGATCCCCTGTCATAGCCATTATCACATCCCCACACCTAGAATAGCCTGATCCCCTGACATAGCCATTATCACATCCCCACACCTAGAATATACTGATCCCCTGACATAGCCATTATCACATCCCCACACCTAGAATATACTGATCCCCTGACATAGCCATTATCACATCCCCACACCTAGAATAGCCTGATCCCCTGACATAGCCATTATCACATCCCCACACCTAGAATAGCCTGATCCCCTGACATAGCCATTATCACATTCCCACACCTAGAATAGACTGATCCCCAGACATAGCCATTATCACATCCCCACACCTAGAATATACTGATCCCCTGACATAGCCATTATCACATCCCCACACCTAGAATAGCCTGATCCCCTGACATAGCCATTATCACATCCCTACACCTAGAATAGCCTGATCCCCTGACATAGCCATTATCACATCCCCACACCTAGAATATACTGATCCCCTGACATAGCCATTATCACATCCCCACACCTAGAATAGACTGATCCCCTGACATAGCCATTATCACATCCCCACACCTAGAATATACTGATCCCCTGACATAGCCATTATCACATCCCCACACCTAGAATAGCCTGATCCCCTGACATAGCCATTATCACCTCCCCACACCTAGAATATACTGATCCCCTGACATAGCCATTATCACATCCCCACACCTAGAATAGCCTGATCCCCTGACATAGCCATTATCACATCCCCACACCTAGAATATACTGATCCCCTGACATAGCCATTATCACATCCCCACACCTAGAATAGCCTGATCCCCTGACATAGCCATTATCACATCCCCACACCTAGAATAGCCTGATCCCCTGACATAGCCATTATCACATCCCCACACCTAGAATATACTGATCCCCTGACATAGCCATTATCACATCCCCACACCTAGAATATACTGATCCCCTGACATAGCCATTATCACATCCCCACACCTAGAATAGCCTGATCCCCTGACATAGCCATTATCACATCCCCACACCTAGAATAGCCTGATCCCCTGACATAGCCATTATCACATCCCCACACCAAGAATAGCCTGATCCCCTGACATAGCCATTATCACATCCGCACACCTAGAATATACTGATCCCCTGACATAGCCATTATCACATCCCCACACCTAGAATATACTGATCCCCTGACATAGCCATTATCACATCCCTACACCTAGAATAGCCTGATCCCCTGACATAGCCATTATCACATCCCCACACCTAGAATATACTGATCCCCTGACATAGCCATTATCACATCCCCACACCTAGAATATACTGATCCCCTGACATAGCCATTATCACATCCCCACACCTAGAATATACTGATCCCCTGACATAGCCATTATCACATCCCCACACCTAGAATAGCCTGATCCCCTGACATAGCCATTATCACATCCCCACACCTAGAATAGCCTGATCCCCTGACATAGCCATTATCACATCCCCACACCTAGAATAGCCTGATCCCCTGACATAGCCATTATCACATCCGCACACCTAGAATATACTGATCCCCTGACATAGCCATTATCACATCCCCACACCTAGAATAGCCTGATCCCCTGACATAGCCATTATCACATCCCCACACCTAGAATAGCCTGATCCCCTGACATAGCCATTATCACATCCCTACACCTAGAAAATACTGATCCCCTGACATAGCCATTATCACATCCCCACACCTAGAATAGCCTGATCCCCTGACATAGCCTTTATCACATCCCCACACCTAGAATATACTGATCCCCTGACATAGCCATTATCACATCCCCACACCTAGAATATACTGATCCCCTGACATAGCCATTATCACATCCCCACACCTAGAATAGCCTGATCCCCTGACATAGCCATTATCACATCCCCACACCTAGAATAGCCTGATCCCCTGACATAGCCATTATCACATCCCCACACCTAGAATAGCCTGATCCCCTGACATAGCCATTATCACATCCCCACACCTAGAATAGCCTGATCCCCTGACATAGCCATTATCACATCCCCACACCTAGAATATACTGATCCCCTGACATAGCCATTATCACATCCCCACACCTAGAATAGCCTGATCCTCTGACATAGCCATTATCACATCCCCACACCTAGAATATACTGATCCCCTGACATAGCCATTATCACATCCCCACACCTAGAATAGCCTGATCCCCTGACATAGCCATTATCACATCGCCACACCTAGAATAGCCTGATCCCCTGACATAGCCATTATCACATCCCCACACCTAGAATATACTGATCCCCTGACATAGCCATTATCACATCCCCACACCTAGAATATACTGATCCCCTGACATAGCCATTATCACATCCCCACACCTAGAATAGCCTGATCCCCTGACATAGCCATTATCACATTCCCACACCTAGAATATACTGATCCCCTGACATAGCCATTATCACATCCCCACACCTAGAATATACTGATCCCCTGACATAGCCATTATCACATCCCCACACCTAGAATAGCCTGATCCCCTGACATAGCCATTATCACATCCCCACACCTAGAATATACTGATCCCCTGACATAGCCACTATCACATCCCCACACCTAGAATAGGCTGATCCCCTGACATAGCCATTATCACATCCCCACACCTAGAATAGGCTGATCCCCTGACATAGCCATTATCACATCCCCACACCTAGAATATACTGATCCCCTGACATAGCCATTATCACATCCCCACACCTAGAATATACTGATCCCCTGACATAGCCATTATCACATCCCCACACCTAGAATATACTGATCCCCTGACATAGCCATTATCACATCCCCACACCTAGAATATACTGATCCCCTGACATAGCCATTATCACATCCCCACACCTAGAATAGCCTGATCCCCTGACATAGCCATTATCACATCCCCACACCTAGAATAGCCTGATCCCCTGACATAGCCATTATCACATCCCCACACCTAGAATAGCCTGATCCCCTGACATAGCCATTATCACATCCCCACACCTAGAATAGCCTGATCCCCTGACATAGCCATTATCACATCCGCACACCTAGAATATACTGATCCCCTGACATAGCCATTATCACATCCCTACACCTAGAATAGCCTGATCCCCTGACATAGCCATTATCACATCCCCACACCTAGAATAGCCTGATCCCCTGACATAGCCATTATCACATCCCCACACCTAGAATATACTGATCCCCTGACATAGCCATTATCACATCCCCACACCTAGAATATACTGATCCCCTGACATAGCCATTATCACATCCCCACACCTAGAATAGCCTGATCCCCTGACATAGCCATTATCACATCCCCATACCTAGAATAGCCTGATCCCCTGACATAGCCATTATCACATCCCCACACCTAGAATAGCCTGATCCCCTGACATAGCCATTATCACATCCGCACACCTAGAATATACTGATCCCCTGACATAGCCATTATCACATCCCCACACCTAGAATAGCCTGATCCCCTGACATAGCCATTATCACATCCCCACACCTAGAATAGCCTGATCCCCTGACATAGCCATTATCACATCCCCACACCTAGAATAGCCTGATCCCCTGACATAGCCATTATCACATCCCCACACCTAGAATAGCCTGATCCCCTGACATAGCCATTATCACATCCCCACACCTAGAATAGCCTGATCCCCTGACATAGCCATTATCACATCCCCACACCTAGAATAGCCTGATCCCCTTACATAGCCATTATCACATCCGCACACCTAGAATATACTGATCCCCTGACATAGCCATTATCACATCCCCACACCTAGAATATACTGATCCCCTGACATAGCCATTATCACATCCCTACACCTAGAATAGCCTGATCCCCTGACATAGCCATTATCACATCCCCACACCTAGAATAGCCTGATCCCCTGACATAGCCATTATCACATCCCCACACCTAGAATATACTGATCCCCTGACATAGCCATTATCACATCCCCACACCTAGAATATACTGATCCCCTGACATAGCCATTATCACATCCCCACACCTAGAATATACTGATCCCCTGACATAGCCATTATCACATACCCACACCTAGAATAGCCTGATCCCCTGACATAGCCATTATCACATCCCCATACCTAGAATAGCCTGATCCCCTGACATAGCCATTATCACATCCCCACACCTAGAATAGCCTGATCCCCTGACATAGCCATTATCACATCCGCACACCTAGAATATACTGATCCCCTGACATAGCCATTATCACATCCCCACACCTAGAATAGCCTGATCCCCTGACATAGCCATTATCACATCCCCACACCTAGAATAGCCTGATCCCCTGACATAGCCATTATCACATCCCCACACCTAGAATAGCCTGATCCCCTGACATAGCCATTATCACATCCCCACACCTAGAATAGCCTGATCCCCTGACATAGCCATTATCACATCCCCACACCTAGAATAGTCTGATCCCCTGACATAGCCATTATCACATCCCCACACCTAGAATAGACTGATCCCCTGACATAGCCATTATCACATCGCCACACCTAGAATATACTGATCCCCTGACATAGCCATTATCACATCCCCACACCTAGAATATACTGATCCCCTGACATAGCCATTATCACATCCCCACACCTAGAATAGCCTGATTCCCTGACATAGCCATTATCACATCCCACACCTAGAATATACTGATCCCCTGACATAGCCATTATCACATCCCCACACCTAGAATATACTGATCCCCTGACATAGCCATTATCACATCCCCACACCTAGAATATACTGATCCCCTGACATAGCCATTATCACATCCCCACACCTAGAATAGCCTGATCCCCTGACATAGCCATTATCACATCCCCACACCTAGAATAGCCTGATCCCCTGACATAGCCATTATCACATCCCCACACCTAGAATAGCCTGATCCCCTGACATAGCCATTATCACATCCCCACACCTAGAATAGCCTGATCCCCTGACATAGCCATTATCACATCCCCACACCTAGAATAGCCTGATCCCTGACATAGCCATTATCACATCCCACACCTAGACTATACTGATCCCCTGACATAGCCATTATCACATCCCCACACCTAGAATAGCCTGATCCCCTGACATAGCCATTATCACATCCCCACACCTAGAATATACTGATCCCCTGACATAGCCATTATCACATCCCCACACCTAGAATATACTGATCCCCTGACATAGCCATTATCACATCCCCACACCTAGAATAGCCTGATTCCCTGACATAGCCATTATCACATCCCACACCTAGAATATACTGATCCCCTGACATAGCCATTATCACATCCCCACACCTAGAATATACTGATCCCCTGACATAGCCATTATCACATCCCCACACCTAGAATATACTGATCCCCTGACATAGCCATTATCACATCCCCACACCTAGAATATACTGATCCCCTGACATAGCCATTATCACATCCCACACCTAGAATAGCCTGATCCCCTGACATAGCCATTATCACATCCCCACACCTAGAATAGGCTGATCCCTGACATAGCCATTATCACATTCCCCACACCTAGAATAGCCTGATCCCCTGACATAGCCATTATCACATCCCCACACCTAGAATAGCCTGATCCCCTGACATAGCCATTATCACATCCCCACACCTAGAATAGCCTGATCCCCTGACATAGCCATTATCACATCCCCACACCTAGACTATACTGATCCCCTGACATAGCCATTATCACATCCCCACACCTAGAATAGCCTGATCCCCTGACATAGCCATTATCACATCCCCACACCTAGAATATACTGATCCCTCTCACATAGCCATTATCACATCCCCACACCTAGAATATACTGATCCCCTGACATAGCCATTATCACATCCCACACCTAGAATAGCCTGATCCCCTGACATAGCCATTATCACATCCCTACACCTAGAATAGCCTGATCCCCTGACATAGCCATTATCACATCCCCACACCTAGAATAGCCTGATCCCCTGACATAGCCATTATCACATCCCCACACCTAGAATAGCCTGATCCCCTGACATAGCCATTATCACATCCCCACACCTAGAATAGCCTGATGCCCTGACATAGCCATTATCACATCCCCACACCTAGAATAGCCTGATCCCCTGACATAGCCATTATCACATCCCCACACCTAGAATAGGCTGATCCCCTGACATAGCCATTATCACATCCCAACACCTAGAATAGCCTGATGCCCTGACATAGCCATTATCACATCCCCACACCTAGAATAGCCTGATCCCCTGACATAGCCATTATCACATCCCCACACCTAGAATAGCCTGATCCCCTGACATAGCCATTATCACATCCCCACACCTAGAATATACTGATCCCCTGACATAGCCATTATCACATCCCCACACCTAGAATATACTGATCCCCTGACATAGCCATTATCACATCCCCACACCTAGAATATACTGATCCCCTGACATAGCCATTATCACATCCCCACACCTAGAATATACTGATCCCCTGACATAGCCATTATCACATCCCACACCTAGAATAGCCTGATCCCCTGACATAGCCATTATCACATCCCACACCTAGAATAGCCTGATCCCCTGACATAGCCATTATCACATCCCCACACCTAGAATATACTGATCCCCTGACATAGCCATTATCACATCCCCACACCTAGAATATACTGATCCCCTGACATAGCCATTATCACATCCCCACACCTAGAATATACTGATCCCCTGACATAGCCATTATCACATCCCCACACCTAGAATATACTGATCCCCTGACATAGCCATTATCACATCCCCACACCTAGAATATACTGATCCCTTGACATAGCCATTATCACATCCCCACACCTAGAATAGCCTGATCCCCTGACATAGCCATTATCACATCCCCACACCTAGAATAGCCTGATCCCCTGACATAGCCATTATCACATCCCCACACCTAGAATAGCCTGATCCCCTGACATAGCCATTATCACATCCCCACACCTAGAATAGCCTGATCCCCTGACATAGCCATTATCACATCCCCACACCTAGAATAGCCTGATCCCCTGACATAGCCATTATCACATCCCCACACCTAGAATAGCCTGATCCCCTGACATAGCCATTATCACATCCCCACACCTAGAATAGGCTGATCCCCTGACATAGCCATTATCACATCCCCACACCTAGAATAGCCTGATCCCCTGACATAGCCATTATCACATCCCCACACCTAGAATAGCCTGATCCCCTGACATAGCCATTATCACATCCCACACCTAGAATAGCCTGATCCCCTGACATAGCCATTATGACATCCCCACACCTAGAATAGCCTGATTCCCTGACATAGCCATTATCACATCCCCACACCTAGAATAGCCTGATCCCCTGACATAGCCATTATCACATCCCCACACCTAGAATATACTGATCCCCTGACATAGCCATTATCACATCCCCACACCTAGAATATACTGATCCCCTGACATAACCATTATCACATCCCCATACCTAGAATAGCTGATCCCCTGACATAGCCATTATCACATCCCCACACCTAGAATATACTGATCCCCTGACATAGCCATTATCACATCCCCACACCTAGAATAGCCTGATCCCCTGACATAGCCATTATCACATCCCACACCTAGAATATACTGATCCCCTGACATAGCCATTATCACATCCCCACACCTAGAATAGCCTGATCCCCTGACATAGCCATTATCACATCCCCACACCTAGAATAGCCTGATCCCCTGACATAGCCATTATCACATCCCCACACCTAGAATAGCCTGATCCCCTGACATAGCCATTATCACATCCCCACACCTAGAATAGCCTGATCCCCTGACATAGCCATTATCACATCCGCACACCTAGAATATACTGATCCCCTGACATAGCCATTATCACATCCCCACACCTAGAATATACTGATCCCCTGACATAGCCATTATCACATCCCTACACCTAGAATAGCCTGATCCCCTGACATAGCCATTATCACATCCCCACACCTAGAATATACTGATCCCCTGACATAGCCATTATCACATCCCCACACCTAGAATAGCCTGATCCCCTGACATAGCCATTATCACATCCGCACACCTAGAATATACTGATCCCCTGACATAGCCATTATCACATCCCCACACCTAGAATAGCCTGATCCCCTGACATAGCCATTATCACATCCCCACACCTAGAATAGCCTGATCCCCTGACATAGCCATTATCACATCCCCACACCTAGAATAGCCTGATCCCCTGACATAGCCATTATCACATCCCCACACCTAGAATAGCCTGATCCCCTGACATAGCCATTATCACATCCCCACACCTAGAATAGCCTGATCCCCTGACATAGCCATTATCACATCCCCACACCTAGAATAGCCTGATCCCCTGACATAGCCATTATCACATCCCCACACCTAGAATAGACTGATCCCCTGACATAGCCATTATCACATCGCCACACCTAGAATATACTGATCCCCTGACATAGCCATTATCACATCCCCACACCTAGAATATACTGATCCCCTGACATAGCCATTATCACATCCCCACACCTAGAATAGCCTGATTCCCTGACATAGCCATTATCACATCCCACACCTAGAATATACTGATCCCCTGACATAGCCATTATCACATCCCCACACCTAGAATATACTGATCCCCTGACATAGCCATTATCACATCCCCACACCTAGAATATACTGATCCCCTGACATAGCCATTATCACATCCCCACACCTAGAATAGCCTGATCCCCTGACATAGCCATTATCACATCCCCACACCTAGAATAGCCTGATCCCCTGACATAGCCATTATCACATCCCCACACCTAGACTATACTGATCCCCTGACATAGCCATTATCACATCCCCACACCTAGAATATACTGATCCCCTGACATAGCCATTATCACATCCCCACACCTAGAATATACTGATCCCCTGACATAGCCATTATCACATCCCCACACCTAGAATATACTGATCCCCTGACATAGCCATTATCACATCCCCACACCTAGAATAGCCTGATTCCCTGACATAGCCATTATCACATCCCACACCTAGAATATACAGATCCCCTGACATAGCCATTATCACATCCCCACACCTAGAATATACTGATCCCCTGACATAGCCATTATCACATCCCCACACCTAGAATATACTGATCCCCTGACATAGCCATTATCACATCCCCACACCTAGAATATACTGATCCCCTGACATAGCCATTATCACATCCCACACCTAGAATAGCCTGATCCCCTGACATAGCCATTATCACATCCCTACACCTAGAATATACTGATCCCCTGACATAGCCATTATCACATCCCCACACCTAGAATAGGCTGATCCCCTGACATAGCCATTATCACATCCCCACACCTAGAATAGCCTGATCCCCTGACATAGCCATTATCACATCCCCACACCTAGAATAGCCTGATCCCCTGACATAGCCATTATCACATCCCCACACCTAGACTATACTGATCCCCTGACATAGCCATTATCACATCCCCACACCTAGAATAGCCTGATCCCCTGACATAGCCATTATCACATCCCCACACCTAGAATATACTGATCCCCTGAAATAGCCATTATCACATCCCCACACCTAGAATATACTGATCCCCTGACATAGCCATTATCACATCCCACACCTAGAATAGCCTGATCCCCTGACATAGCCATTATCACATCCCTACACCTAGAATAGCCTGATCCCCTGACATAGCCATTATCACATCCCCACACCTAGAATAGCCTGATCCCCTGACATAGCCATTATCACATCCCCACACCTAGAATAGCCTGATCCCCTGACATAGCCATTATCACATCCCCACACCTAGAATAGCCTGATGCCCTGACATAGCCATTATCACATCCCCACACCTAGAATAGCCTGATCCCCTGACATAGCCATTATCACATCCCCACACCTAGAATAGGCTGATCCCCTGACATAGCCATTATCACATCCCCACACCTAGAATAGCCTGATCCCCTGACATAGCCATTATCACATCCCCACACCTAGAATAGCCTGATCCCCTGACATAGCCATTATCACATCCCCACACCTAGAATAGCCTGATCCCCTGACATAGCCATTATCACATCCCCACACCTAGAATATACTGATCCCCTGACATAGCCATTATCACATCCCCACACCTAGAATATACTGATCCCCTGACATAGCCATTATCACATCCCCACACCTAGAATATACTGATCCCCTGACATAGCCATTATCACATCCCCACACCTAGAATATACTGATCCCCTGACATAGCCATTATCACATCCCCACACCTAGAATATACTGATCCCCTGACATAGCCATTATCACATCCCACACCTAGAATAGCCTGATCCCCTGACATAGCCATTATCACATCCCTACACCTAGAATATACTGATCCCCTGACATAGCCATTATCACATCCCCACACCTAGAATAGGCTGATCCCCTGACATAGCCATTATCACATCCCCACACCTAGAATAGCCTGATCCCCTGACATAGCCATTATCACATCCCCACACCTAGAATAGCCTGATCCCCTGACATAGCCATTATCACATCCCCACACCTAGACTATACTGATCCCCTGACATAGCCATTATCACATCCCCACACCTAGAATAGCCTGATCCCCTGACATAGCCATTATCACATCCCCACACCTAGAATATACTGATCCCCTGACATAGCCATTATCACATCCCCACACCTAGAATATACTGATCCCCTGACATAGCCATTATCACATCCCACACCTAGAATAGCCTGATCCCCTGACATAGCCATTATCACATCCCTACACCTAGAATAGCCTGATCCCCTGACATAGCCATTATCACATCCCCACACCTAGAATAGCCTGATCCCCTGACATAGCCATTATCACATCCCCACACCTAGAATAGCCTGATCCCCTGACATAGCCATTATCACATCCCCACACCTAGAATAGCCTGATGCCCTGACATAGCCATTATCACATCCCCACACCTAGAATAGCCTGATCCCCTGACATAGCCATTATCACATCCCCACACCTAGAATAGGCTGATCCCCTGACATAGCCATTATCACATCCCCACACCTAGAATAGCCTGATCCCCTGACATAGCCATTATCACATCCCCACACCTAGAATAGCCTGATCCCCTGACATAGCCATTATCACATCCCCACACCTAGAATAGCCTGATCCCCTGACATAGCCATTATCACATCCCCACACCTAGAATATACTGATCCCCTGACATAGCCATTATCACATCCCCACACCTAGAATATACTGATCCCCTGACATAGCCATTATCACATCCCCACACCTAGAATATACTGATCCCCTGACATAGCCATTATCACATCCCCACACCTAGAATATACTGATCCCCTGACATAGCCATTATCACATCCCACACCTAGAATAGCCTGATCCCCTGACATAGCCATTATCACATCCCACACCTAGAATAGCCTGATCCCCTGACATAGCCATTATCACATCCCCACACCTAGAATATACTGATCCCCTGACATAGCCATTATCACATCCCCACACCTAGAATATACTGATCCCCTGACATAGCCATTATCACATCCCCACACCTAGAATATACTGATCCCCTGACATAGCCATTATCACATCCCCACACCTAGAATATACTGATCCCCTGACATAGCCATTATCACATCCCCACACCTAGAATAGCCTGATCCCCTGACATAGCCATTATCACATCCCCACACCTAGAATATACTGATCCCCTGACATAGCCATTATCACATCCCCACACCTAGAATATACTGATCCCTTGACATAGCCATTATCACATCCCCACACCTAGAATAGCCTGATCCCCTGACATAGCCATTATCACATCCCCACACCTAGAATAGCCTGATCCCCTGACATAGCCATTATCACATCCCCACACCTAGAATAGCCTGATCCCCTGACATAGCCATTATCACATCCCCACACCTAGAATAGCCTGATCCCCTGACATAGCCATTATCACATCCCCACACCTAGAATAGCCTGATCCCCTGACATAGCCATTATCACATCCCCACACCTAGAATAGCCTGATCCCCTGACATAGCCATTATCACATCCCCACACCTAGAATAGGCTGATCCCCTGACATAGCCATTATCACATCCCCACACCTAGAATAGCCTGATCCCCTGACATAGCCATTATCACATCCCCACACCTAGAATAGCCTGATCCCCTGACATAGCCATTATCACATCCCCACACCTAGAATAGCCTGATCCCCTGACATAGCCATTATGACATCCCCACACCTAGAATAGCCTGATTCCCTGACATAGCCATTATCACATCCCCACACCTAGAATAGCCTGATCCCCTGACATAGCCATTATCACATCCCCACACCTAGAATATACTGATCCCCTGACATAGCCATTATCACATCCCCACACCTAGAATATACTGATCCCCTGACATAACCATTATCACATCCCCATACCTAGAATAGCCTGATCCCCTGACATAGCCATTATCACATCCCCACACCTAGAATATACTGATCCCCTGACATAGCCATTATCACATCCCCACACCTAGAATAGCCTGATCCCCTGACATAGCCATTATCACATCCCCACACCTAGAATATACTGATCCCCTGACATAGCCATTATCACATCCCCACACCTAGAATATACTGATCCCCTGACATAGCCATTATCACATCCCCACACCTAGAATATACTGATCCCCTGACATAGCCATTATCACATCCCCACACCTAGAATAGCCTGATCCCCTGACATAGCCATTATCACATCCCCACACCTAGAATATACTGATCCCCTGACATAGCCATTATCACATCCCCACACCTAGAATATACTGATCCCCTGACATAGCCATTATCACATCCCCACACCTAGAATATACTGATCCCCTGACATAGCCATTATCACATTCCCACACCTAGAATATACTGATCCCCTGACATAGCCATTATCACATCCCCACACCTAGAATATACTGATCCCCTGACATAGCCATTATCACATCCCCACACCTAGAATAGCCTGATCCCCTGACATAGCCATTATCACATCCCCACACCTAGAATATACTGATTCCCTGACATAGCCATTATCACATCCCCACACCTAGAATAGCCTGATCCCCTGACATAGCCATTATCACATCCCCACACCTAGAATAGCCTGATCCCCTGACATAGCCATTATCACATCCCCACACCTAGAATAGCCTGATTCCCTGACATAGCCATTATCACATCCCCACACCTAGAATAGCCTGATCCCCTGACATAGCCATTATCACATCCCCACACCTAGAATATACTGATCCCCTGACATAGCCATTATCACATCCCCACACCTAGAATATACTGATTCCCTGACATAGCCATTATCACATCCCCACACCTAGAATAGCCTGATCCCCTGACATAGCCATTATCACATCCCCACACCTAGACTATACTGATCCCCTGACATAGCCATTATCACATCCCCACACCTAGAATAGCCTGATCCCCTGACATAGCCATTATCACATCCCCACACCTAGAATATACTGATCCCCTGACATAGCCATTATCACATCCCCACACCTAGAATATACTGATCCCCTGACATAGCCATTATCACATCCCACACCTAGAATAGCCTGATCCCCTGACATAGCCATTATCACATCCCTACACCTAGAATAGCCTGATCCCCTGACATAGCCATTATCACATCCCCACACCTAGAATAGCCTGATCCCCTGACATAGCCATTATCACATCCCCACACCTAGAATAGCCTGATCCCCTGACATAGCCATTATCACATCCCCACACCTAGAATAGCCTGATGCCCTGACATAGCCATTATCACATCCCCACACCTAGAATAGCCTGATCCCCTGACATAGCCATTATCACATCCCCACACCTAGAATAGGCTGATCCCCTGACATAGCCATTATCACATCCCCACACCTAGAATAGCCTGATCCCCTGACATAGCCATTATCACATCCCCACACCTAGAATAGCCTGATCCCCTGACATAGCCATTATCACATCCCCACACCTAGAATAGCCTGATCCCCTGACATAGCCATTATCACATCCCCACACCTAGAATATACTGATCCCCTGACATAGCCATTATCACATCCCCACACCTAGAATATACTGATCCCCTGACATAGCCATTATCACATCCCCACACCTAGAATATACTGATCCCCTGACATAGCCATTATCACATCCCCACACCTAGAATATACTGATCCCCTGACATAGCCATTATCACATCCCACACCTAGAATAGCCTGATCCCCTGACATAGCCATTATCACATCCCACACCTAGAATAGCCTGATCCCCTGACATAGCCATTATCACATCCCCACACCTAGAATATACTGATCCCCTGACATAGCCATTATCACATCCCCACACCTAGAATATACTGATCCCCTGACATAGCCATTATCACATCCCCACACCTAGAATATACTGATCCCCTGACATAGCCATTATCACATCCCCACACCTAGAATAGCCTGATCCCCTGACATAGCCATTATCACATCCCCACACCTAGAATATACTGATCCCCTGACATAGCCATTATCACATCCCCACACCTAGAATATACTGATCCCCTGACATAGCCATTATCACATCCCCACACCTAGAATATACTGATCCCCTGACATAGCCATTATCACATCCCCACACCTAGAATAGCCTGATCCCCTGACATAGCCATTATCACATCCCCACACCTAGAATATACTGATCCCCTGACATAGCCATTATCACATCCCACACCTAGAATATACTGATCCCCTGACATAGCCATTATCACATCCCAACACCTAGAATATACTGATCCCCTGACATAGCCATTATCACATCCCCACACCTAGAATATACTGATCCCCTGACATAGCCATTATCACATCCCCACACCTAGAATATACTGATCCCCTGACATAGCCATTATCACATCCCCACACCTAGAATAGCCTGATCCCCTGACATAGCCATTATCACATCCCCACACCTAGAATAGGCTGATCCCCTGACATAGCCATTATCACATCCCCACACCTAGAATAGCCTGATCCCCTGACATAGCCATTATCACATCCCCACACCTAGAATATACTGATCCCCTGACATAGCCATTATCACATCCCCACACCTAGAATAGCCTGATCCCCTGACATAGCCATTATCACATCCCCACACCTAGAATAGCCTGATTCCCTGACATAGCCATTATCACATCCCCACACCTAGAATATACTGATCCCCTAACATAGCCATTATCACATCCCCACACCTAGAATATACTGATCCCCTGACATAGCCATTATCACATCCCCACACCTAGAATATACTGATCCCCTGACATAGCCATTATCACATCCCCACACCTAGAATAGCCTGATCCCCTGACATAGCCATTATCACATCCCCACACCTAGAATAGCCTGATCCCCTGACATAGCCATTATCACATCCCCACACCTAGAATATACTGATCCCCTGACATAACCATTATCACATCCCCACACCTAGAATAGCCTGATCCCCTGACATAGCCATTATCACATCCCCACAGGCACATATATAAGACGTAGTGTATAATGTGCTTCTCAGTATCCTGTATTATACCTGAAACGAGGGATCTTGTCTCTGTCTCATCTGAGCTCCAAACCGTCATGTGCACATATGTAATAAGCACATCTATATGTATGAATTTGTATTATATATATTTTCTATTGTAGATTATATTGTAAGATGTAAATGAAAGTTCTTTTATAGATCTTCCAGCATCATGATGAGTGTCTGGTAACTAAAAATTCATTATATGAGTTATTTGTAAGGAATAGCGCTTTACTGCGCCAGGCAGAGGAGGAATTAAAGTATACATAAAACAGGGACAGATAATAAATGCGGACGGTGTACATAATATATGTGAGGTAAGGTTGCACACTAGGGGGTATATTTACTAAAGTGTGAGTTTTTAGAAATGGATTTGTTGCCCATAGCAACTGTAACCATCGCTTTGGGTTACGGCGATTCCTCAAAGTCACATGTCATGACTTCTGTCTCCTATGGTCTTCCTCCACGCAGATTGCCTAAACTTCAGAGTACGGCAATTTAGGGTTCTGACTTTTATTGCTGCCCATCCACTAGCAGACCATAGAAACGACAGCACGATTGCGACATTGTAATCGTTTCTGTGTCTGTAATAAGCCTGCACTGAGCGAGCAGTCGTTCAGTGCAGGCTCATCAATCATCTGGCAACATGCTGAACCGGACGTTATCGTCAGGTTGACCAGCATGTTGGAAAGATGATAAATGTCTAAACGACCAGCGGGCACGCGCATCGCTGGTCATTTTAGACATTTTTGCAAACTGAATGATCGTTATCGTTCAATCGCTCAACTTATTCATCTAGTGGATGGGCAGCATTAGCCTTTTCTTTTATTTGAAATCAATCTGTGCATTCATATCTATATGTCTTGTTTATGTACCTGTGCATTTATATCTGTATTATATCTGTATTATAGCTGTGCATTTATATCTGTATTATATCTGTATTATAGCTGTGCATTTATATCTGTATTATATCTATATTATAGCTGTGCATTTATATCTATATGTCTTGTTTATTTACCTGTGCATTTATATCTGTTTTATATCTGTGCATTTATATCTGTATTATATCTGTTTTATATCTGTGCATTTATATATATATGTCTTGTTTATTTACATGTGCATTTATATCTGTATTATATCTGTGCATTTATATCTGTATTATATTTGTTTTATATCTGTGCATTTATATATATATGTCTTGTTTATTTACATGTGCATTTATATCTGTATTATATCTGTGCATTTATATCTGTATTATATTTGTTTTATATCTGTGCATTTATATATATATGTCTTGTTTATTTACCTGTGCATTTATATCTGTATTGTATCTGTGCATTTATATCTGTATTATATTTGTTTTATATCTGTGCATTTATATATATATGTCTTGTTTATTTACCTGTTTTCCTTGTAACTTACCCTGGAGATATTTTCTCAATAAATCCTAAAAATGTATCAGAGTTATCTCTGTGCTCTATGAAATCACGGCCTGGAGAGGCCAAATCTACATCTGTGTAATCATTGGGAATTGTTAAGCGTGATTTAAGTGTCTGGCGAACGCAAGAGCGCTATTCTAATACTCTTTGTGGTGTCAGCTTGAGTAAAATCTACGTCACAACCACCCACCTGCGTTAGGTTGGCATATCTGAGTGCAGGCCGGGGCGCGGTGCTGTGACAAACTGGTGGCAAGCGGTGGGATTTGATCTTTTTGTTTTTTATCATGAGCTTAAGTGAATTAGCGGTGTGTGCTTTTGAGAAAGTCAAAGTACATTCAGGATTAAGAAATTTTAAAAAGACATATTGCATACTTGCCGATATCCTGGCTGCCCCTTCCATGAGGGAGCAGCCAGTTCAGCTTAGCAGGGGGGGCAGGGCCGACAAAAGGGGGCTTGGCCAGGACACTGTGTTCCATTTAGGGGAGGAGCCACATTCTTGCGTCATTTTGGCCCCACTACACAATGCCAGCATTGTGTAGCAGGGGGCGGGGTCATGATGATGTAATTCAGTGAGAATCGCGTCATCAGCCCCCCCACTGCGGGTGTTTGGGTAGGTATTGTGGGGGGGACTGGAGGAGCCAGGAGGCATGCCTACTTTTCTGGGGGGCCGGGAGCAGCACACAATTTTCGGGAGAGTAGGTATGTATGAGATACTGTGCACTGTTGATCTCTGTTCCCCTCTCTCTTGTTTTTCTTTTTCTGTCTTATTTTATTTGGCAAAAAGTTTGAGGTCCAGAATGACCAGAGTACCTGCAGCTGAAAAGGGATGACCTTGTGGTCATGTGTATGCAGAGAAACATTGCCTGGACTGGCCAGAACAAAGATCGCCTGGCCCAAGCACTCAGGGTGGCTGATCAGCATTTGGCTGCTGATGGAAGCCATACAATGGACAAACCTGCTGCAGAGGCTCAGTCTGTAATGGACTTTACAATGGATGCCCAGCGGGGGCCGGACACCACTGCTGGGTCAAGTGAGTCTTCACTGGGGGGTTACCTTCAAATTTCTATCAGGCAACCTCCCAGTCTGCTGCCCCCCACTGAGCAACAGATTGTGTTTAAAGCATGTCAGAACACAGACCCAACTCTGGAGTCTGTAAGGACTCGTGATATTTTGTGAAAATAAGCTTTTGTACAGAGAAAAAACATCAGCAGTGAGCATTCAGATGTAATTACTGAGAAGCAACTGGTTGTACCTCAGTCTTACAGGGATGTCTTTTGAAGGTGACCAATGAGATTCCCCTGGCAGGACATTTAGCCTGGTGTGTCCAGAACCAAGGCCTGGTTAAGACACAATTTTTATTGGCCTGGCATGATGAACGACATAGCTAACTACTGTCGTTCATGTCATGTGTGCCAGGTGGTTGAGAAATCTGGTGATGTGAAAAGGGCCCCCTTAATGCCCTTGCCAGTCATCTCAGAACCCTTTGAGCGGGTTGCTGTAGACATTGTGGGACCCCTAGCTATTCCCAGTAGCTCTGGGAAGGAATATATTTTGAAAGTGGTAGATTATGCCACCTGGTATCCGGAAGCAGTGCCTCTGTCATCCATCTCGGCAGATAAGGTTGCTGATACCCTTATAGCCACCTTTTCCAGGGTGAGGTTCCCAAAAGAGATGTTAACTGACCGAGGTACCCAGTTTATGTTGAACCTTATGCAGAGCCTCTGTAAAAAGTACCACCCCCACTCCAATGGCCTTGTGGAAAGACTCAATAGTACACTGAAAAAGATGTGTCGGACCTTTGTGGAGTCCCAGGGAAGAGGCTGGGAGAGGTTCCTGCTGCATCTCCTCTTTGCATACCGCGAGGTGCCGCAGGAATCCACCGGATTCTCACCCTTTGAACTCCTATATGGGTGCCGCGTGCGTGGCCCTTTAGATCTGATCAGGGAAGAGTGGGAGGGTAAGATGGTCACCTCTGAGCAGTCAGTGGTACGCTATGTGGTACAGTTCAGGGAGAAGCTGGAGTCCCTGATGGGGATGGCGCAGGATAACCTTAAAGCTGCGCAGGCGAAACAAAAGAGGTGGTACGATCGCCATGTGAGAGAGCGCATACTAGAGGTAGGGCAGAAGGTCCTGTTTCTAAACTCGCTGTGGCAGACAAAGTTACAGGCTGCCTGGCAAGGCCCCTACTCCATAATACAGCGCATCAATGGTGTAGATTATTTAGTAGCGCAGGAGGCAGGCCGTAAAAGACAGAAAATCTACCACATTAACATGCTTTAAGGCGTATCATATAGGGAAGTGTGTGTTACAGTTGTGTGTATCTGGCCTGAGAATGAGCATGAATCTGACCCCTTGTTAGACCTGGCAGATACTGCCCAGGAAGGAGGGTCTTTGACAGATGCTCGCCGAGGGGAGACTCTGTCTGTCTGCAGTACAGCTAGGTCAGCTAGTGACACACTATACCCATATCAGGCATATTTTATAACAGGGGTAGGAAACCTTTTTTCTGCCAAGGACCATTTTGATATATATAACATTATTTGTGGGCCCGGTGAGGCAATGCCCCCTCCGTGTTATGTCACATGGGGCAGGGCCACAATCACTGGTAATTACAGCAATGCCCGGAGCTGGAAAGGATTTTACTATCTCTTACTGAGGTTTAGGAGCTGTCATCTTATGCTTTGAATTATATATCTGTTCCAGTGGGTTGTCCATATTATAAAGGTGGAATATACTACCTACTGTATACAGAGGAACAAGCTGTTCAAATAATTACATACCTACTGGAGAAGATTCCCCCATACAAAGAAGTTGTTACATTTATTATGAAGTGTCTGTTTTTTATGGATACAAGGAGAAACATCATTGTAGTAAGTTTCCATTTTAAAGCCTGGTAATGTTTTTTTAAATGCTGCTCAAGATAGGGCATTCAGTTCATTGATGTGTTTTATTAAGTACTGTATAAGGCTGGGGATATTTACCCTGGATGTTTAACCTTATAAACATATATTATATGTATATGTGATACTATCTGTGATTTTTGTATTTTTTTTTTACAAAAATCTTCTAAATGTTTTGCTTGGGATATTATATTTGTGTGTCTTTGTGGATAAAAACTGTTTAACTGACTAGTGCCTCCTGCATCATTTTTAGTTTTGTATGTTATATCTTTGGAGATCCAGTTTCTCCACATTGAATGCAGGGGCTGCTGTTATTGGATATTGGACACTAGTACATTGATCTACAATTATCCATAAGAAAACAGTACATCTTTTTTTCACTCAACTGGTTGGAGGGGTAGTGCCTGATATTTTTATTGTTATTGCTGCCCAGGAAGGAGGGTCTCTGACAGATGCTCGCCAAGGGGAGACTCTGTCTGTCTGCAGTACAGCCAGGTCAGCTAGCTGACACACTATACCCATATCAGGCATATTTTATAGCAGGAGTAGGAAACCTTTTTTCTGCCAAGGGCCATTTTGATATATATAACATTATTTGCAGGCCAGGTGAGGCAACGCCCCCTCCATGTTACGTCACATGGGGCAGGGCCACAATCACCGGTGATTACAGCAATGCCCGGAGTACCCTGAGGATGCCCTGTGGAGCTGTGAGGGCAGTGGTGTGACTGTCTAAAGCATCCTAAAGATTCTCCAGGCAGCACTGCTGCATAGATTCTGGCTGCATGGTGCAATTCTAGGCACCCTTGTAGCCAGATGAAGCTAGCAGAAAAAAGCTCAGAGGGCCAGACCAAATGATTCAGCTGGCCTTATACGGCCCCGGGCCTGAGGTTCCCCATCACTGTTTAACAGGGAAGCTTGGCAAGACACACCTAGTGACGCATCATGTCAACACTGGCACCCAAACCCAATTGCGACAGGCAGCCTACCGCACCTCCCCAGAAGTAATATCGTCCATGAAAAGGGAGATTGATGAGATGCTGCAACTAGGGGTGACTCAGAGGTCCAACAGTTCTTGGGTGGCCCCAGTAGTACTGGTTCCCAAGAAATATAGGGGTACCCGATTATGTGTAGATTACAGGAGGCTGAATGAGGCCACAGTGTTCGATGCATACCCCATGCTTAGGATAGATGACTTGCTGGATCAGCTGGCCCAGGCGCGCTACATCACTATTATGGATCTCAGCCGAGGGTACTGGTAGATTCCATTGTCTCCCAAAGCCCGGGAGAGGTCTGCATAAATCACCCCATTTGGGCTGTTTGAGTTCCTCGTCATGACCTGCTGGCAGGCCAGGAGGGACATGCGGTGGCATATTTGGATGACATTACTGTGTTCAGCCAGACCTTGGAGGAACACCTAAGACACCTTGATTGTGTACTGAGCAAAATCACTCAGGCAGGTTTGACTATTAAGCCAGAAAAATGCCAGCTTGGCATGATTGAGGTGCACTACCTGGTACACCATGTAGGGTGAGGTATTCAGCACCCAGCACCAAGCAAAGCGGAGGTTATCGCAGCATGGCCTACCCCTCGGGATAAGTGACAGGTCAGGTCATTCTTGGGGACTGAGGGTTTACTACCGTATATTTGTACCCAACTACAGTGCCCTTGCCAAACCCCTAACTGACCTGTCCCAAAAGAAGCATCCGAATCTGGTTGCATGGACTGTGAGCAGGCCTTCCGAGCCCTGAATGGCCAGCCACCTCAGTCTACTGTGCTGCAGGCCCCGGATTTTAAATGCAGGTTTATCGTGATGCCTCTAACAACGGTCTGGGAGCTGTCCTCAGTCACGTAGATGGGCAGGGAAATGAGCACCTAGTCCTCTACCTGAGTAGGAAATTTCTTCCCCGTGAGGTGGCATATGCCACTATTGAGAAGGAATGCTTAGCTATTGTGTGGGCATTGCAAAAGCTGCAGCCGTACCTCTATGGGAGAGACTTCACTATAATTACTAATCATAACCCACTCAGCTGGTTGAACAAGGTTGCCAGGCGTAACAGTAAATTGCTGAGATGGAGTCTCATTCTGCAGCAGTACACATTCACCATTCAACACAAAAAAGGGGCGCAGCACGGGAATGCAGATGGACTCTCCCGGCAAGGCGACGAGGTAGTCGCCATGGCACAGAGAAGTAGGTGAAGGATAATCGCCAGCTCCGTGTCATTTTTAGGAGGGATGGGTGACCATCGCCATGGGGTACAGCGACTCCTCAAAGCCACGTGGCATGACTGTAGGCATTCTGTGTGCCCTGGGTAAAGTGTGCCCATGGTAGAATGAGCAACAATCTGACCATGAGAGTGATGAGTATGATTATAGTTCCCCTAAAATATATGTCAGGAATGTCTGCTCGCTATGAATGGGTACAGTATGGCAAAACTGCATTGCATCAGCTACTCAGAACCAAGTGGCCAGGTGTTATCTAGTCTCTGAAGACAATAGCTTCATGGAAGTAATGTTGGTTCTCCACCATAGGGGTCCCTTGTGCAAGTCCTACACACAGACCAACCGGCTGCTAGAGGGTCATCTCTCCACCATAGGGGTCCCTTGTGCAAGTCCTACACACAGACACAGCGGGTGCTAGAGGGTCATCTCTCCACCATCGGGGTCCCTTGTGCAAGTCCTACACACAGACACAGCGGGTGCTAGAGGGTCATCTCTCCACCATCGGGGACCCTTGTGCAAGTCCTACACTCAGACCAACTGGCTGCTAGAGAGTCATCTCTCCACCATAGGGGTCCCTTGTGCAAGTCCTACACACAGACACAGCGGCTGCTAGAGGGTCATCTCTCTACCATAGGGGTCCCTTGTGCAAGTCCTACACTCAGACCAACTGGCTGCTAGAGGGTCATCTCTCCACCATAGGGGTCCCTTGTGCAAGTCCTACACACAGACACAGGGGGTGCTAGAGGGTCATCTCTCCACCATCGGGGTCCCTTGTGCAAGTCCTACACTCAGACCAACTGGCTGCTAGAGGGTCATCTCTCCACCATAGGGGTCCCTTGTGCAAGTCCTACACACAGACACAGCGGCTGCTAGAGGGTCATCTCTCCACCATAGGGGTCCCTTGTGCAAGTCCTACACACAGACACAGCGGGTGCTAGAGGGTCATCTCTCCACCATAGGGGTCCCTTGTGCAAGTCCTACACACAGACACAGCGGGTGCTAGAGGGTCATTTCTCCACCATAGTGGTCCCTTGTGCAAGTCCTACACACAGACCAACTGGCTGCTAAAGGGTCATCTCTCCACCATAGGGGTCCCTTGTGCAAGTCCTACACACAGACCAACTGGCTGCTAGAGGGTCATCTCTCCACCATAGGGGTCCCTTGTGCAAGTCCTACACACAGACCAACTGGCTGCTAGAGGGTCATTTTTATCACCTTAAGTTTATCGGCTGTCCTACAATAAAATGCCTTTGAAGTCATGGAGATATATGACACATAGGGTCATATCCAATTAGCCACAGGATTTCACCCGCGGTTAATTGACAGGCAAAAGTCCCGTGACGCGAGGTTTAGCTATCCAAATAAATAGCTATTTCCCCGCGTCATTAGACCGGAACTCGCACTAGAGAACACACTGGTTCCGCGAGAACTGCGGAATCAGTGTGTAATACCCTCTCGTGCAAGGCTGAATAGGGCGGCCTCACGCTGATTTTACCTCGCAACTACATGAGGTGCGAGGTAAAGTCAAACAGCAGGGACTCGCGCGCGTGGACTCGCCCACTAATTGAATCCCACCCAGCACAACAATTGGCTAATTGGATATGCCCCATAGGTTCTTGTAGCTGTGCTAATTTCATCTACACAGACCATGGGTGAATAAACAACAGTCCTTTTGAGCCAGGAAGGTTTGGGGGCTACTGGGGGTGAGGGTAGCTGTGGAACCATAAGAACCAGCAACCCACACTACTCTGGGTTCACTAGACAAGGGAGTAGCTTTGTGCTAGGAGTGACAGGTAGTCAGCGGTTGGGGTGGTAATGGGGGCAGGTGCGTCTGACCGTATAAACGCTGTTACATGGACGTGAATAAATTAGCCATAGCCATTACATACGCAGCCTGAGGGCTCTCAGCGTGTCAGCATAGCTTCAGTATTTGCGGCTGGTCAGATCTTCCACAAGGCCAAGATGGCTGCTCAATGTGCGTCGATGTTGCTGATATAGGTAAGCGACGTCGTACACAGATGAGAAGGCAGCGGTGGGCGTGCTTATGCTCCGGGAAGCTTGGAACTATTAGCATATTTTCGCAGCTGCGTTCCATGTGAAATCGTAGCTGCGATCGCATTAGCGCCCATCTCTGAATCCGGCCCTCTGCGCTGGAGTGTTGGCAGCACCACAAGTCTCTATTTCATCATTACTGATATGGAAACGGATCCTTTGTGCAGGACAAACCCTAATTCTCCATGTATACACTATGTACTAAGAAATCATATTCCCCTTCGTTTAATCAAATAATCACATAAACGCTGTGGACATACAGTATATATAAATGTGTATTATATGTTACATTATGTAAATCCACTCTGTCTTAATTCCAGATTTTGCTGTGTTGCAATGAAAGTCTTTGCCCCCATCCAATAGATCTCACTTTCTCGCCCAGTCAGACCCTCGATGTCTCCCCAGAATTAAACGTGCCCGTAAATAGGACCTTTTTTAATCAAAGTTTTCCAGCGCTTCTCATAACTGGATACTGTTCTCATCTTCCCATACTTCCCGCGTCCTTTCCATACTTCCCGTGTCCTTCTCATACTTCCCGGGTCCTTTCCATACTTCACGCGTCCTTCCCATACTTCCCGTGTCCTTTCCAAACTTCACGTGTCCTTCCCATACTTCTCGTGTCCTTCCCATACTTCACGTGTCCTTCCCATACTTCCCGCGTCCTTTCCATACTTCACGTGTCCTTCTCATACTTCCCGCGTCCTTTCCATACTTCACGTGTCCTTCCCATACTTCCCGTGTCCTTCCCATACTGCACGCGTCCTTCCCATACTTCCCGTGTCCTTCCCATACTTCATGTGTCCTTCCTATACTTCCTGTGTCCTTTCCATACTTCATGTGTCCTTCCCATACTTCACGCGCCCTTCCCATACTTCACGCGCCCTTCCCATACTTCCTGTGTTGTTTCCATACTTCACGCGTCCTTCCCATACTTTCCGTGTCCTTCCCATACTTCACGCGCCCTTCCCATACTTCACGCGTCCTTCCCATACTTTCCGTGTCCTTTCCATACTGCACGCGCCCTTCCCATACTTCCAGTGTCCTTCCCATACTTCATGTCCTTCCCATACTTCCCGTGTCCTTTCCATACTGCACGCGTCCTTCCCATACTTCCCGTGCCCTTCCCATACTTCACGCGTCCTTCCCATACTTCCCGTGTCCTTCCCATACTGCACGCGTCCTTCCCATACTTCCCGTGCCCTTCCCATACTTCACGCGTCCTTCCCATACTTCCCGCGTCCTTCCCATACTTTCCGTGTCCTTCCCATACTTCCTGTGCCCTTCCCATACTTCCTGTGCCCTTCCCATACTTCCTGTGCCCTTCCCATACTTCACGCGTCCTTCCCATACTTCTCGCGTACTTCCCATACTTTCTGCATCCTTCCCATACTTCCTGTGTCCTTCCCATACTTCCTGTGTCCTTTCCATACTGCACGCGTCCTTCCCATACTTCCTGTGTCCTTCCCATACTTCCCGTGCCCTTCCCATACTTCACGCGTGATTCCCATACTTCACGCGTCCTTCCCATACTTCCCGTGTCCTTCCCATACTTCACGCGTCCTTCCCATACTTCACGTGTCCTTCCCATACTTCACGCGTCCTTCCCATACTTCACGCGTCCTTCCCATACTTTCCGTGTCCTTTCCATACTTCCTGTGCCCTTCCCATACTTCCTGTGCCCTTCCCATACTTCACGTGCCCTTCCCATACTTCACGTGTCCTTCCCATACTTCACGCGTCCTTCCCATACTTCACGCGTCCTTCCCATACTGCACGTGCCCTTCCCATACTTCCCATGTCCTTCCCATACTTCACGCGTCCTTCCCATACTGCACGCGTCCTTCCCATACTGCACGCGTCCTTCCCATACTTCCCATGTCCTTCCCATACTTCCCATGTCCTTCCCATACTTCACGTGTCCTTCCCATACTTCACGCGTCCTTCCCATACTTTCCGCGTCCTTCCCATACTTCCTGTGCCCTTCCCATACTTCAAGCGTCCTTCCCATACTTACCATGTCCTTCCCATACTTCACGCATCCTTCCCATACTTTCCGTGTCCTTCCCATACTTCACGCGCCCTTCCCATACTTCACGCGTCCTTCCCATACTTCCCGTGTCCTTCCCATACTGCACGCGTCCTTCCCATACTTCCCGTGTCTTTCCCATACTTCCCGTGTCCTTCCCATACTTCCCGCATCCTTCCCATACTTCACGCGTCCTTCCCATACTTCACGCGCCCTTCCCATACTGCACGCGTCCTTTCCATACTTCACGCGTCCTTCCCATACTTCCCGTGTCCTTCCCATACTTCACGAGTCCTTCCCATACTTCACGCGCCCTTCCCATACTGCCCGTGTCCTTCCCATACTGCACGTGTCCTTCCCATACTTCCCGTGTCCTTCCCATACTTCACGCGCCCTTCCCATACTGCACGCGTCCTTTCCATAC
Source organism: Taudactylus pleione (assembly GCA_031769625.1). Classification (NCBI taxonomy): domain Eukaryota; kingdom Metazoa; phylum Chordata; class Amphibia; order Anura; family Myobatrachidae; genus Taudactylus; species Taudactylus pleione. The sequence goes on from JAUIMM010000122.1 coordinate 841,804, forward strand.
TTCACGCGTCCTTCCCATACTTCCCGTGTCCTTCCCATACTTCACGCGTCCTTCCCATACTTCACGCGCCCTTCCCATACTGCACGCGCCCTTCCCATACTTCACGTGTCCTTCCCATACTTCACGCGCCCTTCCCATACTTCCCGTGTCCTTCCCATACTTCCCGTGTCCTTCCCATACTGCACGTGTCCTTCCCATACTGCACGTGTCCTTCCCATACTTCATGCATCCTTCCCATACTTCATGCGTCCTTCCCATACTGCACGTGTCCTTCACATACTGCAAGTGTCCTTCCCATACTGCACGTGTCCTTCCCATACTTCCCATGTCCTTCCCATACTTCCCGTGTCCTTCCCATACTTCATGCGTCCTTCCCATACTTCCCGTGTCCTTCCCATACTTCACGCGTCCTTCCCATACTTCACGCGCCCTTCCCATACTTCACGTGTCCTTCCCATACTTCCCGTGTCTTTCCCATACTTCACGTGCCCTTCCCATACTTTCCGTGTCCTTCCCATACTTCACGTGCCCTTCCCATACTTCCCGCGTCCTTCCCATACTTCCGGTATCCTTCCCATACTTCACGTGCCCTTCCCATACTTCCCGCGTCCTTCCCATACTTCCCGTGTCCTTCCCATACTGCACGCGCCCTTCCCATACTGCACATCCTTTCCATACTGCACGCGTCCTTCCCATACTGCACGCGTCCTTTCCATACTTCACGCGCCCTTCCCATACTTCACGTGTCCTTCCCATACTTCACGTGTCCTTCCCATACTTCCCGTGTCCTTCCCTTACTTCCCGTGTCCTTCCCATACTTCACGCGTCCTTCCCATACTTCACGCGTCCTTCCCATACTGCACCCCCCCTTCCCATACTGCACGCGTCCTTCCCATACTTTCCGTGTCCTTTCCATACTGCACGCGCCCTTCCCATACTTCCAGTGTCCTTCCCATACTTCATGTCCTTCCCATACTTCCCGCGTCCTTCCCATACTTCCCGTATCCTTTCCATACTTCACGTGCCCTTCCCATACTTCCCGCGTCCTTCCCATACTTCCCGTGTCCTTCCCATACTGCACGCGCCCTTCCCATACTGCACATCCTTTCCATACTGCACGCGTCCTTTCCATACTGCACGCGTCCTTTCCATACTTCACGCGCCCTTCCCATACTTCACGTGTCCTTCCCATACTTCACGTGTCCTTCCCATACTTCCCGTGTCCTTCCCTTACTTCCCGTGTCCTTCCCATACTTCACGCGTTCTTCCCATACTTCACGCGTCCTTCCCATACTGCACGCGCCCTTCCCATACTGCACGCGTCCTTCCCATACTGCACGTGTCCTTTCCATACTGCACACGCCCTTCCCATACTTCACGCGCCCTTCCCATACTTCACGCATCCTTCCATACTTCACGCGCCCTTCCCATATTGCACGCGTCCTTTCCATACTGCACGCGTCCTTCCCATACTTCACGCGCCCTTCCCATACTTCACGCGTCCTTCCCATACTTCACGTGTCCTTCCCATGCTTCACGTGTCCTTCCCATACTTCATGTGCCCTTCCCATACTTTCCGTGTCATTCCCATACTTCATGCATCCTTCCCATACTTTCCGCGTCCTTCCCATACTTCCCGTGTCCTTCCCATACTTCCCGTGTCCTTCCCAGTACACCCTCCAACTTTTCTCCCCTTCTTCTTAGTGTATAACATATTTACCACCTTTCTAGCTGCCGCCTCCGGGTCGGCTGACACATTGCAGCTGGGGGGGGGGGGGGTGGTTTGGCATCGCCATAGGTAGGCGAAGCGGGGGCGAGGTGGCTCAATCGAAAAATCGTGCCCCTGCCCCCTGCTATACAGTGCCGATATTACAGGCACTGTAAAGCGTGGGGCAGAGCCATTATGACGCGATTCAGCGTACACCGCGTCACCGGCCTCTCTGGACTGCACACTTTTGCTCGGTAAGTGGGCGGCCACATGGGGAATGGGGGTGAAGGGGCATGTAGCAGAAGCATCAACCATGTAAGGACCCCATTGGGTTCTGGCGCTGCCTGATAGATTGCTGTCCAAAAGTGTGTTACTAGCCGGTGGCAGGGTGCAAGAACTTACTCGCTTGATTTCACTCACCACGTGAGTGGCGCTATAATCCGAGGTGGTTGATACAGCATCTTTACCTGGATCTGGGTCTATCAGACTGCTGGAGTGGAATGTTCCACCGATTACCAGGATCTGCAATAACCGCACAGACTCTCCAATCATGGAGGCTAATGTGAGGCGGGGATCAGAATAAAGACCGGAAGATAGTCCATTGCTGCAGCCAGTACATGCGCTGAGTCAGGGAAATGTGACTAGTTCCGACCAGCTTGTAAGTAGTAAAAATTAGTTTAATTACTTTGGGGAAAAGCTGTGATGCTATGATCAGCTGCAGACAGTGTGGGGATGAATGATCCCTGGAATCAGTCAGGATGGAGACACTGGGGATTTGTGGGTTTTTTCTTTGCTTTTGTTTTGGATCAACATAATTAGATTTTATGAATTCTGGAACTTTTTGGACCTGTCTTTTTTCAACCTTACTAACACTGTGGCTGAGGTCTAGACGTGGTGGCCTGATGTCCTACAGGACCCCTGTTCTTCCTCTCCAGCTGATAAGCAGACCGATTCCTTGGTCTCGTCTTGGCACATCACCTACTGCAAATAAAGTGGGACCTTCTGTGGGAACATTGGATGATTATTTCTGAAGGGAAAAAGATGAGATGGGCCCAACGGAAATCTCACACCGGTAATAATGAAAAATATCATATATCTGGATATAATGAGAAATCTTTATACTGGCAGATAGAGATCTGCTCCCTACTGCTTGCTGGAGGACCAAAGATGGCGGTGGCCTCTGTTCCACGCATAACAGACATAGACAGCCAGCAATGCGATCAGTCACCTTCCCGCCATATCTTTATTCAGGTTTTTTTTCCACCATTTTATTTGTAAATTCTATGAAAATAACAAAGTATGAAAGAATAATACCGCGCCTGGCGCTCGGCTCCTGACTGTCGCCTATAATTAGGATTTGGTGATTTTGGGTAAAAGTTTTCCGTTTTAATGTTTTTTTTAAATCAAATTGTTCCAAAGATTCTTCTGTATAAATGTCAGCATAACAAATATATCACATCAATGTTAGGAGTAAGGCACCTATGGGTACAGAAGGTCCGTTCAGGGCTGTCACTTCTCATACATGAACACAGTAAGTTACAATGTAGTCCTCACAACACATGACATTTTAATCATCATCATCGTCATCATCATCGTCGTCATCGTCGTTGTCATCATCGTCTTCGTCATCATCATCGTCGTCGTCATCATCATCGTCATCATCATCATCGTCATCATCATCATCATCGTCATCGTCCTCCGTATTAACCTTCCCAGATAAGACATCTTCGATCCACTCTTCCAGCTCGGATGGTGATGGCAAATCCTCAGCATCTTCCATATCCAGCCAGACACTGTCAGCCTGCAGAGCAGAGCAGAACGTCAGAGCAACCACCAGCCTGTGACCGCTCTATTCGCGGCAGTCATCGAGGGTAAATCAGTGATGTTTTGTTGCTATTCCCAGGTTCCATTTACTGAACACTGGGAGTTCCTACTGCTGAGAAGACCAGTAAATGTCAGCTGGTATCTAATTACCGCTCGTTCCAGCAAACACTTTGGGGCCCATTTATCAATTATTACATTCTCAATGTGATCTGGGGGTGATATTAGATCACATTGCAGTATGTTATAATACCGCTGGAACCCGTCCCTGCGATGTGCTCGGAGTGACCGCATAAGTGGTCTGTTCATTCCTCTATGGGTACTCATTCGCATGCGCCACCTAATGACTACGCATGTGCTGCGGCCATTGCCAGGGAGGGTTCCGGTAAATTTTGTGAAGTGTAGCCCATAGACTACAGCGGCACAATGCCATCTGAAGATGGCGTTAGCCAAACTCTGGAATGTTTTGGTCAATCTGAAGCTGCGCAACCCCCAGAGGAACCCATGGGGGCTCTGGCTAATGCCGTAAATGGAGGTACCGCGACAGATATCACGTTTTTGAAGGTCGCTCTATTTATTACTTATGTAACATCACACTATGTGTCATACAGTCATCCGGAGCCAACGCCGGTCTTCTTATATACAGTACTTACATCTGTGACATTAACAACTCCAATCTGAGGCCTGAAGAGGTCAATGTGGAATGTCCTCTCCCAGTATGTCACCAGCTGTAGACAGAAGAGAGGGTTGACTATGACATCATTCAGAATGCCATGTGACACTATGACATCATACAGAGAATCAGTAATTCAGCAGGCACTCCAATTCACATTGCCTGATCTGACTGTGTAGTGCAGCTGAAATGAGTTCCTGACCTCGCTATCCCTGTGAGTCCTGACACTTGGCTATTTCTGTGCAATCCTGATTGCTGGCACAAGCCACACTTGTTCCTCACCACCTTAGACCTACCTTGGAAGCATCACTAAGTTACGTAACTCAGCTTTTAAATGATCTAACCAAGAACTATTGACTTTTAATATGTATTTCCCTAATATCTAACCTGACCGTCCCTGACCAAGTGCCCTCACAATACAACAGCAAAGTTCTGCTCTGGAAAAGGCTGCTTTTCATGTCCAAGTACTGTACATTGCCCACAGCCAACGTCCCTGACAAAGTCTCTGCAGAAAACCACATGTGCGGCTGAACACAAATGTAGGAAATGTGGTTCTCTCCTCTTTTCCATAATCATTGTTTTTATGCCATCTCTGCCCTCTATTAGTCACAATGTCCCCATGGGATTTACGACGGTTATTCTGCTACCATGTGAAATGTCTGCCCCACGTCTTCAATTGTATGATCATTTGGGCATTTTACCTTCTATCTCATGTCATTTTACAAACTTTGGCCCTCATTCAGAGCCACTCGCTAGCGGCAGTACGCTCGTTCCGAGCGATGTTCGCACATCTGCGCATGCGTACGGTTTTTAGTACGCATGCGCGAAGCAGTCAGTGCGGCTGAAAATCGTTGGTACGCAATATAGCGAGGGCCTGCTATTTTGAGTGACAGAATGAGGCGTATGTGGGTGGTAACAGGGGAAGGTGCTTGAAAACGGGGAGTGGAGATCCGAACGCAGGCGTGCTTAAAGGTCAAAACGGGCGTTTTAAGGGAGTGCATAATTAATACAGCAGCGTCATTGACCACGTCACTTGGTTTTTTTTAACTCAGAACTGCTCGTAAAATAGCGGTTGAAAACACCAACCACAAGAATAGCGAGCAGTTCATACGCTGTACGATGTACTCGATTAATCTAATAAATAGCGGACATGACGTATGGTGCGTGCGGCCAGGGGGCGTTTTTATCAAAAAAACGAGCGTATGTTTTGCTCACTCGTTCAGACTTAGAGGTGGGAACAGACTGCAATTTGCGAACGGATCATTTGAATACCCCTTGTTTTTGAACGAACGACCACAAATAGCGAACGGCTCTGAATCAGGCCCTATGTTTGACTCATGACCACTCAATATACGGTACTATGTAACACATCGGTCCTTTATAAATAAAGTGTAATAAAAATCTCACCAGTGGGAAATCATCAGGATCAATCCAGACGATGCTGAGTTCAGGGTTCTCGGTGTTCTCTCTGGCAACATCCTTTAGGATCTGGATAAACTCATAACCATCTAAAATAAGGTCCAATGAGAATCACCGCAGGGATGGAGATATGATGAGTAGAGACCAAGAGAGAATCATACTGCTGTCCTCGTAACATCATCTTTCTCATCATCACCAAAACCACCATAATAATCATCACCCACCACGACCATTCCTCATCATCATTGCCACTCTCATCATCTTCATCATCACCACTGTCTCCATCATCATTACTGTCAGCACCATTATCATCACAGTCATCGTTACCTACTTAATAATCATCACCCATTATAATCATTCATCATCACCATCACCACCACCACCACCACTCATCATCATTGCCACTCTTATCATCTTCATCATCACCACTGTCTCCATCATCATTACTCTCAGCACCATTATCATCACACTCATCATTACCTACTTAATAATCATCACCCATTACAATCACTCATCATCATCACCACCACCACTCATCATCATTGCTCTCAATACCATTATCATCATCACCATATCCACATTAATAATCATCACCCACCATAATCACTTATCATTGTCGCCAATCTCATCATCATCATCATCACCACCACCATAACTACATCACCATAATCATTCATCATCATCACCACCACCACTCATCATCATTGCTCTCAATACCATTATCATCATCACCATATCCACATTAATAATCATCACCCACCATAATCACTTATCATTGTCGCCAATCTCATCATCACCACCCACCACCACCACCATAACTACATCACCAAAATCATTCATCATCATCATCATCATCATCACCACAGTCAATGTTGTCGTCATCATCATCATCATCATCATCATCATCATCATCATCATCATCATCATCACTGTGAGCATCATGACTCTCAACACCATCAATACCTGACGGTCATCATCACCAAAACCTTAATAACTCTCATCATCATCATCATCATCATCATTACTCTTAACACCAGCATCACACCAGTTATCATCACCATGACCATATTAATAATCTACACCTACCAAAATCACTCATTATCATCATAATCATCACTATATTAATAATCATTATTACCATGATTACTCATCATCAATCTCATCATTATCACCACCACCACAGTTGTCGTTATCATCACCACCACCACTACATTATTAATCATCATCACCATAAGCACTCATCCCCACAGTGTCAGAGGCCATCGCAGTCCCAGACCCAGTTACTTAACACTCTGGGCTATGATGTGGCTACTGCAGGGAAATCCGGGGGTCTGCCATGCTCTGTCCACTGTTGCTCTCTCCAAAACTGATTCCTGCCAGCACCTGCATGGTAGCTCTGGCGTCTTCCACAATGCAGCTCCCGCTGCCTCTGATCTCGGGGTGTCGCCATGTTCAGTCCAGTGAGTTGACTACTGCACCACCAATGCAATATTGTTCCAAGGACACCTGATTCCCACGGCCAATCAGCAACCAGCAGATTTTATCAGAAAACTTCCTGGAGGGTTGGCTTTTTGCCAGTGCAACACCGCTCCTTGTCAGAAGAGTGTGGCACAGGAGTGTGCTTCTAAGTGTCATAATACTGGTTCTTCACCACAGTCCAACGGTTCTAGCCCAGTCTCCAGCATCACCAGTTTCCGTCTAGTCAACAAGTCTACCTGTTCCAGTCCGGTCTCCAGCGTCACCAGTTTTAGTCTGCTTAAAAGGTCGAGTTTCAGCCAAGTTAGAGAACCAGTACCGCGGATTCTTTGTGACATTGCTTCCAACTCCATTCTAGTATTATGTTTTACCAGTTCCAGCCCGGTTCCGGAGATATGCATTACAGGTTCCATAAATAAGCATTACTAGCCCCAGGCCAGTTCCAGAAATAAGCATTACTTGTCCCAGCCCGGTTCCAGAGATATACATTTCTGGTCCCTACCCAGTTCCAGAGATTACTGGTCCTAGGCCGCTTCCAGAGATACACATTTCTGGTCTCAGCCCAGTTCCAGAGATTACTGGTCCCAGGCCAGTTCCAGAGATACACATTTCTGGTCCCAGCCCAGTTCCAGAGATTACTGGTCCTAGGCCGGTTCCAGAGATACGCATTACTGGTCCCAGTCCAGTTCCAGAGATTACTGGTCCTAGGCCAGTTCCAGAGATATGCATTACCGGTCCCAGCCTGGTTCCAGAGATGCGCATTTCCAGTTCCAGCCCAGTTCTTTATATTCTAGACCTAGTTCCCAGTACCTTAGAGTCTATTGTTTCCTGTTTCTTCATCTTCCTTAAGTGCCTACCTTCAGCATTATCCTCACAATTCACTAACCTTCCATGTGCAGGAACGTCATAACACTGCCAGCTTCCTGCCTACAGCCTCTACCCCAACTCCTACTCTAGACCTTAGTCCGGGAACACAAACTAACCCAGAAATGACAGTTTGCATTGGCTAAATGGACTAGGAAAGTGGTCAGGTTCTTGAAGCAGACTCCATGCAAAAGTTAGTTTGTCGTCTGGTGAGGCAAGAGGCCGTTCAGAGACAGGTCATGCAATTCCTGCAAGAGGTGTCTGCATGTCAGGATAAAATAATGCCTACACTTTTGAGTACTGATCTGCATCCTAGTACCGATCAAGTTCCAGTGGTACCAGTAGCCCCACTTGTTCCTCCACTGATGTCTCGACTACAGTTGTTAACTCCAAACACGTTTGATGGGAACCCCAAGTTTTGTCGGGGTTTCCTGAATCAGTGTGAAATTTGAGTTGCAACCCGCTAATTTTCCAACTGCTAAAACCTGGCATACATAATTTCCTAACTGACTGACTTGATTGGGCCTGCCCTCTCTGGGAAAGGTCAGACCCATTGCTCTACAACTATTCAGAATTTATTTCTACATTCTGCAAATATTTTAGATTCTGGTAGAACAACCTCTGCCTTGATTGACATCCTACGCTTACATCAAGGATGAAATACTGTAGCTCAATATGTTGTTTAATTTCAAACATTGGCTTCAGAGTTGCGTTGGAATGAAGAGGTGCTAATCGCAGCCTTCTGAACTGGTCTCTCGGATAGGAAAAAAGACGATCTAGCTAACCATGATACACCTTCTAAACTTGATCTCACTATGTAACAGGGTATATTTACGCTACAAATAACACACTTTAGAAAGAAACAAAATGATCGATTTAAATCATATCCAGTACCACATCCTCATTCTCAATCACCCTCTGGTGATGAACCCATGCAAATTAATTAATTTTGTATCACTCCTGTGGAGCGGCAAAGATGCATCCAAGAAAATCTTTGTCTCTACTGTGGAGCCTCTGGTCACCAGATTAAGTCCCATTCCCTACTTCCAAGATACTCCAGCTCCTAACGAATGGAGGGGAAGTTAAGTTAGGAGTAGTCACTAATTCTCCACAGAGCTCCAATTGTAATCTTGGAACACCCCCAAGTCCTAAGGCTCTTTTGGCTCTCTTGGATTCTGGGGCCACAGGAAACTTCATGATTTTGGATTATGTATGGAAGTATCAATTATCTACAATCCCTCTCATTACCTATCACCCTTACTGCTGTCGACGAAAGTCTGATTCCAGATGGAGTCAATACTCATTAGACACTACCTGTCACAAGAGAACCCCAAGATCCCAGGCACAGACTCCAGGATTTACCTGTCTGGTCACTGTCGGGCCGTTTCCGCACTGTGCAGGGGTTCCATCGGTGGTATGCACCAGTTGCAGTCATCCTGTGTGAGGATGGTGAGGCAAACTTCTGCGGCTCCCACAGCGGGGATCCCACCAGTGCCGGAATCTGCCATTTAGCCCTTAGTAAGCTGACCATGTCTCAACCAATGTGGTAGTGGAATCAGAGCACCTGATCTTTCCAGCTAATAGTTGAATAGTAGATCCTATAAAAAGACATCCTGGGACACAGTCCAATAGCCAGTGCAATATCTTCCACAGTCCTGACTACGTGTGCTCCTCAGAGTCCATTGCTGAGAAAGGTGCTGCTAGTTCTGGTCCCATCTCAGTCCAGTGTGTATTCAGTACCAATTCAGTTCAGTCCAAGCTCGGATTCAGCCCAGTTTAGTCCAAGCCCGGCACCAGACCGGTTCAGTCCAAGTACGGATCCAGTCCATGTCCAGTAACAGCCTGGTTCAGTCAAAGCCCGGATCCAGTCCAGTTCAGTCCAAGTCTGGATCCATTCTGGTACAGTCCAAATCCGGTACCAGTCCTGTTTAGTCCAAGCCCGAATCCAGTCTGGTTCAGTTCAAATCTGGTACCAGTCCAATACAGCAGACATCCGACTCTGATCTGGTTCAGTTCAGGCAAGCGCCGAAGCATCCAAGGTTCTCCTGATCTCGAACCAGACTCGAGGGATAAGTCAAAGCCCTGTTATTCCTCTTGTACCTCCGTGGTCAGAGGTTCCAAAGAGCTTCAAGACAAGAACCTTCGTACGGTCCACTAGAGTTTAGTCTGCTACTACTGAGTCTCTCTCTAACTTCTAAAGTATTACCCTTATCTGCGGTCTACTCCCACATGTGAATAGACTTCATTAAGCCAGCAATTTTTCAGTATACAGTATCTTCTCCATCGATAACTTCTGAACCCAGCATGAGTTTACAAAAACTCATCAGTATGACACTACCTTTGGAACTTTGTGTAGGTGCTTTACATTCAGAATTTCTACCATTCCTGGTTATCCCTAATACTTTGCATGTCTTAGTTCTTAGCCTTCCATGGCTCCAAAAACATAGCCCTTAACTGGATTGGTCAACCCCTCAGATCACATCCTGCATTTATGTTATTGTATGTCCTCATCAATTACTGCTCTTCTTGTGGTCACATAGGGCCTGTTTCAGAGGTGGGCGCAATACTCCTAGCGGCTGTGTCTTTGTACGCATCGGTTGTGCGAAAATATGCAAATGTCACTGGGATTTGTATTGAGCAACCCAATGGTTCTCAGAGTGTCCATTGGAAGTAAGACGTCGGGGCTGGTATGGCTGCAACATGCCCACCACACAGTCGTGACACGCCTATGTTTGAGTCACTCATTATGTCTTACAAACAGTCACTAACTGTCAATCAATCCACATCCAAATCTTCACAACGTCCTCCATCTCCAAGTCATCAGGACCCATGCACAGTATGACTCAGATGCCAACTGCACAAACATCACTATAGTGTCCACCACAATGTATGTAAAATCAATGACCTCCTGTCCCATCACCACATCACAGAACATGTCACCTGAGGAGACCATGACAACCCAACATGTGAAAGAACAGTGACCCCCTGTCCCATCACCACATCATGGAACATATCACCTGAGGAGACCATGACACCCCAACATGTGAAAGATCAGTGACCCCCTGTCCCATCATCATATCATGGAACATGTCACCTGAGGAGACCATGACAACCCAACATGTGATAGATCAGTGACCCCCTGTCCCATCACCACATCACAGAACATGTCACCTGAGGAGACCATGACACCCCAACATGTGAAAGATCAGTGACACCCTGTCCCATCATCATCACCACATCATGGAACATGTCACCTGAGGAGACCATGACAACCCAACATGTGAAAGATCAGTGACACCCTGTCCCATCATCATCACCACATCATGGAACATGTCACCTGAGGAGACCATGACAACCCAATATGTGAAAGATCAGTGATCTCCAGTCCCATCACCACATTATGGAACATGTCACCTGAGGAGACCATGACAACCCAACATGTGAAAGATCAGTGACCCCCTGTCCCATCACCACATCATGGAACATGTCACCTGAGGAGACCATGACAACCCAACATGTGAAAGATCAGTGACACCCTGTCCCATCATCATCACCACATCATGGAACATGTCACCTGAGGAGACCATGACAACCCAATATGTGAAAGATCAGTGACCCCCTGTCCCATCACCACATCATGGAACATGTCACCTGAGGAGACCATGACAACCCAACATGTGAAAGAACAGTGAACCCCTGTCCCACCACCATCACCACATGATGGAACATATCACTTGAGGAAATCAGGGCAACCCAACATATGAAAGATCAGTAACCTCCTGTTCCATCACCACATCACAGAACATGTCACCTGAGGAGATCAGGGTAACACAATGTATGAAAGATCAGTGACCCCGTGAACTATCACCACATTGCAGAAATTGTCACCTGAGGAGACCAGGACAACCCAATGTACAAAAAAGCATTAACCTCCTGTTCCATCACCATCAAAACATCCCAAACAGTTTACTTGAGGAGACAAGGACAACTAAACATATGAAAGAGCAGCAACCCCCTCTCTCATCACCATATCACGGAACATGTCACCTGAGTAGACCAGGACAACCCAAAGTATGAAAGAGCAGTGACCCCCTGTCCCATCACCACTTTATAGAACACTTGAAAGTGCAGTAACCTATCACCACATCATGGAACATGTCAACTGATGAGACTAGGACAACCAAACTTATGAAGGAGCAGTGACCTTCTGCCTCTCCTCATCCCGCCATGTTTTATCTTAGGTATAAGGGAAATGAATCTATATAATCTAACATATGGTGATCCTTCTCCTCCCAATGTTCTCAGGGTCATTACTGGGAAAGAACTGATGGAGTCACTCTTACCTGGGTCCTCCTCCTCTGCAAAGGCCACAATGTGGATTCCATTCAGGTCATCCTCCTGTGACAGAGACAGAATCATTCATAAAAACCAATCAGTAATAACAGATTAATGCACATGGGACTCTATAAAGATTCATACATAAGAGGAGAGTGCCCCGGCGAGTGTCCATATACAGAACACCTTTATATCCTCTCTGCATAGTGACTATCGCTTTAACATGGGAGGAAGGATCACAGTTTATATTTTTCTCGGTGAGATGCGTCTATTCTTTTAATCATTGGAAAAAGAAAATCAGGATCTTATGTGCCCCCAGCTAAATGACTTTGCTCTTAATCAGGCGCTAATACCGGAGACCCACATTACACACTGGACAAGTCTTTGTTGCCACTAGAAGCCCAATTTCCAGTAAGCGCTGAAAAAGATGGAGAATGCTGGACAATTGTGTGAGGGGGGATTGCTGTACGTATCAGTGATTATTGTACCTTGTATATGTGGCTATGTACTTATAGCTAGGCATGACCGTCCACCAGTCACTGCAGGAAAATACAAATAATCAACGTTCACTCTCTAATATGTAAAAGTACTGACAGCTGGTTCAGACAATGTAAATGCAGCGCAATTGCAGTATTAGATAATATTGAAATGCGGGGCAGTAATAATTATTTATATTACTAGTAATGTAGCTAATTACCCTGCTACATGCTGCTACCCATTGTCCAGGTGTGCTAGCAAGGTATGCAATCGGGAAGCCGACTGCCTAAATACCGGCAGCCGGCTTCCCGACTGTCATATCCCGGCAAGGGTGAAATGCCGGGTGTCTATATGTAGACGCCAGGCATTTCCCCAACGCCAGGAGACCGGCGCCCGGCATCCCGATCGTAGAGATGCCGGGCGCCGCGAGCGGACAGCCATGGGGGGGAGGGTTAGGTTTAGGGCTCCCAGGGGGGACTTAGGGTTAGGCACCCCCCTGGGAGGGTTAGGCCAGGGGGAGGGAGGGTTAGGCACCCCCGGGGGGGACTTAGGGTTAGGCACCCCCCTGGGGGACTTAGGTTTAGGCAGCGGGGAAGGGGGTGGTTAGGTTTAGGCACTTAGAGGCGGGATTAGGGTTAGGCACTTGGGGGGGAGGTTAGGGTTAGGCACCCCTAAGGAGGGTTAGGGTTAGGGGGGTTAGGTTAGTCTATACTTACCTATCCACGATCGGGATTTCCAGCGCTGTCGGGCTTCCGCTGCCGGGATCTCTGCTGATGTCGGGCTGCCGGCCGGCGGTATTTCATACCAATTCCGCCAGCAAGGGCCTGGGGGTTACTTGGCAGGGGACCAATCATATTTCCAGTCTCCCCCAGTACACTGGACTTGTAGACAATGGATGGTATGTTTTTGCCTTCATCTAGATCACCAATCTTTATTGGATATATTTTAGCTATACAGTGTTGGGTACCACGTGGCTTGGTATTTGGGCTTTATTTCCCATCTCTCAGATGAGAAAAGCCAGACAAGGGGAGGATTACTAGGAGAACGCGGGTTGCTTCCATGTTGGGTGTAATAAAATATCTTGTTGGGTTCTGAAATTTTACAATTTAATGAAGCTTAAAAGCGTAATATAAGGCAAAACCCTGAGTCCCCCCATGAGAGTGCTGAGAGCTAGAAGCTTTGTGATGTTGCTCCTAGAAACATCATATTGGAGTCGCAGAGCAGGCCGTCATATTACCCAGATCTCTGCTCAGCATCACTATAAGAGAATCGCCCGTCACGTAGGGGGATTAGTATAGACGATAGACAGGAATTAGATAAACGTCTAGATAGACACCAGGGGGGAAATTTACTAAAGTGAGAGATTTCAGAAGTGGAGATGTTGCCCATAGCAACCAGATTCTAGCTTTTATCATCTAGAAGGTACAAGTTAAATGTTAAGTAAAATCTGATTGGTTGCTATGGGCAACATCTCCATTTGTAAACAGTCTCACTTTAGTACATTTACCTTGCTAACCCTCCCCTTGGAGACAAACTCTCCATAACCATCCATTCTAGTGCCTAACTCCAACCGTCCCTTCTAGTGCCAAACTCTAACCATCCCTTCTAGTGCCTAACTGTAACCATCCCTTCTAGTGCCTAACTCTATCCGTCCTTTCTACTGCCTAACTCTATCCGTCCCTTCTAGTGTCTAACTCTAACCATCCCTTCTAGTGCCTAACTGTAACCATCCCTTCTAGTGCCTAACTTTAAACGTCCCTTCTAGTGCCTAACTGTAACCGTCCCTTCTAGTGCCTAACTCTAACCGTCCTTTCTACTGCCTAACTCTGTCCGTCCCTTCTAGTGCCTAACTGTAACCATCTCTTCTAGTGCCTAACTCTAACCATCCCTTCTAGTGCCTAACTCTAACCGTCCCTTCTACTGCCTAACTCTAATTGTCCCTTCTATTGCCTAATTCTAACCATCCCTTCTAGTGCCTAACCCTAACTGTCCATCCTAGTGTCTAACTCTAACCGCCCATCCTAATACTTAACCCTATCTGTCCATCCTAGTGCCTAACTCTAACTGTCCTTTCTACTGCCTAACTCTAACCGTCCCTTCTAGTGCCTAACCCTAACTGTCCATCCTAGTGCCTAACTCTAAATGTCCATTCTAATGCCTAACCCTAACCGTCTCTTCTAGTGCCTAACTCTAACCATCTCTTCTAGTACCTAACTCTAACCATCCCTTCTAGTGCCTACCTCTAACTGTCCCTTCTACTGCCTAACTCTAATTGTCCCTTCTATTGCCTAATTCTAACCATCCCTTCAAGTGCCTAACCCTAACTGTCCAACCTGGTGTCTAACAATAACCGCCCATCCTAATACCTAACCCTATCTGTCCATCCTAGTGCCTAACTCTAACCGTCCTTTCTACTGCCTAACTCTAACCGTCCCTTCTAGTGCCTAACCCTAACTGTCCATCCTAGTGCCTAACTCTAACCGTCCATTCTAATGCCTAACCCTAACCGTCTCTTCTAGTGCCTAACTCTAACCATCTCTTCTAGTGCCTAACTCTAACAATCACTTCTAGTGCCTAACCCTAACCGTCCGTTCTAGTGCCAAACTCTAACCGTCCCTTCTAGTGCCTAACTCTTACCGTCCCTTCTACTGCCTAACTCTAACCGTCCCTTCTACTGCCTAACTCTAACCATCCCTTCTAGTTTCTAACTCTAACCAACCATTCTAGTGCCTAACTCTTACCATTCCTTCTACTGCCTAAATCAAACCGTCCCTTCTACTGCCTAACTCTTACCATCAATTCTAGAGTCTAACTGTAACCGTCCCTGCAACTGCCTAACTCTAGCCATCCCTCCTAGTACCTAACTCTAACCATCCCTTCTAGTGCCTAACTCTAATCAACCCTTCTTGTGTCTAACTCTAACAATCCCTTCTAGTTCCTAACTCTAACCGTCCCTTCTAGTGAATAACTCTAACTGTCCCTTCTACTGCCTAACCCTAACGGTCCCTTCTAGTTTCTAACTCTAACCGTCCCTTGTAGTGCCTAACTCTAACCATCCCTTCTAGTGACAAACTCTAACCGTGCCTTCTAGTGCCTAACTCTAAACGTCCCTTCTACTGCCTAACTCTAACCATCATTCTAGTGTCTAACTCTAACCATCCCTTCTAGTGCCAAACTCTAACCATCCCTTCTAGTGCCTAACTCTAACCATCTCTTTTAGTGCCCAACTCTAACCATCCCTTCTAGTGCCAAACTCTAACCATCCCTTCTACTGCCTAACTCTAACCGTCCCTTCTACTGCCTAACTCTAACCGTCCCTTCTAGTGCCTAACGCTAACCATCCTTCCTAGTGTCTAACTCCAACCGTCCAACCTAGTGCCTAACCCTAACCATCCATGCTAGTGCCTGTCTCTTAACAGTCCCTTCTAGTGTCTAACTCTAACCATCCCTTCTAGTGTCTAACTCTAACCGTCCCTTCTAGTGCCTAACTCTAACCGTCCCTTCTACTGCCTAACTCTAATTGTCCCTTCTAGAGCCTAACTCTAACCATTCCTTCTAGTGCCTAACCCTAACTGTCCATCCTAGTGCCTAACTCAAACCGCCCATCCTAATACCTAACCATATCTGTCCATCCTAGTGGCT
This sequence comes from Taudactylus pleione, assembly GCA_031769625.1. Classification (NCBI taxonomy): domain Eukaryota; kingdom Metazoa; phylum Chordata; class Amphibia; order Anura; family Myobatrachidae; genus Taudactylus; species Taudactylus pleione. Next base: position 858,219 of record JAUIMM010000122.1, read on the forward strand.
ATCTCTAACCATCTCTTCTAGTACCTAACTCTAACCTTCCCTTCTAGTGCCTAACTCTAACTGTCCCTTCTACTGCCTAACTCTAACTGTCCCTTCTATTGCCTAATTCTAACCATCCCTTCAAGTGCCTAACCCTAACTGTCCAACCTAGTGTCTAACAATAACCGCCCATCCTAATACCTAACCCTATCTGTCCATCCTAGTGCCTAACTCTAACCGTCCTTTCTACTGCCTAACTCTAACCGTCCCTTCTAGTGCCTAACCCTAACTGTCCATCCTAGTGCCTAACTCTAACCGTCCATTCTAATGCCTAACCCTAAGCGTCTCTTCTAGTGCCTAACTCTAACCATCTCTTCTAGTGCCTAACTCTAACAATCACTTCTAGTGCCTAACCCTAACCGTCCGTTCTAGTGCCAAACTCTAACCGTCCCTTCTAGTGCCTAACTCTTACCGTCCCTTCTACTGCCTAACTCTAACCGTCCCTTCTACTGCCTAACTCTAACCGTCCCTTCTAGTTTCTAACTCTAACCAACCATTCTAGTGCCTAACTCTTACCATTCCTTCTACTGCCTAAATCAAACCGTCCCTTCTACTGCCTAACTCTTACCATCAATTCTAGAGTCTAACTGTAACCGTCCCTGCAACTGCCTAACTCTAGCCATCCCTCCTAGTATCTAACTCTAACCATCCCTTCTAGCGCCTAACTCTAATCAACCCTTCTTGTGTCTAACTCTAACCGTCCCTTCTAGTTCCTAACTCTAACCGTCCCTTCTAGTGAATAACTCTAACTGTCCCTTCTAGTGCCTAACTGTAACCGTCCCTTCTACTGCCTAACCCTAACCGTCCCGTCTAGTTTCTAACTCTAACCATCCCTTGTAGTGCCTAACTCTAACCATCCCTTCTAGTGACAAACTCTAACCGTGCCTTCTAGTGCCTAACTCTAAACGTCCCTTCTACTGCCTAACTCTAACCATCATTCTAGTGTCTAACTCTAACCATCCCTTCTAGTGCCAAACTCTAACCATCCCTTCTAGTGCCTAACTCTAACCATCTCTTTTAGTGCCCAACTCTAACCATCCCTTCTAGTGCCAAACTCTAACCATCCCTTCTACTGCCTAACTCTAACCGTCCCTTCTACTGCCTAACTCTAACTGTCCCTTCTAGTGCCTAACTCTAACCGTCCCTTCTAGTGCCTAACGCTAACCATCCATCCTAGTGTCTAACTCCAACCGTCCAACCTAGTGCCTAACCCTAACTGTCCATGCTAGTGCCTGTCTCTTAACAGTCCCTTCTAGTGTCTAACTCTAACCGTCCCTTCTAGTGTCTAACTCTAACCGTCCCTTCTAGTGCCTAACTCTAACCGTCCCTTCTAGTGCCTAACTCTAATTGTCCCTTCTAGAGCCTAACTCTAACCATTCCTTCTAGTGCCTAACCCTAACTGTCCATCCTAGTGCCTAACTCAAACCGCCCATCCTAATACCTCACCATATCTGTCCATCCTAGTGGCTAACTCTAACCGTCCATTCTAATGCCTAACCCTAACCGTCTCTTCTAGTGCATAACTCTAACCATCTCTTCTAGAGCCTAACTCTAACCATCCCTTCTAGTGCCTAACTCTAACCGTCCCTTCTACTGCCTAACTCTAATTGTCCCTTCTATTGCCTAATTCTAACCATCCCTTCAAGTGCCTAATCCTAACTGTCCAACCTAGTGTCTAACTCTAACCGCCCCTCCTAATACCTAACCCTATCTGTCCATCCTAGTGCCTAACTCTAACCGTCCTTTCTACTGCCTAACTCTAACCGTCCCTTCTACTGCCTAACTCTAACCGTCCCTTCTAGTTTCTAACTCTAACCAACCATTCTAAAGCCTAACTCTTACCATTCCTTCTACTGCCTAAATCAAACCGTCCCTTCTACTGCCTAACTCTTACCATCAATTCTAGAGTCTAACTGTAACCGTCCCTGCAACTGCCTAACTCTAGCCATCCCTCCTAGTACCTAACTCTAACCATCCCTTCTAGTGCCTAACTCTAATCAACCCTTAATGTGTCTAACTCTAACCATCCCTCCTAGTGCCTAACTCTAATCGTCCATTCTGCTGCCTAACTCTAACTGTCCCTTCTAGTGCCTAACTCTAACCGTCACTTCTAGTGCCTAACTCTAACCATCCCTTCTAGTGCCTAACCCTAACCGTCCCTTCTAGTGCCTAACTCTAACTGTCCCTTCTAGTGCCTAACTCTAACCATCCCTTCTACTGCCTAACTCTAATCAACCCTTCTAGTGTCTAACTCTAACCATCCCTCCTAGTGCCTAACTCTAACCATCCCTCCTAGTGCCTAACTCTAATCGTCCATTCTGCTGCCTAACTCTAACTGTCCCTTCTAGTGCCTATCTCTAACTGTCACTTCTAGTGCCTAACTCTAACCATCCCTTCTAGTGCCTAACCCTAACTGTCCATCCCTTCTAGTGCCTAACTCTAACCATCCCTTCTACTGCCTAACCCTAACTGTCCCTTCTAGTGCCTAACCCTAACTGTCCATTCTAGTTGCTAACCCTAACTGTCCATTCTAGTGCCTAACCGTAACTGTCCATCCCTTCTACTGCATAACCCTAACCGTTCCTTCTAGTGCCTAACCCTGACCGTCACTCCTAGTGCCTAAACCCTAACTGTCCATTCTATTGCCTTACCCTAACTGTCCATTCTAGTGCCTAAACCTAACCGTTCCTTCTAGTGCCTAACTCTAACCATCACTTCTAGTGCCAAACTCTAACCGTCACTTCTAGTGCCTAACTCTAACCGTCACATCCAGTGCCTAACTCTAACCATCCATCCTAGTGTCTAACCCTAACCATCCCTCCTATTGCCTAACCCTAACCATCCCTCCTAGCGCCTAACCCTAACCATCCCTCCTAGTGCCTAACTCTAACCATCCCTTCTAGTGCCTAACCCTAACTGTCCATTCTAGTGCCTAACTTACTGTCCCTTCTAATGACTAACTCTAACCGTCAGTGCCTAACTCTAACCATCCATCCTAGTGCCTAACTCCAACCATCCTTCCTAGTGCCTAACCCTAACCGTCCATCCTAGTGCCTGTCTCTAACCATCCCTTCTAGTGCCTAACTCTAACCTTCCCTTCTAGTGCCTAACCCTAACTATACATCCCTTCTAGTGCCTAGCACTAACAATTCCTTCTACTGCCTAACCCTAACCATCCCTTCTAGTGCCTAACCCTAACCGTCACTCCTAGTGCCTAACCCTAACTGTCCATTCTAGTGCCTAACCCTAACTGTCCATTATAGTGCCTAACCCTAACTGTCCATCCCTTCTAGTGCCTAACTCTAACAGTCCCTTCTACTGCCTAACCCTAACCATTCCTTCTAGTGCCTAACCCTGACCGTCACTCATAGTGCCTAACCCTAACTGTCCATTCTAGTGCCTAACCCTAACTGAACATTCTAGTGCCTTACCCTAACTGTCAATTCTAGTGCCTAACCCTAACTGAACATTCTAGTGCCTTACCCTAACTGTCCATTCTAGTGCCTAAACCTAACCGTCCCTTCTAGTGCCTAACCCTAACTGTCCATTCTAGTGCCTAACCCTAACTGAACATTATAGTGCCTTACCCTAACTGTCCATTCTAGTGCCTAAACCTAACCGTCCCTTCTAGTGCCTAACCCTAACTGTCCATTCTAGTGCCTAACCCTAACTGAACATTCTAGTGCCTTACCCTAACTGTCCATTCTAGTGCCTAAACCTAACCGTCCCTTCTAGTGCCTAACCCTAACTGTCCATTCTAGTGCCTAACCCTAACTGAACATTCTAGTGCCTTACCCTAACTGTCCATTCTAGTGCCTAACTCTAACCATCACTTCTAGTGCCTAACTCTAACCATCCATCTTAGTGCCTAACCCTAACCATCCCTCCTAGTGCCTAACCCTAACCATCCCTCCTAGTGCCTAACGCTAACCATCCCTTCTAGTGCCTAACCCTAACCATCCCTCCTAGTGCCTAACCCTAACCATCCCTCCTAGTGCCTAACCCTAACCATCCCTCCTAGTGCCTAACGCTAACCATCCCTTCTAGTGCCTAACCCTAACCATCCCTCCTAGTGCCTAACCCTAACCATCCCTCCTAGTGCCTAACCCTAACCATCCCTTCTAGTGCCTAACCCTAACCATCCCTCCTAGTGCCTAACCCTAACCATCCCTCCTAGTGCCTAACCCTAACCATCCCTCCTAGTGCCTAACCCTAACCATCCCTCCTAGTGCCTAACCCTAACCATCCCTCCTAGTGCCTAACCCTAACCATCCCTCCTAGTGCCTGTCTTTCTTGACATTTTTGACCTTTTTACTGTCTATCCATTGACTGGAACCCCGCGCAGGGACAGCAGAGGGAATGAAAGAGACAGAAGGATTCTCCACTGTACGGGCGGATAGACAGGCATTCCTAACCACACAGACAGGTGGCCAGTTGTTAAAGAATACAAAATGGATTGGAGTCTATCTAATGAGAAATTGTAGAGCAGACTATGGGGATGATCCACAGAATTATACAATTCTCAGGACAGAAAGGATTTATTACCCCTGAATCTGAGGGTCTTATTTTCTCTTCCTCTGCATCATTGCTAGTAACGGCACCTACGCCTCCCCAGGGGCAGTAGATGTGAAAGAAAAAATGGCGTCCACAACTCAGAATAGGTAGCAGCGCTTACTCCAGGCCACGTAATGCCCACGTGTCGCTTCTCTGTGTGATTACCCTATTGAACATAAACCATTTTTCCACCAATAAGGCTTTTTGCCCTGTGATAAATTGGCCTTTTAATGGTCTAATATTCTCATTTGGTTAGAGCCTCCCTCACTCCAACCAGCTCCACCCACCGGCTGGTGCCAAACTCTTCTCTTTCTTCAATTCCAATATCGTACTCAGCAAATGCAATAGCTCATCCTTGTCTGTATTCCTGAGCCGTGCTGGCGTGTAATAGCCGTTACCACTTCCACCACCTGGGCTGCAGCAGGTATAATGCTGGTCATTAGTCTGTACCGTATCCTGAACACCTGTACTTATCATTTACTGGGCACTGGTTCAATAGTGGGTATAATATACTGGGCACTGATTGGTTCAATAGTGGGTATAATATACTGGGCACTGATTGGTACAATAGTGGGTATAATATACAGGGCACTGGTTCAATAGTGGGTATAATATACTGGGCACTGATTGGTACAATAGTGGGTATAATATACTGGGCACTGATTGGTACAATAGTGGGTATAATATACTGGGCACTGATTGGTACAATAGTGGGTATAATATACTGGGCACTGATTGGTACAATGTGGATGCTGAGCAGGTGCACAGGTGTATGACCAACTGTCACATTTCAAAAATCAACAGGAGATCTGTAAAACATGAACTGCTCGGTGTCCCCTGTGGACCGAGATTGAGAACCACTGCTGTAGCGGGAACCTATGGAGCGCTCTAAGGACAATTTGGAGATTATGAAGCCCATAGGCTAAAGCTGCCGTTAGCTATCTAGGCCAAGCTTGGGGGACTTCCTGCACACATAGGGCCTGATTCAGAGCCGCTCGTAAGCGGCCGCTCGTTCGTTCCGAGCGATGTTAGCCCAACTGCGCATGCGTACGGATCGTTATACGCATGCGCTAACCAGTCAGTGCGCCAAAATTCATGTGCTCGCAAAACAGCGAATGCCTGCTATTTTGAGTGACAGAAAGAGGCGTATGTGGGTGGTAACAGGGGAAGGTGCTTGAAAATGGGGAGTGGAAATCAGAACGCAGGCGTGCTTAAAGGTCAAAACGGGCGTTTTATGGGTGTGCATATTTAAAACAGCAGCGTCATTGACCACGTCACTGGGTTATTTTATAGTCAGAACTGCTCGCAAAATTGTGGTAGCACAAACCAACCACAAGAATAGCGAGCAGTTCATACCCTTGTCGATGTACTCGATTAATCTAATAAATAGCGGACATGACGTAGGATGCGAGCGGCCAGGGGGAGTATTTTTCCAAAAAACGAACGCAAGTTTTGTTCGCTCGTTCAGACATAGAGGCGTGAACAGACCGCAAACAGCGAACGGTTCATTTGAATAGCCACCCCTTGTTTTAGAACGAACGACCGCAAATAGCAAGTGGCTCTGAATGAGGGCCATAATTCCATAATAAGTACTGCTACAAGTTATATATAGCTGTGTGCACATTACAGATGCATTCTACTGCCAGGCGTCTCCCACTCAGACAGTCACACAATCTAATTACCAAATAACAGGTAAGACTGAGAATAAAGCTATAATAGAATATGTCACAGACACAGGGAGAGATAAACTGTCTGACACCTGAGATTATATGTAGCTGCCAATCCCGTCATCAGAGCCTGTCCGGGATCATAGTCCTAATATTAGATATCTCATCTAAATGCTAAAGCAAATGCAGCCACATCCAGATACATAACAGAGATAATACACTGGTACAGGGACAAAGTATAGAGAAAATGGTCCGAGACTGACGAGAGAGCAGAGGGGTGAGGAGAGTGTGAGGAGAGAGCAGAGGGAGCAGAGAGTGAGGAGAGTGCAGGGTGTGAGGAGAGAGCAGAGTGTGAGGAGAGAGCAGAGGGAGCAGAGTGTAAAGAGGGAGAGGCAGCAGAGTGTGAGGAGAGAGCAGGGTGTGAGGAGAGAGCAGAGTGTGAGGAGAGAGCAGAGTGTGAGGAGAGAGCAGGGTGTGAGGAGAGAGCAGAGTGTGAGGAGGGAGCAGACTGTGAGGAGGGAGCAGGGTGTGAGGAGAGAGCAGGGTGTGAGGAGAAAGCAGAGTGTGAGGAGAGAGCAGAGTGTGAGGAGGGAGCAGAGTGTGAGGAGAGAGCAGGGTGTGAGGAGAGAGCAGGGTGTGAGAAGAGAGCAGGGTGTGAGGAGGGAGCAGGGTGTGAGGAGAGAGCAGGGTGTGAGGAGAGAGCAGAGTGTGAGGAGAGAGCACGGTGTGAGGAGAAAGCAGAGTGTGAGGAGGGAGCAGAGGGAGCAGAGCGAGGAGAGAGGAGAAGGAGCAGAGTGTAAAGAGGGAGAGGCAGCAGAGTGTGAGGAGAGAGCAGGGTGTGAGGAGAGAGCAGGGTGTGAGGAGAGAGCAGAGTGTGAGGAGAGAGCAGGGTGTGAGGAGAGAGCAGGGTGTGAGGAGAGAGCAGGGTGTGAGGAGGGAGCAGAGTGTGAGGAGAGAGCAGGGCGTGAGGAAGGAGCAGACTGTGAGGAGAGAGCAGAGTGTGAGGAGAGAGCAGGGTGTGAGGAGAGTGCAGAGTGTGAGGAGAGAGCAGAGTGTGAGGAGAGAGCAGAGTGTGAGGAGGGAGCAGAGTGTGAGGAGAGAGCAGAGTGTGAGGAGGGAGCAGAGTGTGAGGAGAGAGCAGAGTGTGAGGAGAGAGCAGAGTGTGAGGAGGGAGCAGGGTGTGCGGAGAGAGGAGGGTGTGAGGAGAGAGCAGGGTGTGAGGAGGGAGCAGAGTGTGAGGAGGGAGCATAGTGTGAGGAGAGAGCAGAGTGTGAGGAGGGAGCAGAGTGTGAGGAGAGAGCAGAGTGTGAGGAGAGAGCAGGGTGTGAGGAGAGAGCAGAGTGTGAGGAGGGAGCAGAGTGTGAGGAGAGAGCAGAGTGTGAGGAGAGAGCAGGGTGTGAGGAGGGAGCAGAGTGTGAGGAGAGAGCAGAGTGTGAGGAGAGAGCAGGGTGTGAGGAGAGAGCAGGGTGTGAGGAGGGAGCAGAGTGTGAGGAGGGAGCAGAGTGTGAGGAGAGAGCAGAGTGTGAGGAGAGAGCAGAGGGAGCAGGGTGTGAGGAGAGAGCATGGTGTGAGGAGAGAGCAGAATGTGAGTAGAGAGCAGGGTGTGAGGAGAGAGCAGGGTGTGAGGAGGGAGCAGAGTGTGAGGAGAGAGCAGAGTGTGAGGAGAGAGCAGAGTGTGAGGAGAGAGCAGAGTGTGAGGAGAGAGCAGGGTGTGAGGAGGGAGCAGACTGAGAGGAGGGAGCAGACTGTGAGGAGAGAGCAGAGTGTGAGGAGAGAGCAGAGGGAGCAGGGTGCGAGGAGAGAGCAGAGTGTGAGGAGAGATCAGGGTGTGAGGAGAGAGCAGGGTGTGCGGAGAGAGCAGGGTGTGAGGAGAGAGCAGAGTGTGAGGAGGGAGCAGAGTGTGAGGAGGGAGCATAGTGTGAGGAGAGAGCAGAGTGTGAGGAGGGAGCAGAGTGTGAGGAGGGAGCAGAGTGTGAGGAGAGAGCAGAGTGTGAGGAGAGAGCAGGGTGTGAGGAGAGAGCAGGGTGTGAGGAGAGAACAGAGTGTGAGGAGGGAGCAGAGTGTGAGGAGGGAGCAGAGTGTGAGGAGAGAGCAGAGTGTGAGGAGAGAGCAGAGTGTGAGGAGGGAGCAGAGTGTGAGGAGGGAGCAGAGTGTGAGGAGAGAGCAGAGTGTGAGGAGAGAGCAGGGTGTGAGGAGAGAGCAGGGTGTGAGGAGAGAGCAGGGTGTGAGGAGAGAGCAGGATGTGAGGAGGGAGCAGAGTGTGAGGAGGGAGCAGACTGTGAGGAGAGAGCAGGGCGTGAGGAGGGAGCAGGGCGTGAGGAGGGAGCAGGGCGTGAGGAGAGAGCAGAGTGAGAGGAGGGAGCAGAGTGTGAGGAGGGAGCAGAGTGTGAGGAGAGAGCAGAGTGTGAGGAGAGAGCAGAGTGTGAGGAAGGAGTAGAGTGTGAGGAGAGAGCAGAGTGTGAGGAGGGAGCAGAGTGTGAGGAGAGAGCAGAGTGTGAGGAAGGAGCAGAGTGTGAGGAGGGAGCAGAGTGTGAGGAGAGAGCAGAGTGTGAGGAGAGAGCAGGGTGTGAGGAGAGAGCAGGGTGTGAGGAGAGAGCAGAGTGTGAGGAGAGAGCAGAGTGTGAGGAGAGAGCAGGGTGTGAGGAGGGAGCAGGGTGTGAGGAGAGAGCAGAGTGTGAGGAGAGAGCAGGGTGTGAGGAGAGAGCAGCAGGGGTGTGAGGAGGAAGCAGAGTGTGAGGAGAGAGCAGAGTGTGAGGAGGGAGCAGACTGTGAGGAGAGAGCAGAGTGTGAGGAGAGAGCAGGGTGTGAGGAGAGAGCAGAGTGTGAGGAGGGAGCAGAGAGTGAGGAGAGAGCAGAGGGAGCAGGGTGTGAGGAGAGATCAGAGTGTGAGGAGAGAGCAGGGTGTGAGGAGAGAGCAGGGTGTGAGGAGAGAGCAGAGTGTGAGGAGGGAGCAGAGTGTGAGGAGAGAGCAGAGTGTGAGGAGAGAGCAGGGTGTGAGGAGAGAGCAGAGTGTGAGGAGGGAGCAGAGAGTGAGGAGGGAGCAGAGCGTGAGGAGAGAGCGGAGCGTGAGGAGGGAGCGGAGCGTGAGGAGAGAGCAGAGCATGAGGAGAGAGCAGGGCGTGAGGAGGGAGCAGGGCATGAGGAGGGAGCAGAGCGTGAGGAGAAAGCAGAGCGTGAGGAGGGAGCAGAGCGTGAGGAGGGAGCAGAGTGTGAGGAGAGAGCAGAGTGTGAGGAAAGAGCAGAGTGTGAGGAGGGAGCAGAGTGTGAGGAGAGAGCAGAGTGTGAGGAAGGAGCAGAGTGTGAGGAGGGAGCCGAGTGTGAGGAGGGAGCAGAGTGTGAGGAGAGAGCAGAGAGTGAGGAGAGAGCAGGGTGTGAGGAGAGAGCAGAGTGTGAGGAGAAAGCAGGGTGTGAGGAGAGAGCAGAGTGTGAGGAAAGAGCAGGGTGTGAGGAGAGAGCAGAGTGTGAGGAGAGAGCAGGGTGTGAGGAGAGAGCAGAGTGTGAGGAGAGAGCAGGGTGTGAGGAGAGAGCAGGGTGTGAGGAGAGAGCAGAGTGTGAGGAGAGAGCAGGGTGTGAGGAGAGAGCAGAGTGTGAGGAGAGAGCAGGGTGTGAGGAGAGAGCAGGGTGTGAGGAGAAAGCAGAGTGTGAGGAGAGAGCAGAGTGTGAGGAGAGAGCAGGGTGTGAGGAGAAAGCAGGGTGTGAGGAGAGAGCAGGGTGTGAGGAGAGAGCAGAGTGTGAGGAGAGAGCAGGGTGTGAGGAGGGAGCAGAGTGGGAGGAGAGAGCAGAGTGTGAGGAGAGAGCAGGGTGTGAGGAGAGAGCAGGGTGTGAGGAGGGAGCAGAGTGTGAGGAGAGAGCAGAGTGTGAGGAGGGAGCAGACTGTGAGGAGAGAGCAGAGTGTGAGGAGAGAGCAGAGTGTGAGGAGAGAGCAGAGGGAGCAGGGTGTGAGGAGAGAGCAGAGTGTGAGGAGAGAGCAGGGTGTGAGGAGAGAGCAGAGTGTGAGGAGGGAGCAGAGTGTGAGGAGAGAGCAGGGTGTGAGGAGAGAGCAGAGTGTGAGGAGGGAGCAGAGTGTGAGGAGAGAGCAGAGTGTGAGGAGAGAGCAGGGTGTGAGGAGAGAGCAGAGTGTGAAGAGAGAGCAGAGTGTGAGGAGAGAGCAGAGTGTGAAGAGAGAGCAGAGTGTGAGGAGAGAGCAGAGTGTGAGTAGAGAGCAGGGTGTGAGGAGAGAGCAGAGTGTGAGGAGAGAGCAGGGTGTGAGGAGGGAGCAGGGTGTGAGGAGAGAGCAGGGTGTGAGGAGGGAGCAGAGTGTGCGGAGAGAGCAGAGTGTGAGGAGAGAGCAGGGTGTGAGGAGAGAGCAGAGTGTGAGGAGGGAGCAGAGTGTGAGGAGAGAGCAGAGTGTGAGGAGAGAGCAGAGTGTGAGGAGAGAGCAGAGTGTGAGGAGAGAGCAGGGTGTGAGAAGAGAGCAGGGTGTGCGGAGAGAGCAGGGTGTGAGGAGAGAGCAGAGTGTGAGGAGGGAGCAGAGTGTGAGGAGAGAGCAGAGTGTGAGGAGGGAGCAGAGTGTGAGGAGAGAGCAGAGTGTGAGGAGGGAGCAGGGTGTGAGGAGAGAGCAGGGTGTGAGGAGGGAGCAGACTGTGAGGAGAGAGCAGGGTGTGAGGAGAGAGCAGAGTGTGAGGAGGGAGCAGAGTGTGAGGAGAGAGCAGGGTGTGAGGAGAGAGCAGGGTGTGAGGAGAAAGCAGATTGTGAGGAGAGAGCAGAGTGTGAGGAGAGAGCAGGGTGTGAGGAGAGAGCAGGGTGTGAGGAGAGAGCAGGGTGTGAGGAGAGAGCAGAGTGTGAGGAGAGAGCAGAGTGTAAGGAGAGAGCAGGGTGTGAGGAGGGAGCAGAGTGGGAGGAGAGAGCAGAGTGTGAGGAGAGAGCAGGGTGTGAGGAGAGAGCAGAGTGTGAGGAGGGAGCAGAGTGTGAGGAGAGAGCAGAGTGTGAGGAGGGAGCAGACTGTGAGGAGAGAGCAGAGTGTGAGGAGAGAGCAGAGTGTGAGGAGAGAGCAGAGGGAGCAGGGTGTGAGGAGAGAGCAGAGTGTGAGGAGAGAGCAGGGTGTGAGGAGAGAGCAGAGTGTGAGGAGAGCAGGGTGTGAGGAGAGAGCAGGGTGTGAGGAGAAAGCAGAGTGTGAGGAGAGAGCAGAGTGTGAGGAGAGAGCAGGGTGTGAGGAGAGACCAGGGTGTGAGGAGAGAGCAGAGTGTGAGGAGAGAGCAGAGGGAGCAGGGTGTGAGGAGGGAGCAGAGCGTGAGGAGGGAGCAGAGTGTGAGGAGAGAGCAGAGTGTGAGGAGAGCAGGGTGTGAGGAGAGAGCAGGGTGTGAGGAGAAAGCAGAGTGTGAGGAGAGAGCAGAGTGTGAGGAGAGAGCAGGGTGTGAGGAGAGACCAGGGTGTGAGGAGAGAGCAGAGCGTGAGGAGGGAGCAGAGCGTGAGGAGGGAGCAGAGTGTGAGGAGAGAGCAGAGTGTGAGGAGAGCAGGGTGTGAGGAGAGAGCAGGGTGTGAGGAGAAAGCAGAGTGTGAGGAGAGAGCAGAGTGTGAGGAGAGAGCTGGGTGTGAGGAGAGACCAGGGTGTGAGGAGAGAGCAGAGTGTGAGGAGAGAGCAGGGTGTGAGGAGGGAGCAGAGTGGGAGGAGAGAGCAGAGTGTGAGGAGAGAGCAGGGTGTGAGGAGAGAGCAGAGTGTGAGGAGGGAGCAGAGTGTGAGGAAAGAGCAGAGTGTGAGGAGGGAGCAGACTGTGAGGAGAGAGCAGAGTGTGAGGAGAGAGCAGAGTGTGAGGAGAGAGCAGAAGGAGCAGGGTGTGAGGAGAGAGCAGAGTGTGAGGAGAGAGCAGGGTGTGAGGAGAGAGCAGAGTGTGAGGAGGGAGCAGAGCGTGAGGAGAGAGCAGAGCGTGAGGAGAGAGCAGAGCGTGAGGAGAGAGCAGGGCGTGAGGAGGGAGCAGAGTGTGAGGAGAGAGCAGAGTGTGAGGAGAGAGCAGGGTGTGAGGAGAGAGCAGGGTGTGAGGAGGGAGCAGAGTGTGAGGAGGGAGCAGAGTGTGAGGAGAGAGCAGAGTGTGAGGAGAGAGCAGAGGGAGCAGGGTGTGAGGAGAGAGCATGGTGTGAGGAGAGAGCAGAATGTGAGTAGAGAGCAGGGTGTGAGGAGAGAGCAGGGTGTGAGGAGGGAGCAGAGTGTGAGGAGAGAGCAGAGTGTGAGGAGAGAGCAGAGTGTGAGGAGAGAGCAGGGTGTGAGGAGGGAGCAGACTGAGAGGAGGGAGCAGACTGTGAGGAGAGAGCAGAGTGTGAGGAGAGAGCAGAGGGAGCAGGGTGCGAGGAGAGAGCAGAGTGTAAGGAGAGATCAGGGTGTGAGGAGAGAGCAGGGTGTGCGGAGAGAGCAGGGTGTGAGGAGAGAGCAGAGTGTGAGGAGGGAGCAGAGTGTGAGGAGGGAGCATAGTGTGAGGAGAGAGCAGAGTGTGAGGAGGGAGCAGAGTGTGAGGAGGGAGCAGAGTGTGAGGAGAGAGCAGAGTGTGAGGAGAGAGCAGGGTGTGAGGAGAGAGCAGGGTGTGAGGAGAGAACAGAGTGTGAGGAGGGAGCAGAGTGTGAGGAGGGAGCAGAGTGTGAGGAGAGAGCAGAGTGTGAGGAGAGAGCAGAGTGTGAGGAGGGAGCAGAGTGTGAGGAGGGAGCAGAGTGTGAGGAGAGAGCAGAGTGTGAGGAGAGAGCAGGGTGTGAGGAGAGAGCAGGGTGTGAGGAGAGAGCAGGGTGTGAGGAGAGAGCAGGATGTGAGGAGGGAGCAGAGTGTGAGGAGGGAGCAGACTGTGAGGAGAGAGCAGGGCGTGAGGAGGGAGCAGGGCGTGAGGAGGGAGCAGGGCGTGAGGAGAGAGCAGAGTGAGAGGAGGGAGCAGAGTGTGAGGAGGGAGCAGAGTGTGAGGAGAGAGCAGAGTGTGAGGAGAGAGCAGAGTGTGAGGAAGGAGTAGAGTGTGAGGAGAGAGCAGAGTGTGAGGAGGGAGCAGAGTGTGAGGAGAGAGCAGAGTGTGAGGAAGGAGCAGAGTGTGAGGAGGGAGCAGAGTGTGAGGAGAGAGCAGAGTGTGAGGAGAGAGCAGGGTGTGAGGAGAGAGCAGGGTGTGAGGAGAGAGCAGAGTGTGAGGAGAGAGCAGAGTGTGAGGAGAGAGCAGGGTGTGAGGAGGGAGCAGGGTGTGAGGAGAGAGCAGAGTGTGAGGAGAGAGCAGGGTGTGAGGAGAGAGCAGCAGGGGTGTGAGGAGGAAGCAGAGTGTGAGGAGAGAGCAGAGTGTGAGGAGGGAGCAGACTGTGAGGAGAGAGCAGAGTGTGAGGAGAGAGCAGGGTGTGAGGAGAGAGCAGAGTGTGAGGAGGGAGCAGAGAGTGAGGAGAGAGCAGAGGGAGCAGGGTGTGAGGAGAGATCAGAGTGTGAGGAGAGAGCAGGGTGTGAGGAGAGAGCAGGGTGTGAGGAGAGAGCAGAGTGTGAGGAGGGAGCAGAGTGTGAGGAGAGAGCAGAGTGTGAGGAGAGAGCAGGGTGTGAGGAGAGAGCAGAGTGTGAGGAGGGAGCAGAGAGTGAGGAGGGAGCAGAGCGTGAGGAGAGAGCGGAGCGTGAGGAGGGAGTGGAGCGTGAGTAGAGAGCAGAGCATGAGGAGAGAGCAGGGCGTGAGGAGGGAGCAGGGCATGAGGAGGGAGCAGAGCGTGAGGAGAAAGCAGAGCGTGAGGAGGGAGCAGAGTGTGAGGAGAGAGCAGAGTGTGAGGAAAGAGCAGAGTGTGAGGAGGGAGCAGAGTGTGAGGAGAGAGCAGAGTGTGAGGAAGGAGCAGAGTGTGAGGAGGGAGCCGAGTGTGAGGAGGGAGCAGAGTGTGAGGAGAGAGCAGAGAGTGAGGAGAGAGCAGGGTGTGAGGAGAGAGCAGAGTGTGAGGAGAAAGCAGGGTGTGAGGAGAGAGCAGAGTGTGAGGAAAGAGCAGGGTGTGAGGAGAGAGCAGAGTGTGAGGAGAGAGCAGGGTGTGAGGAGAGAGCAGAGTGTGAGGAGAGAGCAGGGTGTGAGGAGAGAGCAGGGTGTGAGGAGAGAGCAGAGTGTGAGGAGAGAGCAGGGTGTGAGGAGAGAGCAGAGTGTGAGGAGAGAGCAGGGTGTGAGGAGAGAGCAGGGTGTGAGGAGAAAGCAGAGTGTGAGGAGAGAGCAGAGTGTGAGGAGAGAGCAGGGTGTGAGGAGAAAGCAGGGTGTGAGGAGAGACCAGGGTGTGAGGAGAGAGCAGGGTGTGAGGAGAGATCAGAGTGTGAGGAGAGAGCAGGGTGTGAGGAGGGAGCAGAGTGGGAGGAGAGAGCAGAGTGTGAGGAGAGAGCAGGGTGTGAGGAGAGAGCAGGGTGTGAGGAGGGAGCAGAGTGTGAGGAGAGAGCAGAGTGTGAGGAGGGAGCAGACTGTGAGGAGAGAGCAGAGTGTGAGGAGAGAGCAGAGTGTGAGGAGAGAGCAGAGGGAGCAGGGTGTGAGGAGAGAGCAGAGTGTGAGGAGAGAGCAGGGTGTGAGGAGAGAGCAGAGTGTGAGGAGGGAGCAGAGTGTGAGGAGAGAGCAGGGTGTGAGGAGAGAGCAGAGTGTGAGGAGGGAGCAGAGTGTGAGGAGAGAGCAGAGTGTGAGGAGAGAGCAGGGTGTGAGGAGAGAGCAGAGTGTGAAGAGAGAGCAGAGTGTGAGGAGAGAGCAGAGTGTGAAGAGAGAGCAGAGTGTGAGGAGAGAGCAGAGTGTGAGTAGAGAGCAGGGTGTGAGGAGAGAGCAGAGTGTGAGGAGAGAGCAGGGTGTGAGGAGGGAGCAGGGTGTGAGGAGAGAGCAGGGTGTGAGGAGGGAGCAGAGTGTGCGGAGAGAGCAGAGTGTGAGGAGAGAGCAGGGTGTGAGGAGAGAGCAGAGTGTGAGGAGGGAGCAGAGTGTGAGGAGAGAGCAGAGTGTGAGGAGAGAGCAGAGTGTGAGGAGAGAGCAGAGTGTGAGGAGAGAGCAGGGTGTGAGAAGAGAGCAGGGTGTGCGGAGAGAGCAGGGTGTGAGGAGAGAGCAGAGTGTGAGGAGGGAGCAGAGTGTGAGGAGAGAGCAGAGTGTGAGGAGGGAGCAGAGTGTGAGGAGAGAGCAGAGTGTGAGGAGGGAGCAGGGTGTGAGGAGAGAGCAGGGTGTGAGGAGGGAGCAGACTGTGAGGAGAGAGCAGGGTGTGAGGAGAGAGCAGAGTGTGAGGAGGGAGCAGAGTGTGAGGAGAGAGCAGGGTGTGAGGAGAGAGCAGGGTGTGAGGAGAAAGCAGAGTGTGAGGAGAGAGCAGAGTGTGAGGAGAGAGCAGGGTGTGAGGAGAGAGCAGGGTGTGAGGAGAGAGCAGGGTGTGAGGAGAGAGCAGAGTGTGAGGAGAGAGCAGAGTGTAAGGAGAGAGCAGGGTGTGAGGAGGGAGCAGAGTGGGAGGAGAGAGCAGAGTGTGAGGAGAGAGCAGGGTGTGAGGAGAGAGCAGAGTGTGAGGAGGGAGCAGAGTGTGAGGAGAGAGCAGAGTGTGAGGAGGGAGCAGACTGTGAGGAGAGAGCAGAGTGTGAGGAGAGAGCAGAGTGTGAGGAGAGAGCAGAGGGAGCAGGGTGTGAGGAGAGAGCAGAGTGTGAGGAGAGAGCAGGGTGTGAGGAGAGAGCAGAGTGTGAGGAGAGCAGGGTGTGAGGAGAGAGCAGGGTGTGAGGAGAAAGCAGAGTGTGAGGAGAGAGCAGAGTGTGAGGAGAGAGCAGGGTGTGAGGAGAGACCAGGGTGTGAGGAGAGAGCAGAGTGTGAGGAGAGAGCAGAGGGAGCAGGGTGTGAGGAGGGAGCAGAGCGTGAGGAGGGAGCAGAGTGTGAGGAGAGAGCAGAGTGTGAGGAGAGCAGGGTGTGAGGAGAGAGCAGGGTGTGAGGAGAAAGCAGAGTGTGAGGAGAGAGCAGAGTGTGAGGAGAGAGCAGGGTGTGAGGAGAGACCAGGGTGTGAGGAGAGAGCAGAGCGTGAGGAGGGAGCAGAGCGTGAGGAGGGAGCAGAGTGTGAGGAGAGAGCAGAGTGTGAGGAGAGCAGGGTGTGAGGAGAGAGCAGGGTGTGAGGAGAAAGCAGAGTGTGAGGAGAGAGCAGAGTGTGAGGAGAGAGCTGGGTGTGAGGAGAGACCAGGGTGTGAGGAGAGAGCAGAGTGTGAGGAGAGAGCAGGGTGTGAGGAGGGAGCAGAGTGGGAGGAGAGAGCAGAGTGTGAGGAGAGAGCAGGGTGTGAGGAGAGAGCAGAGTGTGAGGAGGGAGCAGAGTGTGAGGAAAGAGCAGAGTGTGAGGAGGGAGCAGACTGTGAGGAGAGAGCAGAGTGTGAGGAGAGAGCAGAGTGTGAGGAGAGAGCAGAAGGAGCAGGGTGTGAGGAGAGAGCAGAGTGTGAGGAGAGAGCAGGGTGTGAGGAGAGAGCAGAGTGTGAGGAGGGAGCAGAGCGTGAGGAGAGAGCAGAGCGTGAGGAGAGAGCAGAGCGTGAGGAGAGAGCAGGGCGTGAGGAGGGAGCAGGGCGTGAGGAGGGAGCAGAGCGTGAGGAGAGAGCAGAGCGTGAGGAGGGAGCAGAGCGTGAGGAGGGAGCAGAGTGTGAGGAGAGAGCAGAGTGTGAGGAGAGCAGGGTGTGAGGAGAGAGCAGGGTGTGAGGAGAGAGCAGGGTGTGAGGAGAGAGCAGAGTGTGAGGAGAGAGCAGAGTGTGAGGAGGGAGCAGGGTGTGCAGAGAGAGCAGGGTGTGAGGAGAGAGCAGAGTGTGAGGAAGGAGCAGAGTGTGAGGACGGAGCAGAGTGTGAGGAGGCAGCAGAGTGTGAGGAGAGAGCAGGGTGTGAGGAGAGAGCAGAGTGTGAGGAGAGAGCAGAGTGTGAGGAGAGAGCAGGGTGTGAGGAGAAAGCAGAGTGTGAGGAGAGAGCAGAGTGTGAGGAGGGAGCAGAGTGTGAAGAGAGAGCAGGGTGTGAGGAGGGAGCAGAGTGTGAGGAGGGAGCAGAGTGTGAGGAGAGAGCAGGGTGTGAGGAGAGAGCAGGGTGTGAGGAGAAAGCAGGGTGTGAGGAGAGAGCAGAGTGTGAGGAGAGAGCAAGGTGTGAGGAGAGAGCAGGATGTGAGGAGGGAGCAGGGTGTGAGGAGACAGCAGAGTGTGAGGAGAGAGCAGGGTGTGAGGAGAGAGCAGAGTTTGAGGAGAGAGCAGGGTGTGAGGAGAGAGCAGAGTGTGAGGAGAGAGCAGGGTGTGAGGAGAGAGCAGGGTGTGAGGAGAGAGCAGGGTGTGAGGAGGGAGCAGAGTGTGAGGAGAGAGCAGGGTGTGAGGAGAGAGCAGAGTGTGAGGAGGGAGCAGACTGTGAGGAGGGAGCAGGGTGTGAGGAGAGAGCAGGGTGTGAGGAGAAAGCAGAGTGTGAGGAGAGAGCAGAGTGTGAGGAGGGAGCAGAGTGTGAGGAGAGAGCAGGGTGTGAGGAGAGAGCAGGGTGTGAGGAGGGAGCAGAGCGAGGAGAGAGGAGAAGGAGCAGAGTGTAAAGACGGAGAGGCAGCAGAGTGTGAGGAGAGAGCAGGGTGTGAGGAGAGAGCAGAGTGTGAGGAGAGAGCAGAGTGTGAGGAGAGAGCATGGTGTGAGGAGAGAGCAGAGTGTGAGGAGAGAGCAGGGTGTGAGGAGAGAGCAGGGTGTGAGGAGGGAGCAGAGTGTGAGGAGAGAGCAGGGTGTGAGGAGAGAGCAGGGTGTGAGGAGAAAGCAGGGTGTGAGGAGAGAGCAGAGTGTGAGGAGAGAGCAGAGTGTGAGGAGAGAGCAGGGCGTGAGGAGGGAGCAGGGCGTGAGGAGGGAGCAGGGTGTGAGGAGGGAGCAGAGCGAGGAGAGAGGAGAAGGAGCAGAGTGTAAAGACGGAGAGGCAGCAGAGTGTGAGGAGAGAGCAGGGTGTGAGGAGAGAGCAGAGTGTGAGGAGAGAGCAGAGTGTGAGGAGAGAGCATGGTGTGAGGAGAGAGCAGAGTGTGAGGAGAGAGCAGGGTGTGAGGAGAGAGCAGAGTGTGAGGAGAGAGCAGGGTGTGAGGAGGGAGCAGAGTGTGAGGAGAGAGCAGAGTGTGAGGAGAGAGCAGGGTGTGAGGAGAGAGCAGGGTGTGAGGAGGGAGCAGAGTGTGAGGAGAGAGCAGAGTGTGAGGAGGGAGCAAACTGTGAGGAGAGAGCAGAGTGTGAGGAGAGAGCAGAGTGTGAGGAGAGAGCAGGGTGTGCGGAGAGAGCAGGGTGTGAGGAGAGTGCAGAGTGTGAGGAGAGAGCAGAGTGTGAGGAGAGAGCAGAGTGTGAGGAGGGAGCAGAGTGTGAGGAGAGAGCAGAGTGTGAGGAGGGAGCAGAGTGTGAGGAGAGAGCAGAGTGTGAGGAGAGAGCAGAGTGTGAGGAGGGAGCAGGGTGTGCGGAGAGAGCAGGGTGTGAGGAGAGAGCAGGGTGTGAGGAGGGAGCAGAGTGTGAGGAGGGAGCATAGTGTGAGGAGAGAGCAGAGTGTGAGGAGGGAGCAGAGTGTGAGGAGAGAGCAGAGTGTGAGGAGAGAGCAGGGTGTGAGGAGAGAGCAGGGTGTGAGGAGAGAGCAGAGTGTGAGGAGAGAGCAGAGTGTGAGGAGGGAGCAGAGTGTGAGGAGAGAGCAGAGTGTGAGGAGGGAGCAGAGTGTGAGGAGAGAGCAGGGTGTGAGGAGAGAGCAGGGTGTGAGGAGAGAGCAGGGTGAGAGGAGGGAGCAGAGTGTGAGGAGGGAGCAGAGTGTGAGGAGAGAGCAGAGTGTGAGGAGGGAGCAGGGTGTGAGGAGGGAGCAGAGTGTGAGGAAGGAGCAGAGTGTGAGGAGGGAGCAGAGTGTGAGGAGAGAGCAGAGTGTGAGGAGAGAGCAGAGTGTGAGGAGAGAGCAGGGTGTGAGGAGGGAGCAGAGTGTGAGGAGAGAGCAGAGTGTGAGGAGAGAGCAGGGTGTGAGGAGGGAGCAGAGTGTGAGGAGGGAGCAGAGTGTGAGGAGAGAGCAGAGTGTGAGGAGAGAGCAGAGGGAGCAGGGTGTGAGGAGAGAGCATGGTGTGAGGAGAGAGCAGAATGTGAGTAGAGAGCAGGGTGTGAGGAGAGAGCAGGGTGTGAGGAGGGAGCAGAGTGTGAGGAGAGAGCAGAGTGTGAGGAGAGAGCAGAGTGTGAGGAGAGAGCAGGGTGTGAGGAGGGAGCAGACTGAGAGGAGGGAGCAGAGTGTGAGGAGGGAGCATGGTGTGAGGAGAGAGCAGAGTGTGAGGAGGGAGCAGAGTGTGAGGAGGGAGCAGAGTGTGAGGAGAGAGCAGAGTGTGAGGAGAGAGCAGGGTGTGAGGAGAGAGCAGGGTGTGAGGAGAGAACAGAGTGTGAGGAGGGAGCAGAGTGTGAGGAGGGAGCAGAGTGTGAGGAGAGAGCAGAGTGTGAGGAGGGAGCAGAGTGTGAGGAGGGAGCAGAGTGTGAGGAGAGAGCAGAGTGTGAGGAGAGAGCAGGGTGTGAGGAGAGAGCAGGGTGTGAGGAGAGAGCAGAGTGTGAGGAGAGAGCAGGGTGTGAGGAGAGAGCAGGGTGTGAGGAGGGAGCAGAGTGTGAGGAGGGAGCAGACTGTGAGGAGAGAGCAGGGCGTGAGGAGGGAGCAGGGCGTGAGGAGGGAGCAGGGCGTGAGGAGAGAGCAGAGTGAGAGGAGGGAGCAGAGTGTGAGGAGGGAGCAGAGTGTGAGGAGAGAGCAGAGTGTGAGGAGGGAGCAGAGTGTGAGGAAGGAGCAGAGTGTGAGGAGAGAGCAGAGTGTGAGGAGGGAGCAGAGTGTGAGGAGAGAGCAGAGTGTGAGGAAGGAGCAGAGTGTGAGGAGGGAGCAGAGTGTGAGGAGAGAGCAGAGTGTGAGGAGAGAGCAGGGTGTGAGGAGAGAGCAGAGTGTGAGGAGAGAGCAGAGTGTGAGGAGAGAGCAGGGTGTGAGGAGGGAGCAGGGTGTGAGGAGAGAGCAGAGTGTGAGGAGAGAGCAGGGTGTGAGGAGAGAGCAGCAGGGGTGTGAGGAGAGAGCAGAGTGTGAGGAGGGAGCAGACTGTGAGGAGAGAGCAGAGTGTGAGGAGAGAGCAGAGAGTGAGGAGAGAGCAGAGGGAGCAGGGTGTGAGGAGAGAGCAGAGTGTGAGGAGAGAGCAGGGTGTGAGGAGAGAGCAGGGTGTGAGGAGAGAGCAGAGTGTGAGGAGGGCTCAGAGTGTGAGGAGAGAGCAGAGTGTGAGGAGAGAGCAGGGTGTGAGGAGAGAGCAGAGTGTGAGGAGGGAGCAGAGAGTGAGGAGGCAGCGGAGCATGAGGAGAGAGCGGAGCGTGAGGAGGGAGCGGAGCGTGAGGAGAGAGCAGAGCGTGAGGAGAGAGCAGGGCGTGAGGAGGGAGCAGGGCATGAGGAGGGAGCAGAGCGTGAGGAGAGAGCAGAGCGTGAGGAGGGAGCAGAGCGTGAGGAGGGAGCAGAGCGTGAGGAGAGAGCAGAGTGTGAGGAAAGAGCAGAGTGTGAGGAGGGAGCAGAGTGTGAGGAGAGAGCAGAGTGTGAGGAAGCAGCAGAGTGTGAGGAGGGAGCCGAGTGTGAGGAGGGAGCAGAGAGTGAGGAGAGAGCAGAGAGTGAGGAGAGAGCAGGGTGTGAGGAGAGAGCAGAGTGTGAGGAGAAAGCAGAGTGTGAGGAAAGAGCAGGGTGTGAGGAGAGAGCAGAGTGTGAGGAGAGAGCAGGGTGTGAGGAGAGAGCAGAGTGTGAGGAGAGAGCAGGGTGTGAGGAGAGAACAGAGTGTGAGGAGGGAGCAGAGTGTGAGGAGGGAGCAGAGTGTGAGGAGAGAGCAGAGTGTGAGGAGGGAGCAGAGTGTGAGGAGGGAGCAGAGTGTGAGGAGAGAGCAGAGTGTGAGGAGAGAGCAGGGTGTGAGGAGAGAGCAGGGTGTGAGGAGAGAGCAGAGTGTGAGGAGAGAGCAGGGTGTGAGGAGAGAGCAGGGTGTGAGGAGGGAGCAGAGTGTGAGGAGGGAGCAGACTGTGAGGAGAGAGCAGGGCGTGAGGAGGGAGCAGGGCGTGAGGAGGGAGCAGGGCGTGAGGAGAGAGCAGAGTGAGAGGAGGGAGCAGAGTGTGAGGAGGGAGCAGAGTGTGAGGAGAGAGCAGAGTGTGAGGAGGGAGCAGAGTGTGAGGAAGGAGCAGAGTGTGAGGAGAGAGCAGAGTGTGAGGAGGGAGCAGAGTGTGAGGAGAGAGCAGAGTGTGAGGAAGGAGCAGAGTGTGAGGAGGGAGCAGAGTGTGAGGAGAGAGCAGAGTGTGAGGAGAGAGCAGGGTGTGAGGAGAGAGCAGAGTGTGAGGAGAGAGCAGAGTGTGAGGAGAGAGCAGGGTGTGAGGAGGGAGCAGGGTGTGAGGAGAGAGCAGAGTGTGAGGAGAGAGCAGGGTGTGAGGAGAGAGCAGCAGGGGTGTGAGGAGGAAGCAGAGTGTGAGGAGAGAGCAGAGTGTGAGGAGGGAGCAGACTGTGAGGAGAGAGCAGAGTGTGAGGAGAGAGCAGAGAGTGAGGAGAGAGCAGAGGGAGCAGGGTGTGAGGAGAGAGCAGAGTGTGAGGAGAGAGCAGGGTGTGAGGAGAGAGCAGGGTGTGAGGAGAGAGCAGAGTGTGAGGAGGGCTCAGAGTGTGAGGAGAGAGCAGAGTGTGAGGAGAGAGCAGGGTGTGAGGAGAGAGCAGAGTGTGAGGAGGGAGCAGAGAGTGAGGCAGCGGAGCATGAGGAGAGAGCGGAGCGTGAGGAGGGAGCGGAGCGTGAGGAGAGAGCAGAGCGTGAGGAGAGAGCAGGGCGTGAGGAGGGAGCAGGGCATGAGGAGGGAGCAGAGCGTGAGGAGAGAGCAGAGCGTGAGGAGGGAGCAGAGCGTGAGGAGGGAGCAGAGCGTGAGGAGAGAGCAGAGTGTGAGGAAAGAGCAGAGTGTGAGGAGGGAGCAGAGTGTGAGGAGAGAGCAGAGTGTGAGGAAGCAGCAGAGTGTGAGGAGGGAGCCGAGTGTGAGGAGGGAGCAGAGAGTGAGGAGAGAGCAGAGAGTGAGGAGAGAGCAGGGTGTGAGGAGAGAGCAGAGTGTGAGGAGAAAGCAGAGTGTGAGGAAAGAGCAGGGTGTGAGGAGAGAGCAGAGTGTGAGGAGAGAGCAGGGTGTGAGGAGAGAGCAGAGTGTGAGGAGAGAGCAGGGTGTGAGGAGAGAGCAGGGTGTGAGGAGAGAGCAGAGTGTGAGGAGAGAGCAGGGTGTGAGGAGAGAGCAGAGTGTGAGGAGAGAGCAGGGTGTGAGGAGAGAGCAGGGTGTGAGGAGAAAGCAGAGTGTGAGGAGAGAGCAGAGTGTGAGGAGAGAGCAGGGTGTGAGGAGAGAGAAGGGTGTGAGGAGAGAGCAGGGTGTGAGGAGAGAGCAGAGTGTGAGGGGAGAGCAGGGTGTGAGGAGGGAGCAGAGTGGGAGGAGAGAGCAGAGTGTGAGGAGAGAGCAGGGTGTGAGGAGAGAGCAGGGTGTGAGGAGGGAGCAGAGTGTGAGGAGAGAGCAGAGTGTGAGGAGGGAGCAGACTGTGAGGAGAGAGCAGAGTGTGAGGAGAGAGCAGAGTGTGAGGTGAGAGCAGAGGGAGCTGGGTGTGAGGAGAGAGCAGAGTGTGAGGAGAGAGCAGGGTGTGAGGAGAGAGCAGAGTGTGAGGAGGGAGCAGAGTGTGATTAGAGAGCAGGGTGTGAGGAGAGAGCAGAGTGTGAGGAGGGAGCAGAGTGTGAGGAGAGAGCAGAGTGTGAGGAGAGAGCAGGGTGTGAGGAGAGAGCAGAGTGTGAGGAGAGAGCAGAGTGTGAGGAGAGAGCAGAGTGTGAAGAGAGAGCAGAGTGTGAGGAGAGAGCAGAGTGTGAGGAGAGAGCAGGGTGTGCGGAGAGAGCAGAGTGTGAGGAGAGAGCAGGGTGTGAGGAGGGAGCAGAGTGTGAGGAGAGAGCAGGGTGTGAGGAGAGAGCAGAGTGTGCGGAGAGAGCAGAGTGTGAGGAGAGAGCAGGGTGTGAGGAGAGAGCAGAGTGTGAGGAGGGAGCAGAGTGTGAGGAGAGAGCAGAGTGTGAGGAGAGAGCAGAGTGTGAGGAGAGAGCAGAGTGTGAGGAGAGAGCAGGGTGTGAGAAGAGAGCAGGGTGTGCGGAGAGAGCAGGGTGTGAGGAGAGAGCAGAGTGTGAGGAGGGAGCAGAGTGTGAGGAGAGAGCAGAGTGTGAGGAGGGAGCAGAGTGTGAGGAGGGAGCAGGGTGTGAGGAGGGAGCAGGGTGTGAGGAGAGAGCAGGGTGTGAGGAGGGAGCAGACTGTGAGGAGAGAGCAGGGTGTGAGGAGAGAGCAGAGTGTGAGGAGGGAGCAGAGTGTGAGGAGAGAGCAGGGTGTGAGGAGAGAGCAGGGTGTGAGGAGAAAGCAGAGTGTGAGGAGAGAGCAGGGTGTGAGGAGAGAGCAGGGTGTGAGGAGAGAGCAGGGTGTGAGGAGAGAGCAGAGTGTGAGGAGAGAGCAGGGTGTGAGGAGGGAGCAGAGTGGGAGGAGAGAGCAGAGTGTGAGGAGAGAGCAGGGTGTGAGGAGAGAGCAGAGTGTGAGGAGGGAGCAGAGTGTGAGGAGAGAGCAGAGTGTGAGGAGGGAGCAGAGTGTGAGGAGGGAGCAGACTGTGAGGAGAGAGCAGAGTGTGAGGAGAGAGCAGAGGGAGCAGGGTGTGAGGAGAGAGCAGAGTGTGAGGAGAGAGCAGGGTGTGAGGAGAGAGCAGAGTGTGAGGAGGGAGCAGAGTGTGAGGAGAGAGCAGAGCGTGAGGAGAGAGCAGAGCGTGAGGAGAGAGCAGGGCGTGAGAAGGGAGCAGGGCGTGAGGAGGGAGCAGAGCGTGAGGAGGGAGCAGAGCGTGAGGAGGGAGCAGAGCGTGAGGAGAGAGCAGAGTGTGAGGAGAGCAGGGTGTGAGGAGAGAGCAGAGTGTGAGGAGAGAGCAGAGTGTGAGGAGAGAGCAGGGTGTGAGGAGAGACCAGGGTGTGAGGAGAGAGCAGAGCGTGAGGAGGGAGCAGAGCGTGAGGAGGGAGCAGAGTGTGAGGAGAGCAGGGTGTGAGGAGAGAGCAGGGTGTGAGGAGAAAGCAGAGTGTGAGGAGAGAGCAGAGTGTGAGGAGAGAGCTGGGTGTGAGGAGAGACCAGGGTGTGAGGAGAGAGCAGAGTGTGAGGAGAGAGCAGGGTGTGAGGAGGGAGCAGAGTGGGAGGAGAGAGCAGAGTGTGAGGAGAGAGCAGGGTGTGAGGAGAGAGCAGAGTGTGAGGAGGGAGCAGAGTGTGAGGAAAGAGCAGAGTGTGAGGAGGGAGCAGACTGTGAGGAGAGAGCAGAGTGTGAGGAGAGAGCAGAGGGAGCAGGGTGTGAGGAGAGAGCAGAGTGTGAGGAGAGAGCAGGGTGTGAGGAGAGAGCAGAGTGTGAGGAGGGAGCAGAGCGTGAAGAGAGAGCAGAGCGTGAGGAGAGAGCAGGGCGTGAGGAGGGAGCAGGGCGTGAGGAGGGAGCAGAGCGTGAGGAGAGAGCAGAGCGTGAGGAGGGAGCAGAGCGTGAGGAGGGAGCAGAGTGTGAGGAGAGAGCAGAGTGTGAGGAGAGCAGGGTGTGAGGAGAGAGCAGGGTGTGAGGAGAAAGCAGAGTGTGAGGAGAGAGCAGGGTGTGAGGAGAGACCAGGGTGTGTGGAGAGAGCAGGGTGTGAGGAGAGATCAGAGTGTGAGGAGAGAGCAGAGTGTGAGGAGAGAGCAGGGTGTGAGGAGGGAGCAGAGTGGGAGGAGAGAGCAGAGAGTGAGGAGAGAGCAAGGTGTGAGGAGAGAGCAGGGTGTGAGGAGGGAGCAGAGTGTGAGGAGAGAGCAGAGTGTGAGGAGGGAGCAGACTGTGAGGAGAGAGCAGAGTGTGAGGAGAGAGCAGAGGGAGCAGGGTGTGAGGAGAGAGCAGAGTGTGAGGAGAGAGCAGGGTGTGCGGAGAGAGCAGGGTGTGAGGAGAGAGCAGAGTGTGAGGAGGGAGCAGAGTGTGAGGAGAGAGCAGAGTGTGAGGAGAGAGCAGAGCGTGAGGAGAGAGCAGGGCATGAGGAGGGAGCAGGGCGTGAGGAGAGAGCAGAGCGTGAGGAGGGAGCAGAGCGTGAGGAGGGAGCAGAGCGTGAGGAGAGAGCAGGGCGTGAGGAGGGAGCAGGGCGTGAGGAGAGAGCAGAGCGTGAGGAGGGAGCAGAGCGTGAGGAGGGAGCAGAGTGTGAGGAGGGAGCAGAGTGTGAGGAGGGAGCAGAGTGTGAGGAGAGAGCAGAGTGTGAGGAAGGAGCAGAGTGTGAGGAGGGAGCAGAGTGTCAGGAGAGAGCAGAGAGTGAGGAGAGAGCAGGGTGTGAGGAGACAGCAGAGTGTGAGGAGGGAGCAGAGTGTGAGGAGGGAGCAGAGTGTGAGGAGAGAGAAGAGTGTGAGGAGAGAGCAGAGTGTGAGAAGGGAGCAGGGTGTGAGGAGAGAGCAGGTTGTGAGGAGGGAGCAAACTGTGAGGAGAGAGCAGGGTGTGAGGAGAGAGCAGAGTGTGAGGAGGGAGGAGAGTGTGAGGAGGGAGCAGAGTGTGAGGAGAGAGCAGGGTGTGAGGAGAGAGCAGGGTGTGAGGAGAAAGCAGAGTGTGAGGAGAGAGCAGAGTGTGAGGAGAGAGCAGAGTGTGAGGAAAGAGCAGGGTGTGAGGAGAGAGCAGAGTGTGAGGAGAGAGCAGGGTGTGAGGAGAGAGCAGAGTGTGAGGAGAGAGCAGGGTGTGAGGAGAGAGCAGGGTGTGAGGAGAGAGCAGAGTGTGAGGAGAGAGCAGGGTGTGAGGAGAGAGCAGGGTGTGAGGAGAGAGCAGAGTGTGAGGAGAGAGCAGGGTGTGAGGAGAGAGCAGGGCGTAAGGAGGGAGCAGAGCATGAGGAGAGAGCAGGGCGTGAGGAAGGAGCAGACTGTGAGGAGAGAGCAGAGTGTGAGGAGAGAGCAGAGCGTGAGGAGGGAGCAGACTGTGAGGAGAGAGCAGAGTGTGAGGAGAGAGCAGAGTGTGAGGAGAGAGCAGGGTGTGAGGAGGGAGCAGAGTGTGAGGAGAGAGCAGAGTGTGAGGAGAGAGCAGGGTGTGAGGAGGGAGCAGAGTGTGAGGAGAGAGCAGAGTGTGAGGAGGGAGCAGACTGTGAGGAGAGAGCAGAGTGTGAGAAGAGAGCAGAGTGTGAGGAGAGAGCAGAGGGAGCAGGGTGTGAGGAGAGAGGAGAGTGTGAGGAGAGAGCAGGGTGTGAGGAGAGAGCAGAGTGTGAGGAGGGAGCAGAGTGTGAGGAGAGAGCAGAGTGTGAGGAGAGAGCAGAGTGTGAGGAGGGAGCAGAGTGTGAGGAGAGAGCAGAGTGTGAGGAGAGAGCAGAGTGTGAGGAAGGAGCAGAGTGTGAGGAGGGAGCAGAGTGTGAGGAGGGAGCAGAGTGTGAGGAGAGAGCAGAGTGTGAGGAGAGAGGAGAGTGTGAGGAGAGAGCAGGGTGTGAGGAGAGTGCAGGGTGTGAGGAGAGAGCAGGGTGTGAGGAGAGAGCAGGGTGTAAGGAGAGAGCAGAGTGTGAGGAGAGAGCAGGGTGTGAGGAGAGAGCAGGGTGTAAGGAGGGAGCAGAGCGTGAGGAGAGAGCAGGGCGTGAGGAAGGAGCAGACTGTGAGGAGGGAGCAGAGTGTGAGGAGAGAGCAGAGCGTGAGGAGGGAGCAGAGCGTGAGGAGAGAGCAGAGTGTGAGGAGAGAGCAGAGTGTGAGGAGAGAGCAGAGTGTGAGGAGAGAGCAGGGTGTGAGGAGGGAGCAGAGTGTGAGGAGAGAGCAGAGTGTGAGGAGAGAGCAGGTTGTGAGGAGAGAGCAGGGTGTGAGGAGGGAGCAGAGTGTGAGGAGAGAGCAGAGTGTGAGGAGGGAGCAGACTGTGAGGAGAGAGCAGAGTGTGAGGAGAGAGCAGAGAGTGAGGAGAGAGCAGAGGGAGCAGGGTGTGAGGAGAGAGGAGAGTGTGAGGAGAGAGCAGGGTGTGAGGAGAGAGCAGGGTGTGAGGAGGGAGCAGAGTGTGAGGAGAGAGCAGAGTGTGAGGAGAGAGCAGATTGTGAGGAGGGAGCAGAGTGTGAGGAGAGAGCAGAGTGTGAGGAAGGAGCAGAGTGTGAGGAGGGAGCAGAGTGTGAGGACGGAGCAGAGTTTGAGGAGAGAGCAGAGTGTGAGGAGAGAGCAGGGCATGAGGAAGGAGCAGAGTGTGAGGAGGGAGCAGAGCGTGAGGAGGGAGCAGAGTGTGAGGAGAGAGCAGAGTGTGAGGAGAGAGCAGAGGGAGCAGGGTGTGAGGAGAGAGGAGAGTGTGAGGAGAGAGCAGGGTGTGAGGAGAGAGCAGAGTGTGAGGAGGGAGCAGAGTGTGAGGAGAGAGCAGAGTGTGAGGAGGGAGTAGAGTGTGAGGAGAGAGCAGAGTGTGAGGAGGAAGTAGGGTGTGAGGAGGAAGCAGGGTGTGAGGAGGGAGCAGACTGTGAGGAGAGAGCAGGGTGTGAGGAGAGAGCAGAGTGTGAGGAGGGAGCAGAGTGTGAGGAGGGAGCAGAGTGTGAGGAGAGAGCAGGGTGTGAGAAGAGAGCAGGGTGTGAGGAGAAAGCAGAGTGTGAGGAGAGAGCAGAGTGTGAGGAGAGAGCAGAGTGTGAGGAGAGAGCAGGGTGTGAGGAGAAAGCAGAGTGTGAGGAGAGAGCAGGGTGTGAGGAGAGAGCAGAGTGTGAGGAGAGAGCAGGGTGTGAGGAGAGAGCAGGGTGTGAGGAGAGAGCAGGGTGTGAGGAGGGAGCAGACTGTGAGGAGAGAGCAGAGTGTGAGGAGAGAGCAGAGTGTGAGCAGAGAGCAGGGTGTGAGGAGAGAGCAGGGTGTGAGGAGGGAGCAGAGTGTGAGGAGAGAGCAGAGTGTGAGGAGGGAGCAGACTGTGAGAAGAGAGCAGAGTGTGAGGAGAGAGCAGAGTGTGAGGAGAGAGCAGAGGGAGCAGGGTGTGAGGAGAGAGGAGAGTGTGAGGAGAGAGCAGGGTGTGAGGAGAGAGCAGAGTGTGAGGAGAGAGCAGGGTGTGAGGAGAGAGCAGGGTGTGAGGAGAGAGCAGAGTGTGAGGAGGGAGCAGGGTGTGAGGAGGGAGCAGAGTGTGAGGAGGGAGCAGACTGTGAGGAGAGAGCAGAGTGTGAGGAGAGAGCAGAGGGAGCAGGGTGTGAGGAGAGAGGAGAGTGTGAGGAGAGAGCAGGGTGTGAGGAGAGAGCAGAGTGTGAGGAGAGAGCAGGGTGTGAGGAGAGAGCAGGGTGTGAGGAGAGAGCAGAGTGTGAGGAGGGAGCAAACTGTGAGGAGAGAGCAGAGTGTGAGGAGAGAGCAGAGTGTGAGGAGAGAGCAGGGTGTGCGGAGAGAGCAGGGTGTGAGGAGAGTGCAGAGTGTGAGGAGAGAGCAGAGTGTGAGGAGGGAGCAGAGTGTGAGGAGGGAGCAGAGTGTGAGGAGGGAGCAGAGTGTGAGGAGAGAGCAGAGTGTGAGGAGGGAGCAGGGTGTGCGGAGAGAGCAGGGTGTGAGGAGAGAGCAGGGTGTGAGGAGGGAGCAGAGTGTGAGGAGGGAGCATAGTGTGAGGAGAGAGCAGAGTGTGAGGAGGGAGCAGAGTGTGAGGAGAGAGCAGAGTGTGAGGAGAGAGCAGGGTGTGAGGAGAGAGCAGGGTGTGAGGAGAGAGCAGAGTGTGAGGAGAGAGCAGAGTGTGAGGAGGGAGCAGAGTGTGAGGAGAGAGCAGAGTGTGAGGAGGGAGCAGAGTGTGAGGAGGGAGCAGAGTGTGAGGAGAGAGCAGAGTGTGAGGAGAGAGCAGGGTGTGAGGAGAGAGCAGGGTGAGAGGAGGGAGCAGAGTGTGAGGAGGGAGCAGAGTGTGAGGAGAGAGCAGAGTTTGAGGAGGGAGCAGAGAGTGAGGAGGGAGCAGAGTGTGAGGAAGGAGCAGAGTGTGAGGAGGGAGCAGAGTGTGAGGAGAGAGCAGAGTGTGAGGAGAGAGCAGAGTGTGAGGAGAGAGCAGGGTGTGAGGAGAGAGCAGGGTGTGAGGAGGGAGCAGGGTGTGAGGAGGGAGCAGACTGTGAGGAGAGAGCAGAGTGTGAGGAGAGAGCAGAGTGTGAGGAGAGAGCAGAGGGAGCAGGGTGTGAGGAGAGAGCAGGGTGTGAGGAGAGAGCAGGGTGTGAGGAGAGAGCAGGGTGTGAGGAGAGAGCAGAGTGTGAGGAGGGAGCAGAGTGTGAGGAGAGAGTAGAGTGTGAGGAGAGAGCAGGGTGTGAGGAGAGAGCAGGGTGTGAGGAGAGAGCAGAGTGTGAAGAGAGAGCAGAGTGTGAGGAGAGAGCAGAGTGTGAGGAGAGAGCAGAGTGTGAGGAGAGAGCAGAATGTGAGTAGAGAGCAGGGTGTGAGGAGAGAGCAGAGTGTGAGGAGAGAGCAGGGTGTGAGGAGGGAGCAGAGTGTGAGGAGAGAGCAGAGTGTGAGGAGAGAGCAGAGTGTGAGGAGAGAGCAGGGTGTGAGGAGAGAGCAGAGTGTGAGGAGGGAGCAGACTGTGAGGAGAGAGCAGAGTGTGAGGAGAGAGCAGATGGAGCAGGGTGCGAGGAGAGAGCAGAGTGTGAGGAGAGAGCAGAATGTGAGTAGAGAGCAGGGTGTGAGGAGATAGCAGAGTGTGAGGAGAGAGCAGGGTGTGAGGAGGGAGCAGAGTGTGAGGAGAGAGCAGAGTGTGAGGAGAGAGCAGAGTGTGAGGAGAGAGCAGGGTGTGAGGAGAGAGCAGAGTGTGAGGAAGGAGCAGACTGTGAGGAGAGAGCAGAGTGTGAGGAGAGAGCAGAGGGAGCAGGGTGTGAGGAGAGAGCAGAGTGTGAGGAGAGATCAGGGTGTGAGGAGAGAGCAGGGTGTGCAGAGAGAGCAGGGTGTGAGGAGAGAGCAGAGTGTGAGGAGGGAGCAGAGTGTGAGGAGGGAGCATAGTGTGAGGAGAGAGCAGAGTGTGAGGAGGGAGCAGAGTGTGAGGAGAGAGCAGAGTGTGAGGAGAGAGCAGGGTGTGAGGAGAGAGCAGGGTGTGAGGAGAGAACAGAGTGTGAGGAGGGAGCAGAGTGTGAGGAGGGAGCAGAGTGTGAGGAGAGAGCAGAGTGTGAGGATGGAGCAGAGTGTGAGGAGGGAGCAGAGTGTGAGGAGAGAGCAGGGTGTGAGGAGAGAGCAGGGTGTGAGGAGAGAGCAGAGTGTGAGGAGAGAGCAGGGTGTGAGGAGAGAGCAGGGTGTGAGGAAGAGCAGAGTGTGAGGAGAGAGCAGAGTGTGAGGAGGGAGCAGGGTGTGAGGAGAGAGCAGGGTGTGAGGAAAGAGCAGAGTGAGGAGAGAGCAGAGTGTGAGGAAAGAGCAGAGTGAGGAGAGAGCAGAGTGTGAGGACAGAGCAGGGTGTGAGGAGGGAGCAGGGTGTGAGGAAAGAGCAGAGTGTGAGGCGGGAGCAGAGTGTGAGGAGAGAGCAGAGTGTGAGGAGAGAGCCTGGTGTGAGGAGGGAGCAGGGTGTGAGGAGAGAGCAGGGTGTGAGGAGGGAGCAGAATGTGAGGAGAGAGCAGGGCTTGAGGTGGGAGCAGAGTGTGAGGAGAGAGCAGAGTGTGAGGAGAGAGCAGAGTGTGAGGAGAGAGCAGGGCGTGAGAAGGGAGCAGGGCATGAGGAAGGAGCAGAGTGCAAGGAGAGAGCAGGGTGTGGGGAGGGAGCAGAGTGTGAGGAGGTAGCAGAGTGCGAGGAGAGAGCAGGATGTGAGGAGAAAGCAGAGTGTGAGGAGAGAGCAGGGTGTGAGGAGGGAGCAGGGTGTGAGGAAGGAGCAGGGTGTGAGGAAAGAGCAGAGTGTGAGGAGGGAGCAGAATGTGAGGAAAGAGCAGGGTGTGAGGAGGAAGCAGAGTGTGAGGAGAGAGCAGAGTGTGAGGAGAGAGCAGGGTGTGAGGAGAGAGCAGGGTGTGAGGAGAGAGCAGGTTGTGAGGAGGAAGCAGAGTGTGAGGAGGGAGAAGAGTGTGAGGAGAAAGCAGAGTGTGAGGAGAGAGCAGGGTGTGAGGAGAGAGCAGGGTGTGAGGAGGAAGCAGAGTGAGAGGAGAGAGCAGAGTGTGAGGAGAGAGCAGGGTGTGAGGAGGGAGCAGAGTGTGAGGAGAGAGCAGGGTGTGAGGTGGGAGCAGAGTGAGAGGAGGGAGCATGGTGTGAGGAGGGAGCAGGGCGTGAGGAAGGAGCAGAGTGCAAGGAGAGAGCAGGGTGTGAGGAGAGAGCAGAGTGTGAGGAGAGAGCAGAGTGTGAGGAGAGAGCAGGGTGTGAGGAGAGAGCAGGGTGTGAGGAGGGAGCAGAGTGTGAGGAGAGAGCAGGGTGTGAGGAGGGAGCAGAGTGAGAGGAGGGAGCATGGTGTGAGGAGGGAGCAGAGTGTGAGGAGAGAGCAGAGTGTGAGGAGAGAGCAGAGTGTGAGGAGGGAGCAGAGTGTGAAGAGAGAGCAGGGTTTGAGGAGAAAGCAGAGGGGTGAGGAGAGAGCAGGGAGTGAGGAGGGAGCAGAATGTGAGGAAGGAGCAGAGTGTGAGGAGAGAGCAGAATGTGAGGAGGGAGCAGAGTGTGAGGAGAGAGCAGAGTGTGAGGAGGGAGCAGAGTGTGAGGAGAGAGCAGGGTGTGAGGAGAAAGCAGAGTGTGAGGAGAGAGCAGGGTGTGAGGAAAGAGCAGAGTGTGAGGAGGGAGCAGAATGTGAGGAAAGAGCAGGGTGTGAGGAGGAAGCAGAGTGTGAGGAGAGAGCAGAGTGTGAGGAGAGAGCAAGGTGTGAGGAGAGAGCAGGTTGTGAGGAGGAAGCAGAGTGTGAGGAGGGAGCAGAGTGTGAGGAGAAAGCAGAGTGTGAGGAGAGAGCAGGGTGTGAGGAGACAGCAGGGTGTGAGGAGGAAGCAGAGTGTGAGGAGAGAGCAGGGTGTGAGGAGGGAGCAGAGTGTGAGGAGAGAGCAGGGTGTGAGGAGGGAGCAGAGTGTGAGGAGGGAGCAGGGCGTGAGGAAGGAGCAGAGTGTGAGGAGAGAGCAGGGTGTGAGGAGAGAGCAGTGTGTGAGGAGAGAGCAGAGTGTGAGGAGAGAGCAGAGTGTGAGGAGAGAGCAGGGTGTGAGGAGAGAGCAGAGTGTGAGGAGAGAGCAGGGTGTGAGGAAAGAGCAGGGCGTGAGGAGGAAGCAGAGTGTGAGGAGAGAGCAGAGTGTGAGGAGAGAGCAGGGCGTGAGGAGGAAGCAGAGTGTGAGGAGAGAGGAGGGTGTGGGGAAGGAGCAGAGTGTGAGTAGGGAGCAGGGTGTGAGGAGGGAGCAGGGTGTGAGGAGAAAGCAGACGGAGCAGGGTGTGAGGAGAGAGCAGAGTGTGAGGAGAGAGCAGAGTGTGAGGAGAGAGCAGGGTGTGAGGAAAGAGCAGGGTGTGAGGAGAGAGCAGGGTGTGAGGAGAGAGCAGGGTGTGAGGAGAGAGCAGGGTGTGAGGAGGGAGCAGGGCGTGAGGAAGGAGCAGAGTGTGAGGAGGGAGCAGAATGTGAGGAGACAGCAGGGCGTGAGGAGGAAGCAGAGCGTGAGGAGAGAGCAGAGTGTGAGGAGGGAGCAGGGCATGAGGAGGAAGCAGAGTGTGAGGAGAGAGCAGGGTGTGAGGAGAGAGCAGGGTGTGAGGAGGGAGCAGAGTGTGAGGAGGGAGCAGGGTGTGAGGAGGGAGCAGGGTGTGAGGAGGGAGCAGGGCGTGAAGGAGCAGAGTGTGAGGAGAGAGCAGAGGGATCAGAGTGTGAGGAGAGAGCAGAGTGTGAGGAGAGAGCAGAGGGAACAGAGAGAGGAGAGTGGAGAAGGAGCAGAGTTTGAGGAGAGAGCAGAGTGTGAGGAGGGAGAGCAGAGGGAGCAGAGTGTGAGGAGGGAGAGCAGAGGGAGCAGAGTGTGAGGAGAGAGCAGAGGCAGCAGAGTGTGAGGAGGGAGCAGAGTGTGAGGAGAGAGCAGAGGGAGCAGAGTGTGAGGAGAGAGCAGATTGTGAGGAGAGAGCAGAGGGAGCAGAGTGTGAGGAGAGAGCAGAGGGAACAGAGAGAGGAGAGAGGAGAAGGAGCAGAGTTTGAGGAGAGAGCAGAGTGTGAGGAGGGAGAGCAGAGGGAGCAGAGTGTGAGGAGGGAGCAGTGGGAGCACAGTGTGAGGAGAGAGCAGAGGGAGCAGAGTGTGAGGAGAGAGCAGAGGGAGCTGAGTGTGAGGAGAGAGCAGAGTGTGAGGAGAGCAGACGTAGCAGAATATATGGGAAAGATTTCTGGACTGCACACCCTGTATATATATATAATGGGAGGACCCACGCCCCCAAAATTAACCAAAGTTGCACTACAGTATATAAAACTTGTAGGACCTACCTAGAATTGTGCCTAATACTAGTGTGCATATTCATTACAAGACTCCATGCTTTTAAACCAATAAGGTAGGGGTGCTAATCCAGACTGAGGGCGTCTCTTTCCCTCAGGTGTGCAATAAAGCACAATAAATGGAGTATATTGGTTTTATATACTGTAGTGCAACTTTGGTTCATTTTTGGGGCGTGGGTCCCCCTGGATTGCCTTTGTTGATCTGTTTTAGATCAACAAACACATTTTTCTTTTATAACACATTTTAACCCTTCACTGTTTATTTTATTTTCATATTTATATGCAGCAGTAGCTGCTCCTAACTATCTCTTTACACTGCACTTTTCTTACTATGGCGTTGCCCTGGGAAGGCTTAGATGGGCTAGTTTGGGGGTGTCCTGTGCTCTGGATTTGAATCGTAGTATGTTAGGGACCTACCCTGCAGAGGTTACCTGGATATGGTGGGTAGGCCCATAACCTTGGCCAAGATTATGCTAAAAACCTCTATTGATTGCAAAACTTTATTGCATTTATATATTATTAATAATTTAGAGTTGTGCACCTGAGATTTGTCTGTTTTTGTGCCAGAGGTAGCAGAATGCAAGAAGAGAGCAGAGGAAGCAGAGTGTGAGGACAGATCAGAGGGAGCAGAGTGAGGAGAGAGCAGAGGGAGCAGAGTGTGAGGAGAGAGCAGAGGGAGCAGAGTGAGGAGAGAGCAGAGGGAGCAGAGTGTGAGGAAAGAGAGAGGGAGCAGAGTGTAAGGAGAGAGCAGAGTGTGAGGAGAGAGCAGAGCGATCAGAGAGTGAGGAGAGAGCAGAGGGAGCAGATTGTGAGGAGAGAGCAGAGAGAGAAGAGTGTGAGGAGATAGAAGAGGGAGCAGAGAGTGACGAGAGTGCAGGGTGGGAGAGAGGAGAGGGAGCAGCGTGTGAGGAGAGCAGCATGTGAGGAGAGGGAAGAGGGAGCAGAGGGCCTGATTCAGACCCGCTCGCGAGCGCTATGCACTCGTGAGCAGGTCAATGTTTGACCACTACGCATGCGCACGCCGGAGCCCGGCTCCGACGTGCGCATGCGCAAGACCCGGCTATCGACGGGTGCTCTGTTGCTCCGGGTTTTGCACAAAAAGGGGGCAGCTGTCGATTTTGATCGACATCTCGCACCGTTTTGGAGGCAGAGTGTGAGGAGAGAGCAAAGGGAGCAGAGTGTGAGGAGAGAGCAGAGTGTGAGGAGGGAGCAGAGTGTGAGGAGAGAGCAGAGGGAGCAGAGTGTGAGAAGAGAACAGAGGGTGAAGTGTTTGATAAGAGAGCAGAGGGAGCAGAGAGTGAGGAGAGAGCAGAGGGAGCAGAGAGTGACGATAGTGCAGAGGGTGCAGGGTGTGAGGAGAGAGCAGAGGGAGCAGAGTGTGAGGAGAGAGCAGAGAGAGAAGAGTGTGAGGAGATAGAAGAGGGAGAAGAGAGTGACGAGAGTGCAGAGGGTGCAGGGTGGGAGAGAGCAGAGGGTGCAGGGTGTGAGGAGATAGAAGAGGGAGAAGAGAGTGACGAGAGAGCAGAGGGAGCAGAGTGATGAGAGAGCAGAGGGAGCAGAGTGTGAGGAGAGAGCAGAGGGAGTAGAGGGCCTGATTCAGACCCGGTCGCATGCGCGACACTCGGCTAGCGACGGGCACTCCGTCGCTCTGGGTCTCGCACCAAAGGGGGCGAGCTGTCGATGCCGAGTGACAGCTCGCCCCCTTTGGTGGGCGGGCCGGGGGGGTGGCTGCCCAAACGGAGGCGTTCAAATGAGAATGCCTGCTGTTTGGGGGCGGCCCCACTGACATCTCAAGTGATGTCAGTGGAGAGCTTCTGGCTCTGTTAGAGCCGAAATCTCTCTGGGGCTTTTGATGGGCGAGATCCTACCACAAGGGTCTCGTCACAAGCCCGAAGGTCGCGATGGTCCATCATCATGGCCGCTCGCTATCGCCCTGATTCAGAGCGAGCGCTCTTTCAGAGCATCCGGCTCTGAATCAGGGCCAGAGTGTGAGCAGAGGGCAGAGGGAGCAGAGTGTGAGGAGAGAGCAAAGTAAGCAGAGTGTGAGCAGAGGGCAGAGGGAGAGGAGTGTGAGGAGAGAGCAGAGAGAGAAGAGTGTGAGGAGAGAGCAGAGGGAGCAGAGAGTTACGAGAGTGCAGAGGGTGCGAAGAAAGAGCAGAGGGAGCAGAGTGTGAGGAGAGAGCAGAGGGAGCAGAGTGTGAGGAGAGAGCAGAGGGAGCAGAGTGTGAGGAGAGAGCAGAGGGAGCAGAGTGTGAGGAGAAAGAAGAGGGAGCAGAGTGTGAGTACACATCAGAGGGAGGAGAGTGTGAGGAGAGAGCAGAGGGAGCAGAGAGTGAGGAGAGAGTAGAGTGTGAGGAGAGAGCAGAGAGTGAGGAGAGAGCAGAGTGTGAGGAGAGAGCAGAGTGTGAGGAGAGAGTAGAGTGTGAGGAGAGAGCAGAGAGTGAGGAGAGAGCAGGGTGTGAGGAGAGAGCAGAGTGTGAGGAGAGAGCAGAGTGTGAGGAGAGAGCAGGGTGTGAGGAGAGAGCAAAGTGTGAGGAGAGAGCAGGGTGTGAGGAAAGAGCAGGGCGTGAGGAGGAAGCAGAGTGTGAGGAGAGAGTAGAGTGTGAGGAGAGAGCAGGGCGTGAGGAGGAAGCAGAGTGTGAGGAGAGAGGAGGGTGTGGGGAAGGAGCAGAGTGTGAGTAGGGAGCAGGGTGTGAGGAGGGAGCAGGGTGTGAGGAGAAAGCAGAGGGAGCAGGGTGTGAGGAGAGAGCAGAGTGTGAGGAGAGAGCAGAGTGTGAGGAGAGACCAGGGTGTGAGGAAAGAGCAGAGTGTGAGGAGAGAGCAGGGTGTGAGGAGAGAGCAGGGTGTGAGGAGAGAGCAGGGTGTGAGGAGGGAGCAGGGCGTGAGGAAGGAGCAGAGTGTGAGGAGGGAGCAGAATGTGAGGAGACAGCAGGGCGTGAGGAGGAAGCAGAGCGTGAGGAGAGAGCAGAGTGTGAGGAGAGTGCAGAGGGAGCAGAGTGTGAGTACAGATCAGAGGGAGGAGAGTGTGAGGAGAGAGCAGAGGGAGCAGAGAGTGAGGAGAGAGCAGAGTGTGAGGAGAGAGCAGAGTGTGAGGAGAGTGCAGAGGGAGCAGAGTGTGAGTAGGGATAGAAGAGGGAGCAGAGTGTGAGGAGAGAGCAGAGGGAGCAGAATGTGAAGAGAGAGCAGAGGGAGGAGAGTGTGAGTAGGGATAGAAGAGGGAGCAGAGTGTGAGGAGAGAGCAGAGGGAGCAGAGAGTGAGGAGAGAGCAGAGGGAGCAGAATGTGAGGATAGAGCAGAGTGTGAGGAGGGAGCAGAGTGTGAGGAGAAAGAAGAGGGAGCAGAGTGTGAGTACAGATCAGAGGTAGGAGAGTGTGAGGAGAGAATAGAGTGTGAGGAGAGAGCAGAGTGTGAGGAGAGAGCAGAGGGGGCAGAGTGTGAGGAGAAAGAAGAGGGAGCAGAGTGTGAGGAGAGAGCAGAGGGAGCAGAGAGTGAGGAGAGAGCAGAGGGAGCAGAGAGTGAGGAGAGAGCAGAGTGTGAGGAGAGTGCAGAGGGAGCAGAGTGTGAGGAGAGAGCAGAGGGAGGAGAGTGTGAGGAGAGAGCAGAGGGAGCAGAGTGTGAGGAGAGAGCAGAGGGAGCAGAGAGTGAGGAGAGACAGAGTGTGAGGAGAGAGCAGAGAGTGAGGAGAGAGCAGAGGGAGCAGAGAGTGAGGAGAGAGCAGAGGGAGCAGAGTGTGAGGAGAGAGCAGAGGGAGCAGAGAGTGAGGAGAGAATAGAGTGTGAGGAGAGAGCAGAGTGTGAGGAGAGAGCAGAGTGTGAGGAGAGAGCAGGGTGTGAGGAGAGAGCAGGGTGAGAGGAGGGAGCAGAGTGTGAGGAGGGAGCAGAGTGTGAGGAGAGAGCAGAGTTTGAGGAGGGAGCAGAGAGTGAGGAGGGAGCAGAGTGTGAGGAAGGAGCAGAGTGTGAGGAGGGAGCAGAGTGTGAGGAGAGAGCAGAGTGTGAGGAGAGAGCAGAGTGTGAGGAGAGAGCAGGGTGTGAGGAGAGAGCAGGGTGTGAGGAGGGAGCAGGGTGTGAGGAGGGAGCAGACTGTGAGGAGAGAGCAGAGTGTGAGGAGAGAGCAGAGTGTGAGGAGAGAGCAGAGGGAGCAGGGTGTGAGGAGAGAGCAGGGTGTGAGGAGAGAGCAGGGTGTGAGGAGAGAGCAGGGTGTGAGGAGAGAGCAGAGTGTGAGGAGGGAGCAGAGTGTGAGGAGAGAGTAGAGTGTGAGGAGAGAGCAGGGTGTGAGGAGAGAGCAGGGTGTGAGGAGAGAGCAGAGTGTGAAGAGAGAGCAGAGTGTGAGGAGAGAGCAGAGTGTGAGGAGAGAGCAGAGTGTGAGGAGAGAGCAGAATGTGAGTAGAGAGCAGGGTGTGAGGAGAGAGCAGAGTGTGAGGAGAGAGCAGGGTGTGAGGAGGGAGCAGAGTGTGAGGAGAGAGCAGAGTGTGAGGAGAGAGCAGAGTGTGAGGAGAGAGCAGGGTGTGAGGAGAGAGCAGAGTGTGAGGAGGGAGCAGACTGTGAGGAGAGAGCAGAGTGTGAGGAGAGAGCAGATGGAGCAGGGTGCGAGGAGAGAGCAGAGTGTGAGGAGAGAGCAGAATGTGAGTAGAGAGCAGGGTGTGAGGAGATAGCAGAGTGTGAGGAGAGAGCAGGGTGTGAGGAGGGAGCAGAGTGTGAGGAGAGAGCAGAGTGTGAGGAGAGAGCAGAGTGTGAGGAGAGAGCAGGGTGTGAGGAGAGAGCAGAGTGTGAGGAAGGAGCAGACTGTGAGGAGAGAGCAGAGTGTGAGGAGAGAGCAGAGGGAGCAGGGTGTGAGGAGAGAGCAGAGTGTGAGGAGAGATCAGGGTGTGAGGAGAGAGCAGGGTGTGCAGAGAGAGCAGGGTGTGAGGAGAGAGCAGAGTGTGAGGAGGGAGCAGAGTGTGAGGAGGGAGCATAGTGTGAGGAGAGAGCAGAGTGTGAGGAGGGAGCAGAGTGTGAGGAGAGAGCAGAGTGTGAGGAGAGAGCAGGGTGTGAGGAGAGAGCAGGGTGTGAGGAGAGAACAGAGTGTGAGGAGGGAGCAGAGTGTGAGGAGGGAGCAGAGTGTGAGGAGAGAGCAGAGTGTGAGGATGGAGCAGAGTGTGAGGAGGGAGCAGAGTGTGAGGAGAGAGCAGGGTGTGAGGAGAGAGCAGGGTGTGAGGAGAGAGCAGAGTGTGAGGAGAGAGCAGGGTGTGAGGAGAGAGCAGGGTGTGAGGAAGAGCAGAGTGTGAGGAGAGAGCAGAGTGTGAGGAGGGAGCAGGGTGTGAGGAGAGAGCAGGGTGTGAGGAAAGAGCAGAGTGAGGAGAGAGCAGAGTGTGAGGAAAGAGCAGAGTGAGGAGAGAGCAGAGTGTGAGGACAGAGCAGGGTGTGAGGAGGGAGCAGGGTGTGAGGAAAGAGCAGAGTGTGAGGCGGGAGCAGAGTGTGAGGAGAGAGCAGAGTGTGAGGAGAGAGCCTGGTGTGAGGAGGGAGCAGGGTGTGAGGAGAGAGCAGGGTGTGAGGAGGGAGCAGAATGTGAGGAGAGAGCAGGGCTTGAGGTGGGAGCAGAGTGTGAGGAGAGAGCAGAGTGTGAGGAGAGAGCAGAGTGTGAGGAGAGAGCAGGGCGTGAGAAGGGAGCAGGGCATGAGGAAGGAGCAGAGTGCAAGGAGAGAGCAGGGTGTGGGGAGGGAGCAGAGTGTGAGGAGGTAGCAGAGTGCGAGGAGAGAGCAGGATGTGAGGAGAAAGCAGAGTGTGAGGAGAGAGCAGGGTGTGAGGAGGGAGCAGGGTGTGAGGAAGGAGCAGGGTGTGAGGAAAGAGCAGAGTGTGAGGAGGGAGCAGAATGTGAGGAAAGAGCAGGGTGTGAGGAGGAAGCAGAGTGTGAGGAGAGAGCAGAGTGTGAGGAGAGAGCAGGGTGTGAGGAGAGAGCAGGGTGTGAGGAGAGAGCAGGTTGTGAGGAGGAAGCAGAGTGTGAGGAGGGAGAAGAGTGTGAGGAGAAAGCAGAGTGTGAGGAGAGAGCAGGGTGTGAGGAGAGAGCAGGGTGTGAGGAGGAAGCAGAGTGAGAGGAGAGAGCAGAGTGTGAGGAGAGAGCAGGGTGTGAGGAGGGAGCAGAGTGTGAGGAGAGAGCAGGGTGTGAGGTGGGAGCAGAGTGAGAGGAGGGAGCATGGTGTGAGGAGGGAGCAGGGCGTGAGGAAGGAGCAGAGTGCAAGGAGAGAGCAGGGTGTGAGGAGAGAGCAGAGTGTGAGGAGAGAGCAGAGTGTGAGGAGAGAGCA
Organism: Taudactylus pleione; assembly: GCA_031769625.1. Taxonomy (NCBI): domain Eukaryota; kingdom Metazoa; phylum Chordata; class Amphibia; order Anura; family Myobatrachidae; genus Taudactylus; species Taudactylus pleione. Next base: position 897,944 of record JAUIMM010000122.1, read on the forward strand.
GGGTGTGAGGAGAGAGCAGGGTGTGAGGAGGGAGCAGAGTGTGAGGAGAGAGCAGGGTGTGAGGAGGGAGCAGAGTGAGAGGAGGGAGCATGGTGTGAGGAGGGAGCAGAGTGTGAGGAGAGAGCAGAGTGTGAGGAGAGAGCAGAGTGTGAGGAGGGAGCAGAGTGTGAAGAGAGAGCAGGGTTTGAGGAGAAAGCAGAGGGGTGAGGAGAGAGCAGGGAGTGAGGAGGGAGCAGAATGTGAGGAAGGAGCAGAGTGTGAGGAGAGAGCAGAATGTGAGGAGGGAGCAGAGTGTGAGGAGAGAGCAGAGTGTGAGGAGGGAGCAGAGTGTGAGGAGAGAGCAGGGTGTGAGGAGAAAGCAGAGTGTGAGGAGAGAGCAGGGTGTGAGGAAAGAGCAGAGTGTGAGGAGGGAGCAGAATGTGAGGAAAGAGCAGGGTGTGAGGAGGAAGCAGAGTGTGAGGAGAGAGCAGAGTGTGAGGAGAGAGCAAGGTGTGAGGAGAGAGCAGGTTGTGAGGAGGAAGCAGAGTGTGAGGAGGGAGCAGAGTGTGAGGAGAAAGCAGAGTGTGAGGAGAGAGCAGGGTGTGAGGAGACAGCAGGGTGTGAGGAGGAAGCAGAGTGTGAGGAGAGAGCAGGGTGTGAGGAGGGAGCAGAGTGTGAGGAGAGAGCAGGGTGTGAGGAGGGAGCAGAGTGTGAGGAGGGAGCAGGGCGTGAGGAAGGAGCAGAGTGTGAGGAGAGAGCAGGGTGTGAGGAGAGAGCAGTGTGTGAGGAGAGAGCAGAGTGTGAGGAGAGAGCAGAGTGTGAGGAGAGAGCAGGGTGTGAGGAGAGAGCAGAGTGTGAGGAGAGAGCAGGGTGTGAGGAAAGAGCAGGGCGTGAGGAGGAAGCAGAGTGTGAGGAGAGAGCAGAGTGTGAGGAGAGAGCAGGGCGTGAGGAGGAAGCAGAGTGTGAGGAGAGAGGAGGGTGTGGGGAAGGAGCAGAGTGTGAGTAGGGAGCAGGGTGTGAGGAGGGAGCAGGGTGTGAGGAGAAAGCAGACGGAGCAGGGTGTGAGGAGAGAGCAGAGTGTGAGGAGAGAGCAGAGTGTGAGGAGAGAGCAGGGTGTGAGGAAAGAGCAGGGTGTGAGGAGAGAGCAGGGTGTGAGGAGAGAGCAGGGTGTGAGGAGAGAGCAGGGTGTGAGGAGGGAGCAGGGCGTGAGGAAGGAGCAGAGTGTGAGGAGGGAGCAGAATGTGAGGAGACAGCAGGGCGTGAGGAGGAAGCAGAGCGTGAGGAGAGAGCAGAGTGTGAGGAGGGAGCAGGGCATGAGGAGGAAGCAGAGTGTGAGGAGAGAGCAGGGTGTGAGGAGAGAGCAGGGTGTGAGGAGGGAGCAGAGTGTGAGGAGGGAGCAGGGTGTGAGGAGGGAGCAGGGTGTGAGGAGGGAGCAGGGCGTGAAGGAGCAGAGTGTGAGGAGAGAGCAGAGGGATCAGAGTGTGAGGAGAGAGCAGAGTGTGAGGAGAGAGCAGAGGGAACAGAGAGAGGAGAGTGGAGAAGGAGCAGAGTTTGAGGAGAGAGCAGAGTGTGAGGAGGGAGAGCAGAGGGAGCAGAGTGTGAGGAGGGAGAGCAGAGGGAGCAGAGTGTGAGGAGAGAGCAGAGGCAGCAGAGTGTGAGGAGGGAGCAGAGTGTGAGGAGAGAGCAGAGGGAGCAGAGTGTGAGGAGAGAGCAGATTGTGAGGAGAGAGCAGAGGGAGCAGAGTGTGAGGAGAGAGCAGAGGGAACAGAGAGAGGAGAGAGGAGAAGGAGCAGAGTTTGAGGAGAGAGCAGAGTGTGAGGAGGGAGAGCAGAGGGAGCAGAGTGTGAGGAGGGAGCAGTGGGAGCACAGTGTGAGGAGAGAGCAGAGGGAGCAGAGTGTGAGGAGAGAGCAGAGGGAGCTGAGTGTGAGGAGAGAGCAGAGTGTGAGGAGAGCAGACGTAGCAGAATATATGGGAAAGATTTCTGGACTGCACACCCTGTATATATATATAATGGGAGGACCCACGCCCCCAAAATTAACCAAAGTTGCACTACAGTATATAAAACTTGTAGGACCTACCTAGAATTGTGCCTAATACTAGTGTGCATATTCATTACAAGACTCCATGCTTTTAAACCAATAAGGTAGGGGTGCTAATCCAGACTGAGGGCGTCTCTTTCCCTCAGGTGTGCAATAAAGCACAATAAATGGAGTATATTGGTTTTATATACTGTAGTGCAACTTTGGTTCATTTTTGGGGCGTGGGTCCCCCTGGATTGCCTTTGTTGATCTGTTTTAGATCAACAAACACATTTTTCTTTTATAACACATTTTAACCCTTCACTGTTTATTTTATTTTCATATTTATATGCAGCAGTAGCTGCTCCTAACTATCTCTTTACACTGCACTTTTCTTACTATGGCGTTGCCCTGGGAAGGCTTAGATGGGCTAGTTTGGGGGTGTCCTGTGCTCTGGATTTGAATCGTAGTATGTTAGGGACCTACCCTGCAGAGGTTACCTGGATATGGTGGGTAGGCCCATAACCTTGGCCAAGATTATGCTAAAAACCTCTATTGATTGCAAAACTTTATTGCATTTATATATTATTAATAATTTAGAGTTGTGCACCTGAGATTTGTCTGTTTTTGTGCCAGAGGTAGCAGAATGCAAGAAGAGAGCAGAGGAAGCAGAGTGTGAGGACAGATCAGAGGGAGCAGAGTGAGGAGAGAGCAGAGGGAGCAGAGTGTGAGGAGAGAGCAGAGGGAGCAGAGTGAGGAGAGAGCAGAGGGAGCAGAGTGTGAGGAAAGAGAGAGGGAGCAGAGTGTAAGGAGAGAGCAGAGTGTGAGGAGAGAGCAGAGCGATCAGAGAGTGAGGAGAGAGCAGAGGGAGCAGATTGTGAGGAGAGAGCAGAGAGAGAAGAGTGTGAGGAGATAGAAGAGGGAGCAGAGAGTGACGAGAGTGCAGGGTGGGAGAGAGGAGAGGGAGCAGCGTGTGAGGAGAGCAGCATGTGAGGAGAGGGAAGAGGGAGCAGAGGGCCTGATTCAGACCCGCTCGCGAGCGCTATGCACTCGTGAGCAGGTCAATGTTTGACCACTACGCATGCGCACGCCGGAGCCCGGCTCCGACGTGCGCATGCGCAAGACCCGGCTATCGACGGGTGCTCTGTTGCTCCGGGTTTTGCACAAAAAGGGGGCAGCTGTCGATTTTGATCGACATCTCGCACCGTTTTGGAGGCAGAGTGTGAGGAGAGAGCAAAGGGAGCAGAGTGTGAGGAGAGAGCAGAGTGTGAGGAGGGAGCAGAGTGTGAGGAGAGAGCAGAGGGAGCAGAGTGTGAGAAGAGAACAGAGGGTGAAGTGTTTGATAAGAGAGCAGAGGGAGCAGAGAGTGAGGAGAGAGCAGAGGGAGCAGAGAGTGACGATAGTGCAGAGGGTGCAGGGTGTGAGGAGAGAGCAGAGGGAGCAGAGTGTGAGGAGAGAGCAGAGAGAGAAGAGTGTGAGGAGATAGAAGAGGGAGAAGAGAGTGACGAGAGTGCAGAGGGTGCAGGGTGGGAGAGAGCAGAGGGTGCAGGGTGTGAGGAGATAGAAGAGGGAGAAGAGAGTGACGAGAGAGCAGAGGGAGCAGAGTGATGAGAGAGCAGAGGGAGCAGAGTGTGAGGAGAGAGCAGAGGGAGTAGAGGGCCTGATTCAGACCCGGTCGCATGCGCGACACTCGGCTAGCGACGGGCACTCCGTCGCTCTGGGTCTCGCACCAAAGGGGGCGAGCTGTCGATGCCGAGTGACAGCTCGCCCCCTTTGGTGGGCGGGCCGGGGGGGTGGCTGCCCAAACGGAGGCGTTCAAATGAGAATGCCTGCTGTTTGGGGGCGGCCCCACTGACATCTCAAGTGATGTCAGTGGAGAGCTTCTGGCTCTGTTAGAGCCGAAATCTCTCTGGGGCTTTTGATGGGCGAGATCCTACCACAAGGGTCTCGTCACAAGCCCGAAGGTCGCGATGGTCCATCATCATGGCCGCTCGCTATCGCCCTGATTCAGAGCGAGCGCTCTTTCAGAGCATCCGGCTCTGAATCAGGGCCAGAGTGTGAGCAGAGGGCAGAGGGAGCAGAGTGTGAGGAGAGAGCAAAGTAAGCAGAGTGTGAGCAGAGGGCAGAGGGAGAGGAGTGTGAGGAGAGAGCAGAGAGAGAAGAGTGTGAGGAGAGAGCAGAGGGAGCAGAGAGTTACGAGAGTGCAGAGGGTGCGAAGAAAGAGCAGAGGGAGCAGAGTGTGAGGAGAGAGCAGAGGGAGCAGAGTGTGAGGAGAGAGCAGAGGGAGCAGAGTGTGAGGAGAGAGCAGAGGGAGCAGAGTGTGAGGAGAAAGAAGAGGGAGCAGAGTGTGAGTACACATCAGAGGGAGGAGAGTGTGAGGAGAGAGCAGAGGGAGCAGAGAGTGAGGAGAGAGTAGAGTGTGAGGAGAGAGCAGAGAGTGAGGAGAGAGCAGAGTGTGAGGAGAGAGCAGAGTGTGAGGAGAGAGTAGAGTGTGAGGAGAGAGCAGAGAGTGAGGAGAGAGCAGGGTGTGAGGAGAGAGCAGAGTGTGAGGAGAGAGCAGAGTGTGAGGAGAGAGCAGGGTGTGAGGAGAGAGCAAAGTGTGAGGAGAGAGCAGGGTGTGAGGAAAGAGCAGGGCGTGAGGAGGAAGCAGAGTGTGAGGAGAGAGTAGAGTGTGAGGAGAGAGCAGGGCGTGAGGAGGAAGCAGAGTGTGAGGAGAGAGGAGGGTGTGGGGAAGGAGCAGAGTGTGAGTAGGGAGCAGGGTGTGAGGAGGGAGCAGGGTGTGAGGAGAAAGCAGAGGGAGCAGGGTGTGAGGAGAGAGCAGAGTGTGAGGAGAGAGCAGAGTGTGAGGAGAGACCAGGGTGTGAGGAAAGAGCAGAGTGTGAGGAGAGAGCAGGGTGTGAGGAGAGAGCAGGGTGTGAGGAGAGAGCAGGGTGTGAGGAGGGAGCAGGGCGTGAGGAAGGAGCAGAGTGTGAGGAGGGAGCAGAATGTGAGGAGACAGCAGGGCGTGAGGAGGAAGCAGAGCGTGAGGAGAGAGCAGAGTGTGAGGAGAGTGCAGAGGGAGCAGAGTGTGAGTACAGATCAGAGGGAGGAGAGTGTGAGGAGAGAGCAGAGGGAGCAGAGAGTGAGGAGAGAGCAGAGTGTGAGGAGAGAGCAGAGTGTGAGGAGAGTGCAGAGGGAGCAGAGTGTGAGTAGGGATAGAAGAGGGAGCAGAGTGTGAGGAGAGAGCAGAGGGAGCAGAATGTGAAGAGAGAGCAGAGGGAGGAGAGTGTGAGTAGGGATAGAAGAGGGAGCAGAGTGTGAGGAGAGAGCAGAGGGAGCAGAGAGTGAGGAGAGAGCAGAGGGAGCAGAATGTGAGGATAGAGCAGAGTGTGAGGAGGGAGCAGAGTGTGAGGAGAAAGAAGAGGGAGCAGAGTGTGAGTACAGATCAGAGGTAGGAGAGTGTGAGGAGAGAATAGAGTGTGAGGAGAGAGCAGAGTGTGAGGAGAGAGCAGAGGGGGCAGAGTGTGAGGAGAAAGAAGAGGGAGCAGAGTGTGAGGAGAGAGCAGAGGGAGCAGAGAGTGAGGAGAGAGCAGAGGGAGCAGAGAGTGAGGAGAGAGCAGAGTGTGAGGAGAGTGCAGAGGGAGCAGAGTGTGAGGAGAGAGCAGAGGGAGGAGAGTGTGAGGAGAGAGCAGAGGGAGCAGAGTGTGAGGAGAGAGCAGAGGGAGCAGAGAGTGAGGAGAGACAGAGTGTGAGGAGAGAGCAGAGAGTGAGGAGAGAGCAGAGGGAGCAGAGAGTGAGGAGAGAGCAGAGGGAGCAGAGTGTGAGGAGAGAGCAGAGGGAGCAGAGAGTGAGGAGAGAATAGAGTGTGAGGAGAGAGCAGAGTGTGAGGAGAGAGCAGAGGGAGCAGAGTGTGAGGAGAGAGCAGAGGGAGAAGAATGTGAGGAGAGAGCAGGATGTGAGGAGAGAGCAGAGGGAGCAGAGTGTGAGGAGAGAGCAGAGTGTGAGGAGAGAGCAGAGTGTGAGTAGGGATAGAAGAGGGAGCAGAGTGTGAGGAGAGAGCAAAGGGAGCAGAGTGTGAGGAGATAGAAGAGGGAGAAGAGAGTGACGAGAGTGCAGAGGGTACAGGGTGGGAGAGAGCAGAGGGAGAAGGGTGTGAGGAGAGAGCAGAGAGAGAAGAGTGTGAGGAGATAGAAGAGTGAGAAGAGAGTGACGAGAGAGCAGAGGGAGCAGAGTGAGGAGAGAGCAGAGGGAGTAGAGGGCCTGATTCAGACCTGGTCGCATGCGCGAGACTCGGCTAGCGACGGGCACTCCGTCGCTCTGGGTCTCGCACCAAAGGGGGCGAGCTGTCGATGACGGGTGACAGCTTGCCCCCTTTGGTGGGCAGGCCGGGGGGGTGGCTGCCCAAACGGAGGCGTTCAAATGAGAATGCCTGCTGTTTGGGGGCGGCCCCACTGACATCTCAAGTGATGTCAGTGGAGAGCTTCTGGCTCTGTTAGAGCCGAAATCTCTCTGGGGCTTTTGATGGGCGAGATCCTACCACAAGGGTCTCGTCACAAGCCCGAAGGTCGCGATGGTCTTGACCATCGCAACCATCATCATGGCCGCTCGCTATAGCCCTGATTCAGAGCGAGCGCTCTTTCAGAGCGTCCGGCTCTGAATCAGGGCCAGTTTGAGCAGAGGGCAGAGGGAGCAGAGTGTGAGGAGAGAGCAAAGGGAGCAGAGTGTGAGCAGAGGGCAGAGGGAGCAGAGTGTGAGGAGAGAGCAAAGGGAGCAGAGTGTGAGCAGAAGGCAGAGGGAGAGGAGTGTGAGGAGAGAGCAAAGGGAGCAGAGTGTGAGGAGAGAGCAGAGAGAGAAGATTGTGAGGAGAGAGCAGAGGGAGCAGAGAGTTACGAGAGTGCAGAGGGTGTAGGGTGTGAAGAGAGAGCAGAAGGAGCAGAGTGTGAGGAGAGAGCAGAGGGAGCAGAGTGTGAGGAGAGAGCTGAGGGAGCAGAGTGTGAGGAGAAAGAAGAGGGAGCAGAGTGTGAGTACAGATCAGAGGGAGGAGAGTGTGAGGAGAGAGCAGAGGGAGCAGAGAGTGAGGAGAGAGTAGAGTGTGAGGAGAGAGCAGAGAGTGAGGAGAGAGCAGAGGGAGCAGAGTGTGAGGAGAGAGCAGAGGGAGCAGAGTGTGAGGAGAGAGTAGAGTGTGAGGAGAGAGCAGAGAGTGAGGAGAGAGCAGAGGGAGCAGAGTGTGAGGAGAGAGCAGAGGGAGCAGAGTGTGAGGAGATAGCAGAGGGAGCAGAGTGTGAGTACAGATCAGAGGGAGGAGAGTGTGAGGAGAGAGCAGAGGGAGCAGAGAGTGAGGAGAGAGCTGAGTGTGAGGAGAGAGCAGAGTGTGAGGAGAGTGCAGAGGGAGCAGAATGTGAGGAGAGAGCAGAGGGAGGAGAGTGTGAGTAGGGATAGAAGAGGGAGCAGAGTGTGAGTAGGGATAGAAGAGGGAGCAGAGAGTGAGGAGAGAGCAGAGGGAGCAGAGTGTGAGGAGAGAGCAGAGTGTGAGGAGAAAGAAGAGGGAGCAGAGTGTGAGTACAGATCAGAGGTAGGAGAGTGTGAGGAGAGAGCAGAGGGAGCAGAGAGTGAGGAGAGAATAGAGTGTGAGGAGAGAGCAGAGTGTGAGGAGAGAGCAGAGGGAGCAGGGTGGGAGAGAGCAGAGGGAGAAGGGTGTGAGGAGAGAGCAGAGAGAGAAGAGTGTGAGGAGATAGAAGAGGGAGAAGAGAGTGACGAGAGAGCAGAGGGAGCAGAGTGAGGAGAGAGCAGAGGGAGTAGAGGGCCTGATTCAGACCTGGTCGCATGCGCGAGACTCGGCTAGCGACAGGCACTCCGTCGCTCTGGGTCTCGCACCAAAGGGGGCGAGCTGTCGATGCCGGGTGACAGCTTGCCCCCTTTGGTGGGTGGGCCAGGGGGGTGGCTGCCCAAACGGAGGCGTTCAAATGAGAATGCCTGCTGTTTGGGGGCGGCCCCACTGACATCTCAAGTGATGTCAGTGGAGAGCTTCTGGCTCTGTTAGAGCCGAAATCTCTCTTGGGCTTTTGATGGGCGAGATCCTACCACAAGGGTCTCATCACAAGCCCGAAAGTCGCGATGGTCTTGACCATCGCAACCATCATCATGGCCGCTCGCTATAGCCCTGATTCAGAGTGAGCGCTCTTTCAGAGCGTCCGGCTCTGAATCAGGGCCAGTTTGAGCAGAGGGCAGAGGGGGCAGAGTGTGAGGAGAGAGCAAAGGGAGCAGAGTGTGAGCAGAGGGCAGAGGGGGCAGAGTGTGAGGAGAGAGCAAAGGGAGCAGAGTGTGAGCAGAGGGCAGAGGGAGAGGAGTGTGAGGAGAGAGCAAAGGGAGCAGAGTGTGAGGAGAGAGCAGAGAGAGAAGAGTGTAAGGAGAGAGCAGAGGGAGCAGAGAGTTACGAGAGTGCAGAGGGTGCAGGGTGTGAAGAGAGAGCAGAAGGAGCAGAGTGTGAGGAGAGAGCAGAGGGAGCAGAGTGTGAGGAGAGAGCTGAGGGAGCAGAGTGTGAGGAGAAAGAAGAGGGAGCAGAGTGTGAGTACAGATCAGAGGGAGGAGAGTGTGAGGAGAGAGCAGAGGGAGCAGAGAGTGAGGAGAGAGTAGAGTGTGAGGAGAGAGCAGAGAGTGAGGAGAGAGCAGAGTGTGAGGAGAGAGCAGAGGGAGCAGAGTGTGAGGAGAGAGTAGAGTGTGAGGAGAGAGCAGAGGGAGCAGAGTGTGAGGAGAGAGTAGAGTGTGAGGAGAGAGCAGAGGGAGCAGAGAGTGAGGAGAGAGCAGAGGGAGCAGAGTGTGAGGAGAGAGCAGAGGGAGCAGAGTGTGAGGAGATAGCAGAGGGAGCAGAGTGTGAGTACAGATCAGAGGGAGGAGAGTGTGAGGAGAGAGCAGAGGGAGCAGAGAGTGAGGAGAGAGCTGAGTGTGAGGAGAGAGCAGAGTGTGAGGAGAGTGCAGAGGGAGCAGAGTGTGAGTAGGGATAGAAGAGGGAGCAGAGTGTGAGGAGAGAGCAGAGGGAGCAGAATGTGAGGAGAGAGCAGAGGGAGGAGAGTGTGAGTAGGGATAGAAGAGGGAGCAGAATGTGAGGAGAGAGCAGAGGGAGCAGAGAGTGAGGAGAGAGCAGAGGGAGCAGAGTGTGAGGAGAAAGAAGAGGGAGCAGAGTGTGAGTACAGATCAGAGGTAGGAGAGTGTGAGGAGAGAGCAGAGGGAGCAGAGAGTGAGGAGAGAATAGAGTGTGAGGAGAGAGCAGAGTGTGAGGAGAGAGCAGAGGGAGCAGAGTGTGAGGAGAAAGAAGAGGGAGCAGAGTGTGAGGAGAGAATAGAGTGTGAGGAGAGAGCAGAGGAGGCAGAGTGTGAGGAGAAAGAAGAGGGAGCAGAATGTGAGGAGAGAGCAGAGGGAGCAGAGAGTGAGGAGAGAGCAGAGTGTGAGGAGAGTGCAGAGGGAGCAGAATGTGAGGAGAGAGCAGAGGGAGGAGAGTGTGAGGAGAGAGCAGAGGGAGCAGAATGTGAGGAGAGAGCAGAGGGAGGAGAGTGTGAGGAGAGAGCAGAGTGTGAGGAGAGTGCAGAGGGAGCAGAGTGTGAGTAGGGATAGAAGAGGGAGCAGAGTGTGAGGAGAGAGCAGAGGGAGCAGAGTGTGAGGAGAGAGCAGAGGGAGCAGAGTGTGATGAGAGAGCAGAGTGTGAGGAGAGAAAAGAGTGTGAGGAGAGAGCAGAGTGTGAGGAGAGAGTAGAGTGTGAGGAGAGAGCAGAGGGAGAGGAGTGTGAGGAGAGAGCAAAGGGAGCAGAGTGTGAGGAGAGAGCAGATAGAGAAGAGTGTGAGGAGAAAGCAGAGGGAGCAAAGAGTTACGAGAGTGCAGAGGGTGCAGGGTGTGAAGAGAGAGCAGAAGGAGCAGAGTGTGAGCAGAGGGAGCAGAGTGTGAGGAGAGAGCTGAGGGAGCAGAGTGTGAGGAGAAAGAAGAGGGAGCAGAGTGTGAGTACAGATCAGAGGGAGGAGAGTGTGAGGAGAGAGCAGAGGGAGCAGAGAGTGAGGAGAGAGTAGAGTGTGAGGAGAGAGCAGAGAGTGAGGAGAGAGCAGAGGGAGCAGAGTGTGAGGAGAGAGCAGAGGGAGCAGAGTGTGAGGAGAGAGTAGAGTGTGAGGAGAGAGCAGAGAGTGAGGAGAGAGCAGAGGGAGCAGAGTGTGAGGAGAGAGCAGAGGGAGCAGAGTGTGAGGAGATAGCAGAGGGAGCAGAGTGTGAGTACAGATCAGAGGGAGGAGAGTGTGAGGAGAGAGCAGAGGGAGCAGAGAGTGAGGAGAGAATAGAGTGTGAGGAGAGAGCAGAGTGTGAGGAGAGAGCAGAGGGAGCAGAGTGTGAGGAGAAAGAAGAGGGAGCAGAGTGTGAGGAGAGAATAGAGTGTGAGGAGAGAGCAGAGTGTGAGGAGAGAGCAGAGGGGGCAGAGTGTGAGGAGAAAGAAGAGGGAGCAGAATGTGAGGAGAGAGCAGAGGGAGCAGAGAGTGAGGAGAGAGCAGAGTGTGAGGAGAGTGCAGAGGGAGCAGAATGTGAGGAGAGAGCAGAGGGAGGAGAGTGTGAGGAGAGAGCAGAGGGAGCAGAGGGAGGAGAGTGTGAGGAGAGAGCAGAGTGTGAGGAGAGTGCAGAGGGAGCAGAGTGTGAGGAGAGAGCAGAGGGAGCAGAGTGTGATGAGAGAGCAGAGTGTGAGGAGAGAATAGAGTGTGAGGAGAGAGCAGAGTGTGAGGAGAGAGTAGAGTGTGAGGAGAGAGCAGAGGGAGAGGAGTGTGAGGAGAGAACAAAGGGAGCAGAGTGTGAGGAGAGAGCAGATAGAGAAGAGTGTGAGGAGAGAGCAGAGGGAGCAAAGAGTTACGAGAGTGCAGAGGGTGCAGGGTGTGAAGAGAGAGCAGAAGGAGCAGAGTGTGAGCAGAGGGAGCAGAGTGTGAGGAGAGAGCTGAGGGAGCAGAGTGTGAGGAGAAAGAAGAGGGAGCAGAGTGTGAGTACAGATCAGAGGGAGGAGAGTGTGAGGAGAGAGCAGAGGGAGCAGAGAGTGAGGAGAGAGTAGAGTGTGAGGAGAGAGCAGAGAGTGAGGAGAGAGCAGAGGGAGCAGAGTGTGAGGAGAGAGCAGAGGGAGCAGAGTGTGAGGAGAGAGTAGAGTGTGAGGAGAGAGCAGAGAGTGAGGAGAGAGCAGAGGGAGCAGAGTGTGAGGAGAGAGCAGAGGGAGCAGAGTGTGAGGAGATAGCAGAGGGAGCAGAGTGTGAGTACAGATCAGAGGGAGGAGAGTGTGAGGAGAGAGCAGAGGGAGCAGAGTGTGAGGAGAGAGCAGAGGGAGCAGAGTGTGAGGAGAGAATAGAGTGTGAGGAGAGAGAAGAGTGTGAGGAGAGAGCAGAGGGGGCAGAGTGTGAGGAGAAAGAAGAGGGAGCAGAGTGTGAGGAGAGAGCAGAGGGAGCAGAGTGTGAGGAGAGAGCAGAGGGAGCAGAATGTGTGGAGAGAGCAGAGGGAGCAGAGTGTGATGAGAGAGCAGAGGGAGCAGAGTGTGATGAGAGAGCAGAGGGAGCAGAGTGTGAGGAGATAGAAGAGGGAGAAGAGAGTGACGAGACTGCAGAGGGAGCAGAGTGAGGAGAGAGCAGAGGGAGTAGAGGGCTTGATTCAGACCTGGTCGCATGCGCGAGACTCGGCTAGCGACGGGCACTTCGTCGCTCTGGGTCTCGCACCAAAGGGGGCGAGCTGTCGATGCCGGGTGACAGCTTGCCCCCTTTGGTGGGCGGGCCGGGGGGGTGGCTGCCCAAATGAGAATGCCTGCTGTTTGGGGGCGGCCCCACTGACATCTCAAGTGATGTCAGTGGAGAGCTTCTGGCTCTGTTAGAGCCGAAATCTCTCTGGGGCTTTTGATGGGCGAGATCCTACCACAAGGGTCTCGTCACAAGCCCAAAGGTCGCGATGGTCTTGACCATCGCAACCATCATCATGGCTGCTCGCTATAGCCCTGATTCAGAGCGAGCGCTCTTTCAGAGCGTCCGGCTCTGAATCAGGGCCAGTTTGAGTAGAGGGCAGAGGGAGCAGAGTGTGAGGAGAGAGCAAAGGGAGCAGAGTGTGAGCAGAGGGCAGAGGGGGCAGAGTGGGAGGAGAGTGTGAGGAGAGTGCAGAGGGAGCAGAGTGTGAGGAGAGAGCAGAGAGAGAAGAGTGTGAGGAGAGAGCAGAGGGAGCAGAGTGTGAGGAGAGAATAGAGTGTGAGGAGAGAGCAGAGTGTGAGGAGAGAGCAGAGGGAGCAGAGAGTGAGGAGAGAATAGAGTGTGATGAGAGAGCAGAGGGAGCAGAGTGTGAGGAGAGAGCAGAGGGAGCAGAATGTGAGGAGAGAGCAGAGGGAGGAGAGTGTGAGGAGAGAGCAGAGGGAGCAGAGTGTGAGGATAGAGCAGAGTGTGAGGAGGGAGCAGAGGGAGCAGAGAGTGAGGAGAGAGCAGAGGGAGCAGAATGTGAGGATAGAGCAGAGTGTGAGGAGAGAGCAGAGGGAGCAGAGTGTGAGGAGAGAGCAGAGGGAGCAGAATGTGAGGAGAGAGCAGAGGGAGCAGAGAGTGAGGAGAGAGCAGAGTGTGAGGAGGGAGCAGAGGGAGCAGAGTGTGAGGAGAGAGCAGAGTGTGAGGAGAGAGCAGAGTGTGAGGAGGGAGCAGAGTGTGAGTACAGATCAGAGGTAGGAGAGTGTGAGGAGAGAATAGAGTGTGAGGAGAAAGAAGAGGGAGCAGAGTGTGAGGAGAGAGCAGAGGGAGGAGAGTGTGAGGAGGGAGCAGAGTGTGAGGAGAGAGCAGAGGGAGGAGAGTGTGAGGAGAGAGCAGAGGGAGCAGAGTGTGAGGAGGGAGCAGAGTGTGAGGAGGGAGCAGAGGGAGGAGAGTGTGAGGAGAGAGCAGAGGGAGCAGAGTGTGAGGAGGGAGCAGAGTGTGAGGAGGGAGCAGAGTGTGAGGAGAGAGCAGAGGGAGCAGAGTGTGAGGAGGCAGCAGAGTGTGAGGAGAGAGCAGAGGGAGCAGAGTGTGAGGAGGGAGCAGAGTGTGAGGAGAGAGCAGAGTGTGAGGAGAGAGCAGAGTGTGAGGAGGGAGCAGAGTGTGAGTACAGATCAGAGGGAGCAGAGTGTGAGTACAGATAGAGGTAGGAGAGTGTGAGGAGAGAATAGAGTGTGAGGAGAAAGAAGAGGGAGCAGAGTGTGAGGAGAGAGCAGAGGGAGGAGAGTGTGAGGAGAGAGCAGAGAGTGAGGAGAGAGCAGAGTGTGAGGAGAAAGCAGAAGGAGCAGAGTGTGAGGAGAGAGTAGAGTGTGAGGAGAGAGCAGAGGGAGCAGAGTGTGAGGAGGGAGCAGAGTGTGATGAGAGAGCAGAGAGTGATGAGAGAGCAGAGGGAGCAGAGTGTGAGGAGAGAGCAGAGAGTGAGGAGAGAGCAGAGGGAGCAGAGTGTGAGTAGGGAGCAGGGTGTGAGTAGGGATCAGGGTGTGAGAAGAGAGTATAATAGAGGACACTTTGATCATACATTACCCATATTTCAAACATGTCTTCTGGACGTAATTTACGCAGTGTGGCCCTGGAAAGGAGATAGAGATTTTGTTTCTTAATAACAAACCTGGGGTCAACGTATCAGAATAACAATCAGATATAAGTAATATTACATGGGTCCTACGTATTAGAATAACAATCAGATATAAGTAATATTACATGGGGTCAACATATCAGAATAACAATCAGATATAAGTAATATTACATGGGTCCTACGTATTAGAATAACAATGAGATATAAGTAATATTACATGGGGTCAACGTATTAGAACAACAATCAGATATAAGTAATATTACATGGGGCCTACGTATCAGAATAACAATCAGATATAAGTAATATTACATGGGGCCTACGTATTAGAATAACAATCAGATATAAGTAATATTACATGGGGCCTACGTATTAGAATAACAATCAGATATAAGTAATATTACATGGGGTCTACGTATCAGAATAACAATCAGATATAAGTAATATTACATGGGGCCTACGTATCAGAATAACAATCAGATATAAGTAATATTACATGGGGCCTACGTATTAGAATAACAATCAGATATAAGTAATATTACATGGGGCCTACGTATTAGAATAACAATCAGATATAAGTAATATTACATGGGGCCTACGTATTAGAATAATTATCAGATATAAGTAATATTACATGGGGCCTACGTATTAGAATAACAATCAGATATAAGTAATATTACATGGGGGCTACGTATAAGAATAACAATCAGATATAAGTAATATTACATGGGGTCAACGTATCAGAATAACAATCAGATATCAGTAATATTACATGGGGCCTATGTATCAGACAACAATCAGATATAAGTAATATTACATGGGGCCTATGTATCAGAACAACAATCAGATATAAGTAATATTACATGGGGCCTATGTATCAGACAACAATCAGATATCAGTAATATTACATGGGGCCTACGTGTGTATGCACCATTAGAGTTAGGTTTATGGTAAAGATTAGAGTCAGGGGATTTGGGTGAAGGTAAGAGTTAAGGTTAAAGTTTGGGTTAGGGTGAGGAGTAGGTTTAGGGTTACAGGTTAGATTTATGTTTAGTTGTTAGAGTTAGGTGTAGGTTAGGGTAAGGGCTAGGTTTAAGTGTTGGGTTAGGGTTAGGTGTAAGGTTAGGGTTAGGCTAAAATAAGCAAAAAACTGTATGTCGAATGTATGGAAATTGAGTGTCGACATATTGCATGTCAACCTAAAGTCCATGTCATCATTCTGAATGTGGACTTTCTAAGCACACCCTGACTCTGCAACAATAAAGCCACTATCTGCCTGTCTGTAAAGGTGATTTATGCTGAATGTACTGTACAGGCGGCTTATGCTGAATGTACTGTAAGACGGCTTATGCTGAATGTACTGTACAGATGGCTTATGCTGAATGTACTGTACCGGCGGCTTATGCTGAATGTACTGTACAGATGGCTTATGCTGAATATACTGTACAGACGGCTTATGCTGAATGTACTGTACCGGCGGCTTATGCTGAATGTACTGTACAGATGGCTTATGCTGAATATACTGTACAGACGGCTTATGCTGAATATACTGTACAGACAGCTTATGCTGAATGTACTGTACTGTACAGGCGGCTTATGCTGATATACTGTACAGACGGCTTATGCTGATATACTGTACAGGCGGCTTATGCTGAATATACTATACCGGTGGTTTATGCTGAATGTACTGTACAGGAGGCTTATGCTGATATACTGTACAGGCGGCTTATGCTGAATATACTATACCGGTGGTATATGCTGAATATACTATACCGGTGGTTTATGCTGAATATACTGTACAGACGGCTTATGATGAATGTACTGTACAGGCGGCATATGCTGAATGTACTGTACCGGCGGCTTATACTGAATATACTGTACAGGCGCCTTATGCTGAATGTACTGTACAGGCGGATTATGCTGAATGTACTGTACCGGCGGCTTATGTTGAATGTACTGTACAGGTGGCTTATGCTGAATGTACTGTACAGGTGGCTTATGCTGAATATACTGTACAGATGGCTTATGCTGAATGTACTGTACAGGCGGATTATGCTGAATATACTGTACAGATGGCTTATGCTGAATGTACTGTAAAGGCGGGTTATGCTGAATGTACTGTACAGGCGGATTATGCTGAATATACTGTACAGACGGCTTATGCTGAATGTACTGTACAGGCGTCTTATGCTGAATATACTGCACAGGCGGTTTATGCTGAATGTACTGTACAGGCGGATTATGCTGAATGTACTGTACAGGCGGCTTATGCTGAATGTACTGTACAGGCGAATTATGCTGAATGTACTGTACTGGCGGATTATGCTGAATGTACTGTACCGGCGGCTTATGCTGAATATACTGTACAGGCGGATTATGTTGAATGTACTGTACAGGAGGGTTATACTGTGAGTTAGAGCATGATCTGATGACATTTGGGGGGTGATTACTAAGGGGCTCTGGGCCTGGGCTGTGCGCTCGCAAGCGGATCGATGGTGGCCCAGTGCGCATGCGGCTCCGTCGTGCGCATGCGAGAGACCCGGATAGCGACGGGCACTCCGTCGCTCCGGGTCTCGTACCAAAGGGGGCGTGCTGTCGATGTTGAGTGACAGCACACCCCCTTTGGTGGGTGGGCCGGGGGAGTGGCTGCCCAAACGGAGGCGTTCCCATCTGCTAGAGCCGAAATCTCTCTGGGGCTTGCGGCAACGAGACCCTACCAAAAGGGTCTCGTCGCAAGCCCAATGGTCACGATGGTCTTGACCATCGCGACCATCATCATGGCCGCTCGCTATAGCTGTGGGTGGTCACCCACGGCTATGGAAGCGGCCAGAAGGCCGTTTAAAAAAAAAAAAAAAAAACGGCCCTGATTCAGAGCGAACGCTCTGTCAGAGCGTCCGACTCTGAATCAGGGCCTCTGTACTTTGCGCTTTGCTTTCCGCTTCCTAATACCTGGGACAGTTTGCATAACTCCATCTCTAAAAATCAGGACTGCAGAGATCTTGTGGTAATAATGAACTACAATAAACAATTTGGCCTTAAATAAGATGTGGAATTGAGGAACGCAGGAAAACCTGCAGTTTGGTGAATTATCATGTTGGTAACTTTGCCCCTCATGTCTATGATTAGGGCAGGAATGTACAGGATAGGCCATATGTTGTAGATGGAATATTGCTTCTCCCCGAGCACCTGGAATAATAGATGGAAACATCAATGGTTGCAGCCGAACAAAACGCAATGACACCGTGGACTGCAGCTCAGACGTGTTGTTACATTTTGTAGTTGCGGCTGCTTATAACGTTTTTTGGGGGGAAGTATAGAGATATTTGGGACAAAGGTATAGTCTGAGGATTGCGGGGAAGGAGCTGACTTAGGGGGAAGTGACATGTTCCTATATTAGTGTTTGCACCTCCTGAAATTGAATTTGTAAGTTATATGACACAAGTCGCCCTTACTGGTTCTCTAGGGTTCACCCACCTTTTGTGTTTGGTTATAAAATCCACCAGCTCGCTCTCCGTATACGGTTTATCTGGGATGGTGACTGGTTCATCCATGAATGGCTCATAGAAGTCCACCTCATTTACCTTCAGAGTCAGAGTCTTCGCCACCTGACAAGAGAATTAGATTTTTCCAAATGGCCTCAATCTCTTTATTATACCCCAAAGTTTCCAGCGATCTCAACAACTCACCCCAATGATCTATGTGACACAGAACGTCACCATTTACCCTCATCAATCCTCCTGTGCCTCCCACTCCCCGCTGCCAGCAACACGAGACAACCTCCAGCTCCCTCTGTACCAGACCCACCAGCCTCAGATCAGACATTTGCCATCTGTAACAGAGCAGCCTCCTCCTTATAGATATATTCCCTGGGGTCTCTTCCTTCTGTGTCCCAGACCATATAATCCTGTCCTGCAGGGCCGTTGGGGCGAGGCCAGACCACCCCCCAATGTTTGGCATAGACTTTAGAGGTTGGGAAATCTGAGTTTATAGCTCAGAAAATGCAAATGATTGTGTTATGCCAATAAGATGAAATGAAATACAGAGATGAAAATCCGCTATTGCAAAGGCAGCTAATTCCGCCTACAGTAACTACACTAAGAAATGGGAACAGTGCTACAGTAAGTGCAAAACTCAACTGGGAAACGGTGATGGAAGTAGATACTGAATCAATCTATGGATGTACTGAAGCTTGCATGGTTACAGCCTAGGGAAGGGGTATAATTATTTCCATACCCTGATTGCTAGAGGAATAGGAAATGTGTTTGCCTGTACTATACAGTATATCGCGTGTTCTTGGTTATACATGATTGGATATACTGGTGACCTTATGTGGTATGGTCAGTAAAATCAGATTTTTTTTTACATTATTATATAGAATTATGCTGTATGTGGTGTGGTCAGTACAGGGAGCTGAAGGAGAATCAGATTGGGTAATACATGATTAGATACACTGGTTGCTGTATGTGGTGTGGTCAGTACAGGGCGCTGAAGGAGAATCAGATTGGGTAATACATGATTAGATACACTGGTTGCTGTATGTGGCGTGGTCAGTACAGGGCACTGAAGGAGAATCAGATTGGGTAATACATGATTGATTACATACACTGGTTGCTGTATGTGGTGTGGTCAGTAGAGGGTGCTGCAGGAGAATCAGATTGGGTAATACATGATTAGATACACTGGTTGCTGTATGTGGTGTGGTCAGTACAGGGCGCTGCAGGAGAATCAGATTGGGTAATACATGATTAGATACACTGGTTGCTGTATGTGGTGTGGTCAGTACAGGGTCACTGAAGGAGAATCAGATTGGGTAATACATGATTGATTACATACACTGGTTGCTGTATGTGGTGTGGTCAGTACAGGGCGCTGAAGGAGAATCAGATTGGGTAATACATGATTAGATACACTGGTTGCTGTATGTGGTGTGGTCAGTAGAGGGCGCTGCAGGAGAATCAGATTGGGTAATACATGATTACATACACTGGTTGCTGTATGTGGTGTGGTCAGTAAAGGGTGCTGCAGGAGAATCAGATTGAGTAATACATGATTACATACACTGGTTCCTGTATGTGGTGTGGTTAGTAAAGGGCGCTGCAGGAGAATCAGATTGGGTAATACATGATTACATACACTGGTTGCTGTATGTGGTGTGGTCAGTAAAGGGCGCTGCAGGAGAATCAGATTGGGTAATACATGATTACATAAACTGGTTGCTGTATGTGATGTGGTTAGTAAGGGGTGCTACAGGACAATCAGATTGGGTAATACATGATTACATACACTGGTTGCTGTATGTGGTGTGGTCAGTAAAGGGCGCTGCAGGAGAATCAGATTGGGTAATACATGATTACATAAACTGGTTGTTGTATGTGGTGTGGTTAGTAAGGGGTGCTACAGGAGAATCAGATAGGGTAATACATGATTAGACACACTGATTGCTGTATGTGGTCTGGTCAGTGGGAGGTGCTGCAGGAGAATCAGATTGGGTAACACATGATTATTCATTGGTTGCTGTATGTGGTGTGGTCAGTAGAGGGCGCTGTAGTATAATCAGATTGGGTAACACATGATTTGATACACTGGTTGCTATATGTGGTGTAGTCAGTAGAGGGTGCCGCAGGATAATCAGATTGGGTAACACATGATTATTCATTGGTTGCTGTATGTGGTGTAGTCAGTAGAGGGTGCCGCAGGATAATCAGATTGGGTAACACATGATTTGTTACACTGGTTGCTGTATGTGGTGTGGTCAGTAGAGGGCACCGCAGGATAATCAGATTGGGTAACACATGATTTGTTACACTGGTTGCTGTATGTGGTGTGGTCAGTAGAGGGTTCGGCAGATGAATCAAATTGGGAAATACATGATTTACACTGGTATCTTTATGTAGTGTGGTCAGTAGAGGGTGCGGCAGGAGAATCAGATTGTGTAATGTTTACATTCATTGGTTGCTGTATGTGTTGTGGTAAGTAGAGGGCGCAGCTGGAGAATTAGATTGGGTAATACATGATTAGATACACTGGTTGCTGTATGTGGTGTGGTTAGTAGAGGGTGTGGCAGGAGAATCAGATTGGGTAATATATGATTACATTCATTGGTTGCTGTATGTGTTGTGGTAAGTAGAGGGCGCGGCAGGAGAATCAGATTGGGAAATACATGATTAGATACACTGGTTGCTGTATGTGGTGTGGTTAGTAGAGGGTGTGGCAGGAGAATCAGATTGGGTAATATATGATTACATACACTGGTTGCTATATGTGGTGTGGTCAGTAGAGGGTGCTGCAGGAGAATTAGATTGGGTATTATATGTTTACATACACTGTATGTTGTATGCGGTGTGGTCAGTAGAGGGTGCAGAAGGAGAATCATATTGGGTAATACATTTTTACATACATTGGTTGCTGTATTTGGTGTGGTCAGTAGAAGGCGCGGCAGGAGAATTATATTAGGAAATACATGATTAGATACACTGGTTGCTGAATGTGGTGTGGTCAGAGGAAAGCACTGCAGAGGAATCAGATTGGGTAATACATGAATAGATACACTGGTTGCTGAATGTGGTGCGGTCAGTAGAGGGAGAGGCAATAGAATCAGATTGGGTAATACATGATTAGATACACTGGTTGCTGAATGTGGTGTGGTCAAAGGAGGGCACTGCAGAGGAATCATATTGGGTAATCCATGATTAGATACACTGGTTGCTGAATGTGGTGTTGTCAGTAGAGGGAGAGGCAATAGAATCAGATTGGGTAATTTATGATTAGATACACTGGTTCCTGAATGTGCTGTGGTCAAAGGAGGGCACTGCTGAAGAATCAGATTGGATAATACATGATTACATTCATTAGTTTCTGTATGTGGTGTGGTCAGTATAGGGCGCTGAAGGAGAATCAGATTGGGTAATACATGATTACATACACTGGTTGCTGTATGTGGTGTGGTCAGTACAGGGCGCTGAAGGAGAATCAGATTGGGTAATACTTGATTACATACACTGATTGCTGTATGTGGTGTGGTTAGTAGAGGGTGTGGCAGGAGAATCAGATTGGGTAATACATGATTACATACACTGGTTGCTGTTTGTGGTGTGGTCAGTAGAGGCACTGCAGGAGAATCAGATTGGGTAATATTTGATTACATACACTGATTGCTGTATGTGGTGTGGTTAGTAGAGGGTGTGGCAGGAGAATCAGATTGGGTAATACATGATTACCTACACTGGTTGCTGTTTGTGGTGTGGTCAGTAGAGGACACTGCAGGAGAATCAGATTGGGTAATACTTGATTACATACACTGATTGCTGTATGTGGTGTGGTCAGTACAGGGCACTGCAGGAGAATCAGATTGGGTAACCCATGATTAGAAACACTTTTTGCTGTATGTGGTGTGGTTAGTAGAGGATGCAGCAGAAGAATCAGATTTGGTAATACATGATTAGATCCGCTGGTTGCTCTATATGGTGTGGTCAGAAGAGGGCACTGCAGGAGAATCAGATTGGGTAATACATGATTACACACACTGGTTGCTGCATGAGGTGTGGTCAGTGGAGTGTGCTCACAGGAGAATCATATATGATAATACATGATTACATACACTGGTTGCTGTATGTGGTGTGGTCAGTAGAGGGAGAGGCAGTAGAGTCCGATTGGGTAATATATGATTAGATACACTGGTTGCTGAATGTGCTGTGGTCAGTAGAAGGCACTGCAAGAGAATCAGATTGGGTAACCCATGATTAGATACACTAGTTGCTGTTTATTGTGTGGTCAGTAGAGGAGGCGGCAGCAGAATCAGGTTCTGCAATACATGATTAGATACACTAGTTGCTTTATGTGGTGTGGCCAGTATAGGGCGCGGCAGAAGAATACGATTGGTTAACACATGAGTATATACACAGGTTGTTGTATGCAGTGTGATCAGTAAAGGGCACTGCTGGAGAATCAGATTGGGTAATACATGACTAGGTACAGTGGTTGCTGTATGTGGTGTAGTCAGTAGAGGGCAGTGTAGTATAATCAGATTGGTTAATACATGATTAGTTACATCAGTTGCTGTATGTGGTGTGGTCAATAGATGGTCCGACAGATGAATCACATTGAGAAATTCATGATTAGATACACTGGTTCCTGTATGTGGTGTGGTCAGTAAAGGGTGCTGTAGGAGAATCAGATTGGGTAATACATGACTAGGTACAGTAGTTGCTGTACGTGGTGTAGTCAGTAGAGGGCGGTGTAGTATAATCAGATTGGTTAATACATGATTAGTTACATCGGTTGCTGTATGTGGTGTGGTCAGTAGATGGTCCGACAGATGAATCACATTGAGAAATACATGATTACATACACTGGTTGTTGTATGCGGTGTGGTCAGTAGAGGGCACTGCAGAGGATTCAGATTGGGTAATACATGAATATCTTTATATTATATAGTGTGGTCAGTAGAGGGTGCGGCAGGAGAATCAGATTGGGTAATACATGTTTACATTCATTGTTTGCTGTATGTGTTGTGGTTAGTAGAGGGTGCAACAGGAGAATCAGATTGGGAAATACATGATTAGTTACACTGGTTTCTGTATGTGGTGTGGTCAGTAGAAGATGCGTAAGGGAAATCAAATTGGAAAATACATTATTAGATACACTGGTTCCTGTATGTGATGTGGTCAGTAGAGAGTGCTGTAAGAGAATCAGATTGGTAATATATGATTAGATACACTGGTTCCTGTATGTGGTGTGGTCAGTGGAGGGTGCTGCAGGAGAATCAGATTGGGTAATATATGATTAGATACACTGGTTGCTGTATGTGGTGTGGTCAGTAGAGGGTGCGTAAGGGAAATCAAATTGGGAAATACATTATTAGATACACTGGTTCCTGTATGTGGTGTGGTCAGTAGAGGGTGCGTAAGGGAAATCAAATTGGGAAATACATTATTAGATACATTGGTTGCTGTATGTGGTATGGTCAGTGGAGGGTGCTGTAGGAGAATCAGATTGGTAATATATGATTAGATACACTGGTTCCTGTATGTGGTGTGGTCAGTGGAGGGTGCTGCAGGACA
Organism: Taudactylus pleione; assembly: GCA_031769625.1. NCBI lineage: Eukaryota > Metazoa > Chordata > Amphibia > Anura > Myobatrachidae > Taudactylus > Taudactylus pleione. The sequence continues at coordinate 920,542 of JAUIMM010000122.1, forward strand.
ATCAGATTGGGTAATATATGATTAGATACACTGGTTGCTGTATGTGGTGTGGTCAGTGGAGGGTGCGTAAGGGAAATCAGATTGGGTAATATATGATTAGATACACTGGCTGCTGTATGTGTTGTGGTCAGAGGGTGCAGCAGGAGAATCAGATTGGGTAATATATGATTAGATACACTGGTTGCTGTATGTGTTGTGGTCAGAGGGTGCAGCAGGAGAATCAGATTGGGTAATATATGATTAGATACACTGGTTGCTGTATGTGGTGTGGTCAGTGGAGGGTGCGGCAGGAGAATCAGATTGGGTAATATATGATTAGATACACTGGTTGCTGTATGTGGTGCAGTCAGTAGAGGGCGCAGCAGGAGAGTTAAATTGGGCATTATATGATTGGGGGGTGTACACACAGTATCAGAGTTAGCGGGGGGGCACAGACGTTGGTGGGTGCTGCAACTGTGGGCGGGCACATATACTAGCGGCGGCGGGATATCCAGAAATCCATAGGGACACAGCAAGTGTAGGGGTAAAAGTATACCTTTTCTGAAAATCTGGCTCTGCAAAAAGGGCAGCATACTGTAGTTTAGTTATTGAGGTATGGTGAATGAGGCATGGTGAATGAGGTATGATGAATGAGACATGATGAATGAGGTATGATGAATGAGACATGATGAATGAGGTATGGTGAATGAGGCATGGTGAATGAGGCATGGTGAATGAGGCATGGTGAATGAGATATGATGAATGAGACATGATGAATGAGGCATGATGAATGAGGCATGATGAATGAGACATGATGAATGAGGCATGATGAATGAGACATGATGAATGAGGCATGATGAATGAGACATGATGAATGAGGCATGATGAATGAGGCATGATGAATGAGACATGATAAATGAGGCATGATGAATGAGGCATGATGAATGTGGCATGATGAATGAGACATGATGAATGAGGCATGATGAATGAGACATGATGAATGAGGCATGATGAATGAGGCATGATGAATGAGACATGATAAATGAGACATGATGAATGAGGCATGATGAATGAGACATGATGAATGAGGCATGATGAATGAGGCATGATGAATGAGGCATGATGAATGAGACATGATGAATGAGGCATGGTGAATGAGGCATGGTGAATGAGACATGATGAATGAGGCATGATGAATGAGGCATGGTGAATGAGACATGATGAATGAGGCATGATGAATGAGGCATGGTGAATGAGACATGATGAATGAGGCATGATGAATGAGGCATGGTGAATGAGACATGATGAATGAGGCATGATGAATGAGGCATGGTGAATGAGACATGATGAATGAGGCATGGTGAATGAGACATGATGAATGAGGCATGATGAATGAGGCATGATGAATGAGGCATGATGATGTTTCTGAACAGTTTTTAAACTCGCAGTGAATTTAAAACACAATTATCACAAGTGATATATACAGTATGTAATGATGAATAGGCGCCTATGTGCTCTTACTGCACTGATCACAGTTCCTGGTCCATAGCATAGCACTGTACGCGGCAGGGCTCAGCACCGTACGCGGCAGGGCTCAGCACCGTACGCGGCAGGGCTCAGCACCGTACGCGGCAGGGCTCAGCACCGTACGCGGCAGGGTTCAGCACCGTACGCGGCAGGGCTCAGCACCGTACGCGGCAGGGCTCAGCACCGTAAGCGGCAGGGCTCAGCACCGTACGCGACAGGGCTCAGCACCGTACGCGGCAGGGTTCAGCACCGTACGCGGCAGGGCTCAGCACCGTACGCAGCAGGGCTTAGCTGCACCTCTTTTCATTTGAATTGGAGGAATCAGAGTAGTGCTATTTATCAACCTCTCCCCCTAAAAAACTAAATATAAATATTATAATTTTATGTTTAATATCTTTTTCTATGCTGCTGCCATGTCCCAGCCCATCTCACCCCCACACGCCATCTTACCGACTTGTCAAACGTTGCAAAGAATTTGATGTACGGGTGAAAATGTTCTGCAGCCTCTTCAAACGCCTTGTAATCTGCAGAGGAGACGACACATGTACAGAGGTCTGATAGAGAATGATGTTAGAGCCGAGCACAGCGGTGATTGTACTTTGTACTGTACACTTCTACAGCCATTCACATGGGAGGACGGCGATGTGGAGCCTACAATCACTCCTCTGTGTATGTACTATATGGTAGTAAGTGCCGGAGGCGTGGGAGGAACTCTCACTGACACTGGTCAGTCACTGTAATGTAGTTGATGTATGTATGTGTGTGTATATATATATATATATATATATATATATATATGTGTGATAGCTCGGCAGAGGGTGGATTGGTGCAGTGTTTAGGTACTTAATGAGGGTCCACACACAGCTTTCAAGTAGATAAATGGTGCTTTACTTTCCAGCATGGAAAGTCAGGAAACAAACAGAAAATAAATAAACAACCTAGCCCCTATTTAGGGCGTCTAACTCACTTCTTGAACCCTCTCTATAAGGGTGCAGCTAATCTGCCAATAAAGTCTCAGCCTGCTTCTCTGCAGGTCTATCGCCGGCTCCAGCCTGGCTTGGCTGCCACAGCTATACAAACACAGTCAGTCTCTGTGCCTTCCCTGTATCCTCCAGGTATACAGTCGGCCCTGGCTTCCTCAGCCTGAAGCCCAGCTGCTTCAATGTCACACAGTCTGAGAGGTTTATGGTCCCCCCTTGCCTCCTGCAAGGTCCAGACACAGGCCTCCTGGCCCCCAATGGCTCGCTTAGCTTCACTGGGCTCTCTGGCTGTCACAGTCCCACATAGACTGTCTCCAACAGCAGCCTGACTGGTCTGCCTCCTCATCAGCCCACACCTGAGCCCACTCCACAAGGCAGCCATTAGGCATCTTCTGACAATGCTTTTCTATTCTGTGTGGGTGGATCTGTCGTGCCTACAAAGAATCTACTTCTCACCAGCACCACCTCTGGTGATACTGCCACAATATATTTGTATATGTGTATATATTATATATATATACACTGTACTATGCAAAAGTTTTATGTAGGTGTGGAAAAAATGCTGCAAAGTGAGAATGCTTTCAAAAATAGAAGTATTAGTTTTTTTATCAATTAACAAAATGCAAAGTGAATGAATAGAAGAGAAATCTAAATAAATTCAATATTTGGTGTGATCACCCTTTGCCTTCAAACCAGCATCAATTCTTCTAGGTACACTTGCACACAGGTTTTGAAGGAACTCGGCAGGGAGGCTTCAAACATCTTGGAGAACTAAGCCCAGTTCTTCTGTGGATGTAGCTTGCTCACATCCTTCTGTCTCTTCATGTAATCCCAGACAGACTCTATGATGCTGAGATCAGGGCTCTGTGGGGGCCATATCCAGGACTCCTTGTTCTTCCTTACACTGAGATAGTTCCTAATGACATTGGCTGTATGTTTGGAGCCGTTGTCATGCTGCAGAATAAATATGGAGCCAATCAGAAGCCTCCCTGATGGTATTGTATGATATATATAAGCAGAGCAGTAGCCTGGAACCGTGGCACCTGGAGAAAGTGCATGTCATAGACCCCCGCAGATATCACTGGAGTGGGGACACCTATGGGGACCTCCCTTCTCAGCTATGCTCATACTAGCAAATACACATTGCAACTATATTAATGTGAGTATTACTAACCATGTTCTGTCTACCACCATTATTAGTATTCCAGGTCTCCTAATATTTTCCTTTCAAATAGACCTTCATATAACACTGTGTGGTCACTGGCCTGAGAACACCACATAGCAAAGAAGGGACTTTTTTAACCTCATACCTTATAACTGAAGTTTAGGATTTTACCTCAGATGTGTAACTATTAAGCCCATTGGAGCACAATGAATGAGGAAAGAAGGAGGGAGGGGATCCAAGAGGAGAGGGGAGAGTAAGGGAGGGGCAAAGAGCCAAACAGAGAGGACCAGTGACAGAAGCCAATAAGAAAAGGAGAGGGACAAAGCCAATCAGAGAGGGGTGGTGACAGAAGCCAAAAAAAAGGAGTGAACAGGGACAAAGAGCCGATCCCATGGTAGATAGGGGAGGGAATTAAAGAGGTGAGAAGTGAATGTAATCAATGTGACAGGAAAGAGGAGGTGACAGAAGATGATCACAGAGGAGGGAGGGCCAGAGGGGAGGTGACAGAAGATGATCACAGAGGAGGGAGGGCCGGAGGGGAGGTGACAGAAGATGATCACAGAGGAGGGAGGGCCGGAGGGGAGGTGACAGAAGATGATCACAGAGGAGGGAGGGCCAGAGGGGAGGTGACAGAAGATGGTCACTGAGGAGGGAGGGCCGGAGGGGGGGTGACAGAAGATGATCACAGAGGAGGGAGGGCCGGTGTTGAGGTGACAGAAGATAATCACAGAGGAGGGAGTCCGGAGGGGAGGTGACAGAAGATGATCACAGAGGAGGGAGGGGAGGTGACAGAAGATGATCACAGAGGAGGGGGGACCGGAGGGGAGGTGACAGAAGATGATCACAGAGGAGGGAGGGCCGGAGGGGAGGTGACAGAAGATGGTCACAGAGGAGGGAGGGCCGGAGGGGAGGTGACAGAAGATGGTCACAGAGGAGGGAGGGCCGGAGGGGAGGTGACAGAAGATGATCACAGAGGAGGGAGGGCCGGAGGGGAGGTGACAGAAGATGATCACAGAGGAGGGAGGGCCGGAGGGGAGGTGACAGAAGATGATCACAGAGGAGGGAGGGCCGGAGGGGAGGTGACAGAAGATGATCACAGAGGAGGGAGGGCCGGAGGGGAGGTGACAGAAGATGATCACAGAGGAGGGAGGGCCAGAGGGGAGGTGACAGAAGATGATCACAGAGGAGGGAGGGCCGGAGGGGAGGTGACAGAAGATGATCACAGAGGAGGGATGGCCAGAGGGGAGGTGACAGAAGATGGTCACAGAGGAGGGAGGGCCGGAGGGGAGGTGACAGAAGATGATCACAGAGGAGGGAGGGCCGGTGGGGAGGTGACAGAAGATAATCACAGAGGAGGGAGTCCGGAGGGGAGGTGACAGAAGATGATCACAGAGGAGGGAGGGCCGGAGGGGAGGTGACAGAAGATGATCACAGAGGAGGGAGGGGAGGTGACAGAAGATGATCACAGAGGAGGGGGGATCGGAGGGGAGGTGACAGAAGATGATCACAGAGGAGGGAGGGCCGGAGGGGAGGTGACAAAAGATGATCACAGAGGAGGGAGGGCCGGAGGGGAGGTGACAGAAGATGATCACAGAGGAGGGAGAGCCGGAGGGGAGGTGACAGAAGATGATCACAGAGGAGGGAGGGCCGGAGGGGAGGTGACAGAAGATGATCACAGAGGAGGGAGGGCCGGAGGGGAGGTGACAGAAGATGATCACAGAGGAGGGAGGGCCGGAGGGGAGGTGACAGAAGATGATCACAGAGGAGGGAGGGCCGGAGGTGAGGTGACAGAAGATGGTCACAGAGGAGGGAGGGCCGGAGGGGAGGTGACAGAAGATGATCACAGAGGAGGGAGGGCCGGAGGGGAGGTGACAGAAGATGATCACAGAGGAGGGAGGGCCGGAGGGGAGGTGACAGAAGATGATCACAGAGGAGGGAGGGCCGAAGGGGAGGTGACAGAAAATGATCACAGAGGAGGGAGGGCCAGAGGGGAGGTGACAGAAGATGATCACAGAGGATGGAGGGCCGGAGGGCAGGTGACAGAAGATGATCACAGAGGAGGGAGGGCCGGAGGGGAGGTGACAGAAGATGATCACAGAGGAGGGAGGGCCGGAGGGGAGGTGACAGAAGATGATCACAGAGGAGGGAGAGCTGGAGGGGAGGTGACAGAAGATGATCACAGAGGAGGGGGGGCCTAGCTCTTGGCACCCCAGCTCCACAGCGCAGCGTGGCCGGCAGTTAACTCTTGGTGCGCTGCACTGAGAGGAGGACTGTGATAGCTGCACACTGGGGGTCGGGAGCCACACACTGGGAGACCGGAGAAGTCAGCTCCCAGTGCAGCGTGGCAGAGGGGGGCTGTGGGACAGCTACTGGGGACCGGTGCACTACTCTGGGAGTCAGCAGTGCCGCCAGTCCCGGGAGCTCAGGAGGTTGTGACTAAGCAGTGGGGGACCATTAAAGCAAGCTTCTGGTAACCACCGGCGCTGAGAGAGCCCCAGCACTGAGCCCAGGCTGCAAGAGTGCTGGGCTAGGGAAGCCCAGTGCTGGGCACATAGTATACAAATAAACACATGGGTTTACATAAAAATGTATTTTAAATGTATGTGCAGCATATGATTTTAAATGTATAATTTAAGTAAAAATGCACTTACCTTGATTCCTCTGGACGGCCAGGGGATCCTGGGCTCCGAGTGGGTTGCTGGATCCCCAGCCACTTCCAGGGAAATAAAATGTCCTCCTATGCTGCCTCAAGCCTGAAAGTGGTATGAGGAGGTGCATAGGGAGCTGGCTAATGCAGTCAGCTAAGTGGTTTTAGGGAGCTCTGTGGCCAGGGAACCCTGCTTGGCCACCTTTGGAGCTCAGATTTAGGCAGAGATGGCAGGCTTGGTCCCTTAGCAGATTCCTGGAAGTCTGTTTTGGAGGGAAAACTTTTTCCCTTGCAGATGGGACGGAGCCGAGGGCATGTCAAGCTCTGTGGGTGGGCTCGGGCACAGAGGAGTGACCCCTCCCCACTGTCCATAGGGGACAATGTTAAACATGTATGTGGCTAGCACATGCACAGCAAATGCACTTAAGGTGATTGGCTGGAAACCACGGGGTGGACTTACCCCCTGTGGTAATGTGTATTGGAGTAGCATAAAAGAAGGCTTCATATCTGGTAATATTGTACATCTCTGTATATCTTTTGAAGATCAAGACTGATGTAAGATTTCTGTATGCTGTTTCCCCCTTGAAACTGAGGGAAGGGTCTTTTTCAAGACTGTGAGCAATAAACATCTTTGCCTTACGACTGCATCTGAGTCCTGCGACCAACAGAATTGTGCAAAACACTATTCCATTCTCCAGCTGTTCTGGGTAAGAGCTCAGCATCTCCAAAGCTCACGCCCTCTGCCAGCTACTGTGCAGACCTGGTCCATTGCGAGGGATCAGGAGGAAACAGCCGACACCAATCAGGAGCTGTGGCCGCAGTTAGTCGATGCATGCGCAGCAGAAGCGGTTCCAGGTGCCGGATGTAGGAGCCTGAGTACATAAGAAGCAGTTCCAAATGCCGATGGTGGGAGTTTGGTGGTGGCAGCTATATACCCGCCCACTGCACAGTGGGTGGAGTCAGTGACAGGCGGTCACTGAGGGTAAGTGGGAATCCCTGATATCCCCAGTTCCAGTGGGGATTAAACCCCAATCTGTGATTGGGAGTCGGGCTGAGGCCATCCGGTCACAGCGCCCTCTGTCCACTTTGGCGCCCGGAGCTTATGCTCCACTGGAACCACCCTCGCTACACCCCTGTGGATAACTACCTGCCTGTAATTCCTAGCATTGAGGGCACCATTAATCCCAACTTGCAAGGAACCTCCACCATGCGTCACTGTTGCCTGCAGACACTCATTATTGTACCGCTCCCCATCGCTTCGGGGAACAAACTGCCTCATGTTACAGCCAAATATTTCACATTGTGACTCATCCGTCCAGAGCACCTGCTGCCATTTTTCTGCACCCCAGTTCCTATGTTTTCATGGGGATATGTTCAGCATCCTGGCAGTCGGGATGCCAACGCTTACATTACCGGTGCCAGCATCCCGACCACTGGGATATTGAATGGATGGAGGGTTAGGATTAGGGGAGGGAGAGGGGAAGGGTTATCATACCGACCAACAAGTGTTGGTATGCTAACCCTGTCGGGATGCCGGCGTCGGGATTCTGACCGCCGGGATCCCGAGCACCATTATCCCATACCCAACCCGTTTCCGTGCATAGTTGAGTCATTTGGCCTTGTTTCCATGTAGAAGGTATGGCTTTTTGGCTGCAATGCTTCCATGAAGATCACTTCTGGCCAGACTTCTCTGAACAGCAGATGGATGTACCTGGGTCCCACTTGTTTCTGCCAGTTCTGAGCTGGTGGCACTGCTGGACATCTTCATGTTTGGATGGAAAGTAAGCACGATGTGTCTTTCATCTGATGCACTAAGTTTCCTTGGCCAATCACTGCGTCTATGGTCCTCAACGTTGCCCGTTTCTTTGTGCTTCTTCAAAAGAGTTTGAACAGCACATGTTCAAACCGCGGTCTGCTGTGACATCTCTACCTGGGAGAGACCGTGCTGATGCAGTATAACCAACTTGTTGCTGTGCTCAGTCTTACCATGGTGTATGACCTGTGACATGAAACTGTCTTCCACAACCTCACCTTTGTAGCAGAGTTCAGCTGATCCTCACCCTGGTCACTTGCTCTCACACTCGCCTCCACCCTGGTCACTTCCTCCCACACTTTCTATGCCCTGGTCACTTCTACTCACACTCTCCTCCACCCTGGTCACTGCCTCTCACACTCTCCTCCACCCTGGTCACTGCCTCTCACACTCTTCTACACCCTGGTCACTTCCTCTCACACTCTCCTCCACCCTGGTCACTCGCACTCACTCTCCTACACTCTGGTGACTGCCTCTCACACTCTCCTCCACCCTGGTCACTTCCTCTCACACTCTCCTCCACCCTGGTCACTTCCTCTCATACTTCCCTCCACCCTGGTCACTTCCTCTCACACTCTCTTCTACCCTGGTCACTTCCTCTCACACTCTCTTCTACCCTGGTCACTTCCTCTCACACTCTCCTCCACCCTGGTCACTTCCTCTCATACTTCCCTCCACCCTGCTCACTTCCTCTCACACTCTCTTCTACCCTGGTCACTTCCTCTCACACTCTCCTCCACCCTGGTCACTTCCTCTTATACGTCCCTCCACTCTGGTCACTTCCTCTCACACCCTGGTCATTTCCTCTCGCACTCTTCTTCACCCTGGTCACTTCCTCTCACACTCTCTTCTATCCTGGTCACTTCCTCTCACACTCTCCTCCATCCTGGTCACTTCCTCTCACACTCTCCTCCATCCTGGTCACTTCCTCTCACACTCTCTTCTACCCTGGTCACTTCCTCTCACACTCTCCTCCACCCTGGTCACTTCCTCTTATACTTCCCTCCATCCTGGTCACTTCCTCTCACACCCTGGTCATTTCCTCTCGCACTCTCCTTCACCCTGGTCACTTCCTCTCACACTCTCTTCTATCCTGGTCACTTCCTCTCACACTCTCCTCCATCCTGGTCACTTCCTCTCACACTCTCCTCCATCCTGGTCACTTCCTCTCACACTCTCCTCCATCCTGGTCACTTCCTCTCACACTCTCCTCTATCCTGGTCACTTCCTCTCACACTCTCCTCCATCCTGGTCACTTCCTCTCACACTCTCCTCCATCCTGGTCACTTCCTCTCACACTCTCTTCTATCCTGGTGAATTCCTTTCAGACACTTTTCTACCCTGGTCACTTCCTCGCACACTCCCCTCCTCCCTCCATGTTGTTGTTACCCTGTTACTGTGAAATATTTTGTATGTTTATTCTGTATGGTACTGCATAAAGTTTGTGGCTCCTTATAGATAAAGGTTATATATATATATATTGTGACAAGATCACTGGAACAGTGATGGGAGGCAGGTAAATTTGCCCTAGGTTTCTTACCCATGTGTTTTAAGTTAGGGTCCCGGGTTTGGATGTGAGAAGAGAGGGCGTGTTCTCCATCAATTTGGGCTGTTATCCTCACAGAAGGGTAATTAGTGTTGTCAGCTGTAGGTGTGTGTAAAAGGCTGTCACCATGGTCATTAGTCTCTCACACTACCTGGGGAGAAGGAGACACTATGGAGCCTTTGCGAGAGAAACCTGCTGCTGGGAAACCAGTGAGCTCAGCCAGGTAAAGCTGCTTGTGATGCTTTTTAATGAGTTAGTTATAGTTATGTGCGGTCTACCCCAGGAGATGGTACCTGATACCCTGACACTGTTACACTATATATATAATATATATATATATATATATATATATATTATACCCCCCCATGGACTCCTCACTCACACGCACACTACTCCCCATACTTTATACTCACGATCAGAGTCTTCATTCTTAAAAAAGCCAATCACTCTGGTTTCTTCCTCCATCCGGTCCAGCGCCCTCAGTTCTGCATAGCTGTTAATGATCTCAACAGGGTCCTCGATCAACTAGGGGGTTGGGGGTGCACAGGTATTATACTTCTGTATATGACCCTTTACATGCTAAACACACCAGACATAATACTGCATGTATCACTATGCAGCATGCAATGTATATAGAGACACTTATTATGAACTTACGTCCAACAAGAAATCCACCAGCACGTCGGCTGCCAACTCTCCATCAAATTCTATCACATTGTCTTCTTTAAAGGCATAGAGACTGCCTTCCTCTGTACACCCTGCCAATACACAAACAGCATAACACTGAGAATGCAATATACAGGTACAATGTAATAGGAGCCTGACATTCCTGCTCCATGCTGCAGGGGACCCTGCACCTTCCTCTATATAACTCTGTCTATGGCTTCCTGCTGCCTCCATTCCTCTCCTCACATCATGTCACTGCCCCTGTCACATACAGCCCTGTCCTCACTAACACATCACTCATCTCCTGATATACTCTGTGCTGCTGGGGACCCTGCTCCTCCCACTATATAACTCTCAGTCTGTGACTTCCTGCTGCCTCCATTCCCCTCCTCACATCCTGTCACTGCCCCTGTCATATGCAGCCCTGTCCTCACTGACACATTACTCATCTCCTGACATACTCTGTGCTGCTGCCTCAATTCCCCTCCTCACATCCTGTCACTGCCCGTGTCACATGCAGCCCTGTCCTCACTAACACATCACTCATCTCCTGATATACTCTGTGCTGCTGGGGACCCTGGTCCTCCCACTATATAACTCTCAGTCTGTGACTTCCTGCTGCCTCCATTCCCCTCCTCACATCCTGTCACTGCCCCTGTCATATGCAGCCCTGTCCTCACTAACACATCACTCATCTCCTGACATACTCTGTGCTGTTGCCTCCATTCCCCTCCTCACATCCTGTCACTGCCCCTGTCACATGCAGCCCTGTCCTCACTAACACATCACACATCTCCTGATATACTCTGTGCTGCTGGGGACCCTGCACCTTCCTCTATATAACTCTGTCTATGGCTTCCTGCTGCCTCCATTCCCCTCCTCACATCATGTCACTGCCCCATCACATACAGCCCTGTCCTCACTGACACATTCCTCATCTCCTGATATACTCTGTGCTGCTGGGGACCCTGCTCCTCACACTATATAACTCTCAGTCTGTGGCTTCCTGCTGCCTCCATTCCCCTCCTCACATCCTGTCACTGCCCCTGTCACATGCAGCCCTGTCCTCACTAACACATCACTCATCTCCTGATAAACTCTGTGCTGCTGCCTCCATTCCCCTCCTCACATCCTGTCACTGCAGCCCTGTCACATGCAGCCCTGTCCTCACTAACACATCACTCATCTCCTGATAAACTCTGTGCTGCTGCCTCCATTCCCCTCCTCACATCCTGTCACTGCCCCTGTCACATGCAGCCCTGTCCTCACTAACACATCACTCATCTCCTGACATACTCTGTGCTGCTGCCTCCATTCTCCTTCTCACATCATGTCACTGCCCCTGTCACATGCAGCCCTGTCCTCATTGACACATCACTCATCTCCTGATATACTCTGTGCTGCTGCCTCCATTCCCCTCCTCACATCATGTCACTGCCCCTGTCACATGCAGCCCTGTCCTCACTGACACATCACTCATCTCCTGACATACTCTGTGCCGCTGCCTCCATTCCCCTCCTCATCATCATGTCACTGCCCCCTGTCACATGCAGCCCTGTCCTCACTAACTCATTACTCATCTCCTGATAAACTCTGTGCTGCTGCCTCCATTCCCCTCCTCACATCCTGTCACTGCCCCTGTCACATGCAGCCCTGTCCTCACTAACACATCACTCATCTCCTGATAAACTCTGTGCTGCTGCCTCCATTCCCCTCCTCACATCCTGTCACTGCCCCTGTCACATGCAGCCCTGTCCTCACTAACACATCACTCATCTCCTGACATACTCTGTGCTGCTGCCTCCATTCTCCTCCTCACATCCTGTCACTGCCCCTGTCACATGCAGCCCTGTCCTCACTAACACATCACTCATCTCCTGACATACTCTGTGCTGCTGCCTCCATTCTCCTCCTCACATCATGTCACTGCCCCTGTCACATGCACCCCTGTCCTCACTAACACATCACTCATCTCCTGATATACTCTGTGCTGCTGCCTCCATTCTCCTCCTCACATCATGTCACTGCCCCTGTCACATGCAGCCCTGTCCTCACTGACACATCACTCATTTCCTGACATACTCTGTGCTGCTGCCTCCATTCCCCTCCTCACATCCTGTCACTGCCCCTGTCACATGCAGCCCTGTCCTCACTGACACATCACTCATCTCCTGACATGCTCTGTGCTGCTGCCTCCATTCCCCTCCTCACATCCTGTCACTGCCCCTGTCACATGCAGCCCTGTCCTCACTAACTCATTACTCATCTCCTGATAAACTCTGTGCTGCTGCCTCCATTCCCCTCCTCACCATCATATCACTGCCCCCTGTCACATGCAGCCCTGTCCTCACTAACTCATTACTCATCTCCTGATAAACTCTGTGCTGCTGCCTCCATTCCCCTCCTCACATCCTGTCACTGCCCCTGTCACATGCAGCCCTGTCCTCACTGACACATCACTCATTTCCTGACATACTCTGTGCTGCTGCCTCCATTCCCCTCCTCACATCCTGTCACTGCCCCTGTCACATGCAGCCCTGTCCTCACTGACACATCACTCATCTCCTGACATGCTCTGTGCTGCTGCCTCCATTCCCCTCCTCACATCCTGTCACTGCCCCTGTCACATGCAGCCCTGTCCTCACTAACTCATTACTCATCTCCTGATAAACTCTGTGCTGCTGCCTCCATTCCCCTCCTCACCATCATATCACTGCCCCCTGTCACATGCAGCCCTGTCCTCACTAACTCATTACTCATCTCCTGATAAACTCTGTGCTGCTGCCTCCATTCCCCTCCTCACATCCTGTCACTGCCCCTGTCACATGCAGCCCTGTCCTCACTAACACATCACTCATCTCCTGATAAACTCTGTGCTGCTGCCTCCATTCCCCTCCTCACATCCTGTCACTGCCCCTGTCACATGCAGCCCTGTCCTCACTAACACATCACTCATCTCCTGACATACTCTGTGCTGCTGCCTCCATTCCCCTCCTCACATCATGTCACTGCCCCTGTCACATGCAGCCCTGTCCTCACTAACACATCACTCATCTCCTGACATACTCTGTGCTGCTGCCTCCATTCCCCTCCTCACATCCTGTCACTGCCCCTGTCCCTCACTAACACAGTAATGAAGTGGTTTGTGCTGACATGGCAGATTCCAGTAAGCAGGTGCAGGGGCCAGAGAGTAAGCAAACATGGAAGCAGGGGCATTTCTAGAGAGGAGGGGGCCCATGTGCAGTCTCCAACATGGGCCCCCTCCTCTCTGTCCGGCAGCGCACTGAGCTGTGCGCGGCCAGCGCTGGTTATAGACTCTGGGCACTAGAGTGTGCCCAGAGTCTATAGCATATGCGCTGGTCACCAGGAAAATGGCTGCCGCAGCCATTTTCCCTGTACTGCGCATACAACAGGAAAATGGCCATGGTGGCCACTTTCCAGTCGTTTTTACAGTGCCGGACCATCGCTTCGACGTAGGACTCCGGAGAGGTAAGTAATACTATGGGTGCGTGGTGCCCCCATGTGCCCCGCACACCCTGCATCCATTATAGATATGCCCCTGCATGGAGGGACGTTCATTGAATGAGCCAGCAGCGGAGGGCACTGTGCCTGATGTTGGGGTGGCTTTAGGAATGGCGCATAAAGAAGTGCACGGTGGAGATAGGTGCAATAAAAGTTTTATGGCAGTAAATGGTCAGATGGCACAGGGTTTACCTGCCCTGAATAGATCAGGGCTCCCGCAGGAGCAATGAACTGTGTATGGGGTCTGTGCATGGTGGTGTCTGTGCATGGTGGTGTCTGTGCATGGTGGTGTCTGTGTATGGTGTATGGTGACTGTGTATGGTGTACGGGGTCTGTGTATGGGGTCTCTGTATGCTGGTGCCGGCCAGGGCTGGTGCAGCAGCTAAATTAATAAGTGAAGATGTGAGAATAAGAGGGGAACGTGTTACTGCTAAGCAAACTGTACCTGGGACTATGGGCCTGATTCAGACCCACTCGCGAGCACATAACACTTGCAAGCAGGTCGATGGTGAGGTACTGCGCATGAGCGGCACACACCGCGCGCATGCGCAAGACCCGGAGCAAGAGAGAAATTCTCTCACTCCGGGACTCGCTACAAAAGGGGCGGCTGTCGATGTTGATCGACTGCTTGCCCCGTTTTGTAGGCGGGGCGGGGGAGAGGCTACACAAACGGAGGCATTCCCGAAGGAACACCTGCCGTGTGTGGGAGGCACCACTGACATCACCAGTGATGTCAGTGGAGAGCTCTGTTAGAGCAGGAAGCTCTCTGGGGCTTGCGATGGACGAGACCCTACCACAAGGGTCTCGTCGCAAACCCTGATGGTCGCGACCATCACCTGGCTGCTCGCAAAAGCTGTGGGTTGTTACCCACAGCTTATCGAGCGGCCAGGTGGCCGCAACGATAACAAAAAATTAACGCCCTGATTCAGAGCGAGCGCTCTTAAAGAGCGTCCGGCTCTGAATCAGGCCCTATGTCTTATGCAAACATTGTGTCTAATTCAAATGTGCCAGTGAGGAATGATATACAGACGCTGCTAGTTCTGGGCAGGTGGGAAAAAGAAGGAATTTAATACAATGTAAATGGGCTGGGGAAGGTACAGTACCTACAAAAGCAGTTTTTGGCAAATGATATTCAGATTGGGATTTAATGCATCTGACTTATACGCATGTATACAGTATACACCCGATGAAATCTGCTGAGATTGATGTTAGTTTCTTGTCCTATCAGGGATTACAAGCATTCTGGGGCAAATGGCAGCATATAATGCAGATGACCCCTACAAGGTATACAGGGCGAGTTTAGTAACGAAACACGATAGAGTCAAAGCAACAATATTAGTAAGAAATGAATCTATCCCAGTCCAGGATATAAAGTATTGGGTAACGAGATTTTGTGATGTGCAATCTGACCTTGTGAAATCGGGATATACTTTGGGGGTATGGGGCGGAGCTTGGGAGGTGATGACTAAGTTACGCTATTCTGATTCTGGATTTGTGCATGTACCCTCAGCGGCATACATTGGACGTGATAGGGTACAATGTTTTTATAATGGACAGCTGCGAACTTGCTTTAAATGCGGCGACTTCAGGCACCTAAGCAGTGACTATAACGTAATAAAGTGTCCTTATATGGGAAAGTGCGACATGTCTCCAGGGAGCGCTGCAGTGTGATATGTAATCTCTGTGGGGAAGATGGGCACCCTTATATGAGATGCCCCTGGGCCAGCCACAATAGCGACCCAATGCAGGAAGAGAGGGGGGAGGAGGCTGTAAGAACAAGGACGCAGGTACCAGTAGTGATTAATGCAGTATCAGAGCAAAGGGAAAGGGTGGAGGAGGTACCATTTCAGGAGGTTAGGAGAGGGGTGGAGGAGGTACCATTTCAGGAGGTTAGGAGCGGGGTGGAGGAGGTACCATTTCAGGAGGTTAGGAGAGGGGTGGAGGAGGTACCACTTCAGGAGGTTAGGGGAGGGGTGGAGGAGGTACCATTTCAGGAGGTTAGGAGAGGGGTGGTGGAGGTACCATTTCAGGAGGTTAGGAGAGGGGTGGAGGAGGTACCATTTCAGGAGGTTAGGAGAGGGGTGGTGGAGGTACCATTTCAGGAGGTTAGGAGAGGGGTGGAGGAGGTACCGTTTCAGGAGGTTAGGAGAGGGGTGGAGGAGGTACCATTTCAGGAGGTTAGGAGAGGGGTGGAGGAGGTAACATTTCAGGAGGTTAGGAGAGGGGTGGAGGAGGTACCATTTCAGGAGGTTAGGAGAGGGGTGGAGGAGGTACCATTTCAGGAGGTTAGGAGAGGGGTGGAGGAGGTACCATTTCAGGAGGTTATGAGAGGGGTGGAGGAGGTACCATTTCAGGAGGTTAGGAAAGGGGTGGAGGAGGTACCATTTCAGGAGGTTATGAGAGGGGTGGAGGAGGTACCATTTCAGGAGGTTAGGAGAGGGGTGGAGGAGGTACCATTTCAGGAGGTTAGGAGAGGGGTGGAGGAGGTACCGTTTCAGGAGGTTAGGAGAGGGGTGGAGGAGGTACCGTTTCAGGAGGTTAGGAGAGGGGTGGAGGAGGTACCGTTTCAGGAGGTTAGGAGAGGGATGGAGGGGGAACCGTTTCAGGAGGTTAGGAGAGGGGAAAAGAATAAAAGGAAAGGTGAAGACAGAGGAATTGTATTGAGCAATAAATTTTATGTGTTTTCTTCAGGTGATGAAGATGGAGAAGCTGTAAGGGAGAATGGGGAGATATTCTTGGTGACGAAAGCAAGCAGGAAGGTGGCAGGCAAGAAGACAAGGAAAGTGGAGAGTGGTGGTAAGGGAAAGAATAGGAAGAAAAAGAGGAGGGAAAATCAGGAGGAGCAGGAGGAGGGTCAGGATGGCCTGGAATGCGACTCAGTTGGGACTCAGCTGGGGGAAGGGGGAGGTGATGGGCTTGTAGTGACTGATAATGTGGTAGAGGAAACTCAGGATCTGGTGGTGGAAGAACAGGAAGAGTCTCAGGGTTCCATGGTTGGGCCAAGTGGGGCACAAGATGGTAATGTACCTGGCTTGGGATGTCAGGTAACAAAATTGGTCCCTAAGCCACCTGATCCTGGATCCTTTCAGTAGGAGAAGTCCTTGTGGGTGATCAGGGGGAAATGCAGGTAGTGGCAGTAATCACTATGGTAGGGAAGGCTGGCCCAGGTGGGGTTAGTCTATAGATTATTGTATTGTACAAGGTAAAATTAAGCAAGGTCTTGCTTTTTATAACCTTTGAAACATGGATCCCTATCCCATACAATGTGCCACTATTAATGTGGCTTCCGTGGTTTCTGAACAAACTTGTATGTTGGCCTTTGATTTTTTTCAACATGGTTGAGGTTGATTTTTTTGTTTTTGCAGGAGACCAGGATAAGTAAGTTGGATCTCCTCCACAAAGCAAAGCATGAGTGGAGGAGGGGTCCTTCTTACTGGTCTCTTGCGATTGTGCTGTATGGTGGGGTGGCAGCACTTTTTACTGACATGGTAACTGTGCACAAGGTTATAGAATTGCAAGCAGGTAGATGTATGATTTTGGATATCAATATGAAGGGACAGGACCTAAGGTTGATCAATGTTTATGGGCCACAGACGTCCTGGGATAGGAAATATCTCTTTATGGAGATTAAACCTATCCTTTTTATGGCTTAGCAGGTTATCTTTGGTGGTGATTTTAATACTGTTGTTAGGCCAAAGGACAGGGGAGGTTCAAGGAGACCTCTGGGCTCTGATTCCCATTTTCTAGTTAGCATGGTTAGTCAGGCTGGTCTGGTGGACGTGCATATTCGTCACTCCCTGACCTCCTGGGTTTCACTTATTTTAGTGGTAGCCATAGCTCTAGGATAAATAGGTTTTATGTTAAGGAGTCTTCTAAAACCTCATCCCTAGGGATGAGGTTGGTGGAGTTCTCCAATCACCGTTTTCTCTCAGTAACTTTGAATGCCTTAGAAAGGGCGGGGCCTATGGCATTTGAATGCTGAGCTTCTAGAGGAAGAGATGGTTAGGCAGTCTTTCAGGGTCTTCTTTAAATCATAGGAGACACTTTTGGAGGCTGGTTGGAGTAGATCCGAGTGGTGGGAGGTAATAAAAAAGAGAATGATGTAATTTTTGCCGTGGGGTCATAGCCAAGAAAAACTTAATAAAGCAGAATGCCTACCATTC
Source organism: Taudactylus pleione (assembly GCA_031769625.1). Taxonomy (NCBI): domain Eukaryota; kingdom Metazoa; phylum Chordata; class Amphibia; order Anura; family Myobatrachidae; genus Taudactylus; species Taudactylus pleione. The sequence goes on from JAUIMM010000122.1 coordinate 938,550, forward strand.
CCTAAGAAAGAAATGAGATTTCTTTATCTCTGAGGAGGAAGATAGTGGGAAAATCTCCAGGGTGAGGGCCCAGATGAAGGAATTTCAGTATAACCAGCTGGCATCCTTGGTTCTGGAAAGGGATTACGGAATGTACCACTCACTGGATCCTTACCAGAACTATGGGAGGTCAGTCGATGCCAAACAGATCAGATGACTGGTAGATGGACAGGGTGTTCTTCGTATTGATATGAAGGGCATTCTGGATGTCATTGTGTCCTATATTTCAGATCTTTTGTCAGAGAGAGGATGGAGAAATGTCTGAGGGGGGACACCAAGTCTGGATCCTCAGGTTGTGTCCCAACTATTTGGAGAGTGATATAACGGTGGAGGAAGTTAGGAAAGCGATAGAGGGCTTAAACCCCAAAAGTCACCAGGACCAGATGGGTTAACATCTGAGTTTTATAAGACCTTTTCAGACCTCCTAATTTCCTGCCTAGTGGAAGTGATTAATGAGAGCCTGGATGAGGGAATTCTCCCTCCTTCCATGAGGTTATCCGCTCTTATTTTACCATCCAAAGGAAAGGACCCTCTTGTATTGAGAACTGGCGCCCCATAGCCCTTCTTAATGTGGACAGGAAGATTTGGAAAAAGTACTGTTTAATAGGCTATCATAATTTTCTGAGCTGTTACTTTCACCTTCTCAGCACTGCACGGTGAAGGGTCATAGCACCTTTAGTGCTGTCCTTGGTGTCCGGGAGGCCATTGAGCGGTGCAGGGCTGCGAAGTGAGGAATGTACCTACTGGCATTGGATAAGTCTACAGCCTTTGAACAAGTAAACCATGAGTACCTTTAGGCTCTACTGAAATGGTATGGTCTCCCAGAGTGGGTAGTGAATTGGTTGCAGGCTATTTATCATCAGGCTGAAAGCTTCCCAATTGTGAATGGTTGGGTGGGTCCCACATTTGGTGTGGGCTCTGGTGTCCATCAGGGTTGTCCCCTAAGCCCCCGCCTATATGTTTTCACAATTGATCCCTTCATCAGATGGATAGAGAGTGGAATTGTGGGGGGGAGGGGGGTGCAGCTGGCCCCAGAGTCCCTGCTGAGGGTGTTGGCCTATGCAGATGACATCATGGTGGTTCTTTCTTCACAGGCAGAGAGAGGCTCATGACGTGGAACACCTCATCTGTGAATACTGTGAGGCCTTGTGCTCCAGGGTAAATTGTGAGAAGTGTGAAGTTTTTTTGGATGGGGAGGGGGGTGATGAGTTCTGCCTTCCAGACAGCTTTCCTCAGGTTAGTCAGCAAATCAAAATTCTAGGCATCAAACTTGACCATGGTGATTGTGCTTCCCTAAATTTGGGATAAAAATCTGGAAGATGCGCCCAGGAAGGTAGAGAGTTGGAAAAGATGAAAGTTATCTCTGAGGGAAAAAGTTGACTTGTGCAAAACTTACCTGATTCCTAATTTTTGTATGTCAATCTATTTGGTCCATATTGACTTCCTTGTTCTTCATGCTGTTGTGGGGGAATAGGATCAATATAGTCAAGAGAGGCATCACCTACAGACCCAGGAAAGACGGGGGTTTAGACATGGTAAACCCTGTCATCTTTTTTGTAACAGCCTTTTTAAAACTGAATGTTGGGAGTATGTTTGTTTTTAGATGCTCCCCCTCGGTGGGTAGAGGGATTCAGATTGTGGGTGTCTTCCTTCCAGTTTCTGGATAGGGGGAGGCCAAGTGAGAAGCTTTCAGATTCGGCATGGTTACCTCCTGATCTACATCGTCCAGAGCTTGAAGGTGATAAAGCGATATGGTGTGGAAGTGAGTGAAGTCAAAAACTTTTCCAGAAGGGAGTTGGGGAAAAGAATTTTGCAGACCCACTTCTATGTCCCGCTGTCACTGAGGGACTTTCCAGACAATGTTGCTTTGGCCGGGTTTACGCTGTTAAATTCCCAGAGGAAACTGCAGAAGTTTAAAGATATCAGCTGGCTCTCTTTTCATGGAATGCTTTATGTTGGAGGGAACCTTAGTTGGTGGAGTGCCAGTGATCATGGTTGGCCACGGGAGGAGTGTCCAGGGGTGGAGGAGATGATGATGGACCATTTCCTGCTTGAGTGTCCGTTTAATGTAAAAGTTTATGAGGAGGTATCAAGGGCTATTGCTATCCCATGCCTTTCGGGTCTCAGTTACCCTGAGCGGGCTTATGGGGCAGTCAGAAGGTACGGTGGATTTAATTTGAACACAATTTATTTAGTTACTGTAGCTTAGCGGTTAGATTTCACATTTGGAATGCACGGTGTCATGTTACCATAAGGAAAAAGGTCCTCCCTTGTGAAGAGGTGGTGGGTTTAATTCTACAAGATCTGAATCAGAGAAGGCTGGATGCTGTCAGCTGGTCTCATTGGTGGGGCCAGTTGAAGCCCCTTGAGTGGGTGGTAGACAGTCTTTTCTGTCTAGCTATGTTTTTTTTTCTTCTTTCACTCCCCCGTATATTTTGATGTTATGATTTATTTTTGGATGAAAAGGTTTGTATACATCTACCTGTAGGTGTTAGATAGTGTTGGACGGTAATAGTAGGTTACGTTTAGATAGCTTAGGGGTGTCTTTAAATCCTTGCTTAGTTTTCCCTTGCAGGGAGTGGATTGTATATAGGTGGTAGGTTCAGTTATTTGTATTCGTTTTCTTTTTGTGGGGATTTAATATGATGAAATATTATGGTTACCTATGGCTTTTTGGTTATGTATTCTATTTTATGTATTTATATTTTATGTTGCAAGTTTTAAATAAACTGAAGCATGGCCTGATATCCTTTGTGCTGCTGGGGACCCTGCTTGGCATTGGCGGTATAGGGAGCAGGGCCTCAAGTTTCGCCATTGCCTTCAGCTTAGCATGGTCCTCCCCTGTGGGTCTTCATATACTCCACAAAGCACTGCTCCTTGAAATCAACATTCACATATGAGCAGGTTGGGGATCAGCAAGTGTGGTGGTGTCAACTACCTGTGCCCTTCCAGAAGTAGTGGTACTACAAGTCCCAGCACACCTTGTCATCTGTATGTAGTATGTAGAGCTGACATGCCATGGCTTGGTGGCTTATACAATATATAGCTAGAGCAGGGCTGCAACTAAGGGGGGGCTAAGGGGGCATGTGACCTGGGGGCCAGACTTTAGAGGGTGCCGGGGAGAGCCTGTCGGGAGGCTAGGTTGCTGCTCTTGTGGGTTTGGAGCTGCATCCCGGCCTTGAGAGGCACAGAGACACTGTCAGTCTAATGTGGTGCTGGTTGCAAGCCAATCAGCTGAGGCTGCCTGTCCGTGGGCTCCAGTGGGTTCACAAGCGGCACCAAATTACAATGACAGCAGTACTGACCGTTCCCCAGCATGTGGCAGCCCCGTCCTGTGCCACCTTGAGCTCACCCACCACACGGTCCTGGCAGGTAAAAGAAGGGAGATGGGGGCCTTACAGTGGCATAATGTGTAAGGGGCATTACTGTGACATAATGTGTAAGGGGCATTACTGTGACATAATGTGTAAGGAGCATTACTGTGACATAATGTGTAAGGGCATTACTGTGACATAATGTGTAAGGAGCATTACTGTGACATAATGTGTATTGGGCATTACTGTGACATAATGTGTAAGGAGCATTACTGTGGTATATTGTGTAAGGAGCATTACTGTGACATAATGTGTAAGGGGTATTACTGTGACATAATGTGTAAGGAACATTACTGTGGCATAATGTGTAAGGAGCATTACTGTGACATAATGTGTAAGGAGCATTACTGTGACATAATGTGTAAGGAGCATTACTGTGACATAATGTGTAAGGAGCATTACTGTGGTATATTGTGTAAGGAGCATTACTGTGACATAATGTGTAAGGAGCATTACTGTGACATAATGTGTAAGGAGCCTTACTGTGACATAATGTGTAATGGGCCTTACTGTGACATAATGTGTAAGGGGCATTACTGTGACATAATGTGTAAGGAGCATTACTGTGACATAATGTGTAAGGAGCATTACTGTGACATAATGTGTAAGGAGCATTACTGTGACATAATGTGTAAGGGGCCTTACTGTGACATAATGTGTAAGGGGCATTACTGTGACATATTGTGTAAGGAGCATTACTGTGACATAATGTGTAAGGGGTATTACTGTGACATAATGTGTAAGGGGCCTTACTGTGACATAATGTGTAAGGGGCCTTACTGTGACATAATGTGTAATGAGCATTACTGTGGTATATTGTGTAAGGAGCATTACTGTGACATAATGTGTAAGGGGCCTTACTGTGACATAATGTGTAAGGAGCATTACTGTGACATAATGTGTAATGAGCATTACTGTGGTATATTGTGTAAGGAGCATTACTGTGACATAATGTGTAAGGGGCCTTACTGTGACATAATGTGTAAGGGGCCTTACTGTGACATAATGTGTAAGGGGCCTTACTGTGACATAATGTGTAAGGGGCCTTACTGTGACATAATGTGTAAGGAGCATTACTGTGACATAATGTGTAATGAGCATTACTGTGGTATATTGTGTAAGGAGCATTACTGTGACATAATGTGTAAGGAGCATTACTGTGACATAATGTGTAAGGATCATTACTGTGACATAATGTGTAAGGGGCATTACTGTGGTATAATGTGTAAGGAGCATTACTGTGACATAATGTGTAAGGAGCATTACTGTGACATAATGTGTAAGGGGTATTACTGTGACATAATGTGTAAGGGGCATTACTGTGACATAATGTGTAAGGGGTATTACTGTGGCATAATGTGTAAGGGGCCTTACTGTGACATAATGTGTAAGGGGCCTTACTGTGACATAATGTGTAAGGAGCATTACTGTGACATAATGTGTAATGAGCATTACTGTGGTATATTGTGTAAGGAGCATTACTGTGACATAATGTGTAAGGAGCATTACTGTGACATAATGTGTAAGGATCATTACTGTGACATAATGTGTAAGGGGCATTACTGTGACATAATGTGTAAGGAGCATTACTGTGACATAATGTGTAAGGGGCATTACTGTGGTATAATGTGTAAGGAGCATTACTGTGACATAATGTGTAAGGAGCATTACTGTGACATAATGTGTAAGGGGCATTACTGTGACATAATGTGTAAGGAGCATTACTGTGACATAATGTGTAAGGAGCATTACTGTGACATAATGTGTAAGGAGCATTACTGTGACATAATGTGTAAGGAGCATTACTGTGGTATATTGTGTAAGGAGCATTACTGTGACATAATGTGTAAGGGGTATTACTGTGACATAATGTGTAAGGGGCCTTACTGTGACATAATGTGTAAGGAGCATTACTGTGGTATAATGTGTAAGGGGCATTACTGTGACATAATGTGTAAGGGGCATTACTGTGGCATAATGTGTAAGGAGCATTACTGTGACATAATGTGTAAGGAGCATTACTGTGACATAATGTGTAAGGGGCCTTACTGTGACATAATGTGTAAGGGGCATTACTGTGACATAATGTGTAAGGGGCCTTACTGTGACATAATGTGTAAGGGGTATTACTGTGACATAATGTGTAAGGAGCATTACTGTGACATAATGTGTAAGGGGCATTACTGTGGTATATTGTGTAAGGAGCATTACTGTGACATATTGTGTAAGGGGCATTACTGTGACATATTGTGTAATGGGCCTTACTGTGACATAATGTGTAAGGAGCATTACTGTGACATAATGTGTAAGGGGCATTACTGTGACATAATGTGTAAGGGGCATTACTGTGGTATAATGTGTAAGGAGCATTACTGTGACATAATGTGTAAGAGGCATTACTGTGGTATAATGTGTAAGGGGCATTACTGTGGTATAATGTGTAAGGGGCATTACTGTGACATAATGTGTAAGGGGCATTACTGTGGTATATTGTGTAAGGAGCATTACTGTGACATAATGTGTAAGGAGCATTACTGTGACATAATGTGTAAGGGGCATTACTGTGGTATATTGTGTAAGGGGCCTTACTGTGACATAATGTGTAAGGGGTATTACTGTGACATAATGTGTAAGGAGCATTACTGTGACATAATGTGTAAGGGGCATTACTGTGATATAATGTGTAAGGAGCATTACTGTGATATAATGTGTAAGGGGCATTACTGTGGTATATTGTGTAAGGAGCATTACAGTGACATAATGTGTAAGGAGCATTACTGTGACATAATGTGTAAGGAGCATTACTGTGACATATTGTGTAAGGGGCATTACTGTGACATAATGTGTAAGGGGCATTACTGTGGCATAATGTGTAAGGAGCATTACTGTGGCATAATGTGTAAGGGGCATTACTGTGACATAATGTGTATGGAGCATTACTGTGACATAATGTGTAAGGGGCCTTACTGTGACATAATGTGTAAGGGGCATTACTGTGGCATAATGTGTAAGGAGCATTACTGTGACATAATGTGTAAGGGGCCTTACTGTGACATAATGTGTAAGGGGTATTACTGTGACATAATGTGTAAGGGGTATTACTGTGACATAATGTGTAAGGAACATTACTGTGACATAATGTGTAAGGGGCATTACTGTGGTATAATGTGTAAGGGGTATTACTGTGACATAATGTGTAAGGGGTATTACTGTGACATAATGTGTAAGGGGCATTACTGTGGTATATTGTGTAAGGAGCATTACTGTGACATATTGTGTAAGGGGCATTACTGTGACATAATGTGTAAGGGGCATTACTGTGACATAATGTGTAAGGAGCATTACTGTGACATAATGTGTAAGGGGCCTTACTGTGACATAGGGCTCTATTTATTAACATTATTTTTACTAAAATAAAGTGAAAAAGGGTGTTTTCACACCCTTTTCACATTATTTTAGTTTCACCTGTAGTTATTACAGGGCAATTGGAGTAGAATTAATAAAATTATACTCCAAACCTCAGTATCACTTATTTTTAGTAAAGCAGATCGCATTTCCCATAATTGTAATGGGAAATGTGATCTGTGTGCAAGTTACTAAAAATAAATTGTAAAAAAAATACCAGGGGAAGCCCTGTGATAATAGCGCCACCAGGAGGTGGCGTTATCCAGGGTCTCCCCCGGTTACCGGGCTCCCACTCTGCTCTAACGGGGAGAGCAGAGCCGGGAGCCGGTACCAGTAATCAGCTATGTGGTCTAAAGAGACCGCAAGCTGATTGCTGTAAAAAAAAAGAAAAAAAAAATTAAACATTTTTTTTTTTTTTACTTACCTGAATCCAGGGACCGGTGATCGGGCCTCCGGTGATGGCTCCTCTCCGGTCAGCTGGTCTCCCACAGTGCACTGGCGCCCGGTCATCAGGTGATCGGGCCCCAGTGCAGTATGGGAGATCACCTGATTGGGAAGCCCGGAGAAGAACACCGTAGGCCAGGTGGATGCGGGTCAGTGTAATGAAGGGAGGGGGGGTCGCGGGGGGGTCACGGGGGTCCGCGATCGCGGGGGGGCAGGGCTTAGCACCGGGGGCGGGGCTTAGCGTCGGTGGTCGGTCGGCGCATGCGCGGGCTCTTAGTCGCGGTATTATTTTCGAAAATACCGCGACTAGAGTGCGGATGGGATCCGCAGGGACAGAGCTTTATCGCAAGCTCTGTCCCTGCAAGGGATTTATAGTAAATCCCTGTGATATTGCCTGAATTCGCAATGCGAATTCACTCGGTAATATCACACTACAATCCGCATTCAATATGCGGATTGTAGTAAATAGAGCCCACTATGTGTTATAGGGGGCATTACTGTGGCATAATGTGTTATAAGGGGCATTGTTGTGTCACAAAACGACACACCCTTTTCATCCTCTATGTTGTTTTTTTTGGGGGTGTCTAATTATGGCCTTGCTCTGGGTGACAAATATCCTAGTTTCGGCCCTGGAGATAGTGAGATATGAGATGGTAAGATTGGCTGTATGTCAGCCAATGCGTTGGTGTCTGTATTGTATGGTGGTCAATGTAATGCTGTCTGTATTGTATGGTGTGGTGGTCACTCTTTGTTCTGTATAGCATTGTGAAAATTGGTATGTTACACGTGGTGGTGTGAGGGGCTCAGGGTGTGCATTTTTCACCAATTTTCTTTTATCTCTTTTAATACAATATTAATTTAGGGTAGGAGGCCCTATCTAAAGAAGGCAGAATCAGGTGTGTGCACAGGACAGGACCATCAGGTGTTCTATAATCGATTATCACAACTCCCAGCAAATCATCGGGCTGCCAAGGACCTGTACCCATCTATTGTGTAGATTTCCATAGGGCGCCTAGAAAACTTGCAGCGGCCCTACACCAAAAGAACACAGAAAGCGGTAGTTCAATGGTGCACCAACCGATTTGATAGATTTAAAATATAACTTTTAATAAGTATTATTTAAGAAAGATATTTCCCCTCCGGGAGTAGGTTGACGAAATATTGAAATTGAAAATAAAAATAAAAAAATTAAATAAAAAATTGTATTAAAACCAGTGTGTCAGGGATATACTCAGTCTATTGACTATATTGACTAAGCGGAACAAACCCCATATACAGCAAATCTTACACTAATGGAATATTGGAGCTATTGTAGTTATTCCATATAAGCTAATAATCTCCACCAGTGTTGGTTATATACACGGATATGACAGTGTGACTTGAAGTTAGGTGGACAGCTGTTGAAAGCTGCTTATACTGTATCACATATTATGCTGATAATTACCCCCGGCAGTCATATATATTCACTGCACCCGTGTTCAGCATTTATATTGTTTGATATTTAGTAACAATATTATCAACAGTGGATCAATATGGGCAGCTTATATAAAGTCAGTTATGTGCTATATTATTAATTACCACTGGCAGTCTAGTGCATTCACTGGAACTGTGTTCAAACATTTAACATACATGGAGGACTACTACAGCTATGCCGCGGTCAGCGTTCAAAACTGAGTCTACAATATGGCTCAGAGTTAAATATACAGTTGCTAATAGCTGTCACAGAGTGTCACATAGTACGCTAATAAATACCATCGGAAGTCAGATACATTCACTGCAACCGTGGTCAGCGTTACTTATGTGGTCCACAGTGTAGTTAGCATGTATCAAAACTGCTGTAGCTTTTCCATAATATGTTAATAGTTTCTACCAGTATTAATTATATATACTGATGTTACAAATGTGACTTAAAGTTAGATAGGCAGCTGTTTAAGGCTGCTTATATTATATCACAAAACACGCTGGTAATTACCCCGGCAGTCAGATATATTCACTGCAGCCGTGTTCAGCGTTTATGTTGTTATATTTAATAAAAAATGTTGCCAACAGTGAATCAATATGTACAGCTATATAAAGCCACTATAGTACATTATGCCATATACTCCTAATTACCCCCGGCAGTCAGATACATGCACTGAAGCCGTGGTTGACCTTAGGCATAAATATAAGACTGCTACAATTATTCCATGACACGCTGACAAATCTCCACCAGCATTCAGATCTATGTACTGATGCCGCGGTCAACGTACAGGACTGAGTCTGTAGTGTGACTCAGAGTTGAATATACAGATATTGAAAGCTGTTAGAAGGTATCACATAGCACGCTGATAGATACCACCGGCAGTCAGATGCAGTCACTGCTGCCGTGGTCGGCGTTGCATATGCGGTCCGCAGTAAAGATTTTTGACCCCTGACACACGCATACCGATGCGCATTTCGCCCGCCTAGAGCTTAATCATGGTAACAAGTCGGTCGGTAACAAATCGGTTGGTGCACCATTGAACTATCGCTTTCTGTGTTCTTTTGTTGTGATTATTGGCAGTTGGTAGCACACCCCTCCTTCAATAGGTAATTTGTTTCCTTCATTATAATTTCAGAGGATACCGATTAAGAGCTAGTGCAGTAGTATCTTTGGCTTTATCTAAGCGGCCCTACACCATAAGGTATATAAAAAGTCAGCACCACAAATGGCAACATCGCAAATGGCCGACATTTCAACACTGCATTTATCTATAGACTTGTAACCTAACCCTAACTGCAGCCTTATGCTGCCCATCCATTTAACGATGCGGGGGCACGATGGCACGATTACGACGCCGTCGTCTCCTGCTGGGTGAACTGCATACACTGAACGTTCAGACGTTCAGTGTATGCAGATCAATCATCCCGGAACATGGCAACCTGATGGAGGTCGTCAGGTTGACGGTCATGGTCGGGCGAAGATTGATGTTAAAAACGACCAGCGGGCGCGCGCATCGCTGGTCGTTTTTAACCTTTTACTGCCCGATTTGCGGGTGATTACCAAGCGATGGAGCGATAACTAACATCGTTATCACACCATCACTATGTATAATCGCCTAGTGGATGGGCAGCATAACCCTAACCAAAGAATAAACCTAACCCTAACCACAGCCAAACCCTAATAACCTTGCTGCAGCCTAACCCTAACCATAGAATAACCCTAACCGCAGCCTCACCCTAGCCATAGAATAACCCTAATCACAGCCTAACCCTAACCATAGAATAACCCTAATCACAGCCTCACCCTAACCATAGAATAACCCTAACCGCAGCCTAACCCTAACCATAGAATAACCCTAATCTCCGCCTCACCCTAACCATAGAATAACCCTAATCACAGCCTCACCCTAACCATAGAATAACCCTAATCACAGCCTCACCCTAACCATAGAATAACCCTAACCGCAGCCTCACCCTAGCCATAGAATAACCCTAATCGCAGCCTCACCCTAACCATAGAATAACCCTAACCGCAGCCTCACCCTAACCATAGAATAACCCTAATCTCCGCCTCACCCTAACCATAGAATAACCCTAATCACAGCCTCACCCTAACCATAGAATAACCCTAACCGCAGCCTCACCCTAACCATAGAATAACCCTAATCTCCGCCTCACCCTAACCATACAATAACCCTAATCACAGCCTAACCCTAACCAAAGAATAAACCTAATCACAGCCTAACCCTAACCAAAGAATAAACCTAATCACAGCCTCACCCTAACCATAGAATAACCCTAATCACAGCCTCACCCTAATCATAGAATAACCCTAATCTCCGCCTCACCCTAACCATAGAATAACCCTAATCTCCGCCTCACCCTAACCATAGAATAACCCTAATCACAGCCTAACCCTAACCATAGAATAACCCTAATCTCCGCCTCACCCTAACCATAGAATAACCCTAATCACAGCCTAACCCTAACCATAGAATAACCCTAATCACAGCCTCACCCTAATCATAGAATAACCCTAATCTCCGCCTCACCCTAACCATAGAATAACCCTAATCACAGCCTAACCCTAACCATAGAATAACCCTAATCACAGCCTAACCCTAACCATAGAATAACCCTAATCACAGCCTAACCCTAACCATAGAATAACCCTAATCTCATCCTAACTTTGGCTACAGCTATTAGTAAGAAAAGGAGGCAGTAATAC